>CM061548.1:335383414-335983414 GCA_030864215.1 Capsicum pubescens | reverse complement strand
TCACCTGCTAATCCATCTTTAGGCGTTGTATCCCCACATGATGCAGGGACCGACCATACTATCACACCTCCTACTCAGTGACTTGGTGATTCGGGGATAACTTAAGTCAGACTAAAGTGGTGAGCTTCCATTTTTCGAAAGGCCCATTCCATGTTATGGTTTATTTTATGCTTTTGTTATTCTCTTGACATTTGTTTTTAGCTATGGTCTGGGGCATGTCCCAAATTGATATTCTTGAACATTGTTTAGAGGCTTTGTATGGACAATTGCGGACTTAGGTATATTTTAGTTTAGTTTGGTTTAGACGGTATGACTTGATTGGTTGGTCACGGTTCTAGAATTATTCTAAAGTCATTGAGATATTAACAATCTATCTTGTTATATGTTCAGAATTCATCTAACACGGGTTGTATAGTGGTTGGTGGGATTGGGTATATGGGGTGGTCTCCGGTCCTGGTCAGACTTGAGATGTCCGACATGATGAGGCCCTGGTTCGAGTCGTGTTACATTGGTATCACAGCCTAGGTTTTGGTGTCATGGTGTGTTCATAAAGTTATGTCGAGTAGAGTCTCTTTTATGGGTGTGTAGCGTGCCACACTTATAAGGGAGAGACTACAAGGCATCTTGGAGTGTTTCATTTTCTTGTTTTTATATTTTTGAGCTATAGAGTTAGGGTCTTAAACTCTCATCTAAATCTTCTTTTGTTTGCTTTTCAGATCATGCCCTTCTGACGTTGTGAAGCTTATGGAAACTCACCTGTCCCATTAGAGAATGACGTAGATGGATCTCGTCCAACTCATGGGGTGCAGACCCGATCAAGGATTATTGCATCTAATTTTCCCCATAGAATTCTATCGGTCTCTACTGACCCTACTCTGAAAGATGACACTAATGTTCAGTCACCCCAAGGAGATGTTACCAATATCGATTTTGATGTTCTATTCAATAGTTGACCCAGATAGTGACATCTTTGTCACGATAATATATTTTTATTAGTAGAAGAAAGAATAAGGCAAGGTCAAGAAATAGGTGGAGAAAGAAGTCCCAATATCCAGACTGGGTGAGGGGTTAGAAAAATAGTGGTAGAGGTGGTGAACAGTGGTTAGAGTAAAGGAATCCAGAAAGTTCCCAGGTGGTTGTCAGTGTCCCTTATCCTCAGTTTTTTGGTGATTATTATTTTTGGGCTAGTGGAGCTAAGTCAGCCCCACCCTATCCTCCCTGTCAGTTTTGTGGTCTGTTGCACCATGGTTATTGCAATTAGGAGAGGAATCGGTGTTTTAGATATGGTTAGTTGGGTCACATATAGCGAGAGTGTCCCACAAAAGTTTCCACTAGGGCAACTAAGATCCTGATTGCCACCTCCCAAGCTCCTACACCAAGGGGTGTTTCTTCTGGCTTAGGCACTTGACGGGACCGTCCTTATGATCTCACTACCCGATAGGAGTCCAACGCATCGCCTGATGTCGTTACTGGTGCATTGAAACTCTTTTCCTGTAATATGTACTATTTACTTGATTTGGGGTCCACTCTTTCTTATGTAACCTCATTTATGGATTTGCATTTTGGTTTTGGTTTAAAGTGCATTTCTGATCCTGTCTCTGTGTCTACTCCAGTAAGTGACTTTGTGATTGGTAGACCTGGGGTAATCTTCTCGTGGGGTAGACTATATATATTACACGAGGTGCTCAATAGGTAGTGCATGATGGTTGATAGACACTAAGTTTAAACTTTAGATATTGATTTTGGTGAAGGAGGTATGTTAGCTTGAGGATAGCAATGTGAGATTTGTGGGGGTAGATTGGTAGGCTTGGTAAGGTGTGTGGAAGAAATGAGGTTGATCACTTAGGGAATACAAGGGTGGGGAAAGTTGTAATATAAAGATCGGAGGTCCAAGTTGAACTGATGGATTTGGGCTAAGTCATTGAATGGGTTAGGGCATGGGGTTTGTGAGGCTATGCTTGACCCCAGGTAGAATCTGGATAGATGAGGTTTTAAGAATAAAAGAGCCAAGTGTCACTAGTATATGTCTGTAGTGATACCCCTTAGAGCAGAGTGTTGTGCTTTTAGGTGTAGTAAGATTAAGATCAAAGGGCTAATCTTAAATTTTCTTCTAGTAGTGGACTTTAAGGGAAAGTCGGGATGAATTTACTCCTAATCTAGCAATTCCCTCATATTTTGATTAAGAGGGCCCTCTACTAGTGTTGCACGAATTCTAATAGTGTGTATGCCTAAAGTCCGCATTCTATGTGTCGCATATGTCCATACTCCAGCCCCTGAATCAAAGGCATTAATGGTCCTCATAAATCCAAGCTTCCAAGTGTTCAAGCTCTATGCCACGATACTCATGACCCATATATTCATGTCTCACATCTTGTCTGGTTCTAAGAAACAATAGTTTTAAGCGACAATCCTCGCTTTGTTCCCTGAATATGAATCTTGGCTTTACGTTACACTACCTATGATGTATGCAGACATGTTTCTTCCGGTGCATAGTCCTAAGGACTCGTACTATGGTGTGTTTATTTCGGAGTAACCCTTCATTTATAACCTTGGTGGTTGCTTTGGAGTACCTCATGCCTATTGTATCGTGTCTCATTTAGTAGGTATCGCCTTGGGTAGTATGACAGATAGAAGTTGTAATTAGTAAGTAACCCCCCTCCTTCTTGATGTTTATACTCTAGTTCCTCAGTGACCCTTCTTATGTTTGGATGGTGTACCCTTGGAATCATAATGATGTGTTGGACGAGAGAGTAGATGTCCTTTATTGTGAAATCCTGGCGTGACTACTAAAGATAAGGTTATGAGTGTAGATGGAAAAATAAGATGAATGTTGTCATACTAAATAGTTGCATAGGGGAGGCGTGGTGAAAACCTTTGTTATAGTGATTAGGGGTGTTAGTTTTGGTGAGAAAATCCATACAGTGGGTATAGTAAAGTTAGGCTGGAGCGTGGTGATTGATAAATACCCAACCATGTATTATGTAGCTATAGATCCTTGATTATAGTGATAGACGAGGTAGTATTGTTAGGGCAATGTAAAGTATAGGGTCCCGTGGTTTTCACTAGCACCTTTAACTCAATGTTAGTCCTTAACATGGGATGGATATGCAGCTATACTCAAGCCCTCGTAGTTATGTGTTCGCGGGAAGGGGGCTGGGAGGTTGGAATATAGAGGTGTTATCTTCGTAGTTGAAAGCTTGGTAGAGAGTGTAGACATATTTAAGGGATATTAAATGCATTGGTTAGGGAGGAAGAAACTCTGTGGGGAGATAGAGGGGACATGGAGTCCGACTACCCTTTTTTGCTCTCCGTTCTGGATATTCGTGCTTAAAGTAGGTGTTCTTCACCAAATCTTTGTTTTCTAACTTAGTTAAAGGAACGATTGATTTCCTTGCATCCTTGTTTTTTAACTTGGTTAAAGGTCAGAGTAGGTGTGTTTGGGGTTTAAATCATGCTAGTCATGCCTCGTTCTATCATTTGAAGATTAATGATCCAAGTGGGGGAGAATTGAAACACCCTGAGTTTTGACCCTTAGAAATTTCATGAGTTTTTGAACTCTCTGCGAACCATACGACTTAAGCATACTAGTGGTATGTTGTGCTAACGACTTAGGAGCCCAAGTCGTATGATAAACAGTGTGATCTAGGTTATTTTTGTCCAAGGTACGACAAGACTCTATACGAGTCCTATAGAGATGGTACGACAAAGTAGGTCCATTCGTATGTTAAACAGTGTGCATTCTTGATCATGTACTGCTTAGGGTACGACTATAGGGCACCAATCGTACGATGTTCATACGAGTTAGGCCATGAAGTTGTATGTTGGACAGAATTGTAGTCTAACTTTCTGCCTAGGGTACGATTTAAGGGTACTACTAGTATGATTGGATACAAGTGAGGGGTCCAAATCGTACCCACCTGCGTTATTTTTTACAGCTTTTATGCTGGGGGTATTCTAGATATTTCCCACCCCAAATCCTTAAGACCCCACGTCCTATAACACATTTTAGCCTCTCATTACTCACTTTTAAAGATTAAAAAAACACTTTTAAACTCTCCCTAACAACCTCTCAAGAAGATTGGGCTAGGGTTTATTCAAGGTGGACATTTAGAGGATTAAGAATCAAAATCTCTTCATGAATCTTCGTAACCCAGGCGTGTTACTCCTCCCAAATTGTTAGTTCAACTAAAATCATATTTTACTAGATGGTTTTCATGGTGTTATTGTGATATTGTTTGGGTTTTGAAATATATGTTGGGGGTTTTAGTTTTTCTTTGTTAGATAATGTTTTCCCATGTTTTTCTTATGGATTTCATGTTATAATGGTGGTTTGAACATGTGGTTGCATGGGAATGGTCAATTGATACTTGGTTTTGATTTTGGAAACTATATGACCTCAACATGTTTGTTGAAATATCTATGAGAATGGTTTTGTCACATAGCTTGATTATCATTGAAAATCTTGCATTTCATAATATGGTAATGGGACCTAAACTAGATTAAATGGTTTTAAATAATTTTTGGAAAGGCCTTGGTGGCCGTGACTTTAGTTAAAGATGCTTTTGAAAAACTTATGGGGTACAATGGAATTCCCTATGTGAGTAATCTATGAAAACCTTGTGGGGTACATAGGAATCCCCCAAATGATTTTAATAATGGAATGTTGGGTACATGGGAATCCCCTAAGTGTTGACTAATGACATTTCTTACAAGCTATAGTCAGTATGACGATACTACATTATCATACCTTAATCTTTTAATTGGGCAATAATGGGGGTTGTGATAGCTAGCCGTGAAGGTGTGAGTCCGAAAGGTTGACACTGAAAACTCATGTTTGCCGACATGAGGATTGGTCTTGATGACCACGTACTTGTGGGGTACAAGGGAATCCCCTAAGTATATACTAATATATATGTATCATAGAGGGTGAATGATACAAGGGAATCCCCGGCCACCTATGGTATCTCCTGTTCGTGTGGCTACATGCACTGGGTCTTGTTCAGGGGATAACACTAGACCCATATAGCTTGTGGATAGATTATGCTGGTAAAGCTACACAACCCAGGTTAAGATTTTAAATGCATGTTAAACTCGAATTTCTTTCCCAGCATGACATCCGAATTTAAATAATTTAGCTGTGAAGCTAGGACTTCCACCTGGGAATATTAAAATTCTTGGATACAAACTTTTTATTCCTAGAATTTCAAAAGTTTCTCCACTCTTACTTAGTAGATTGTAAATCTGTCTGGTGAATGTCATATATTCTTCCTCTTTTGGATAGATTTTTCCGACTTGAAAATAAGCAAAAAAATTTCCTGCAGAAAAGTTTGTCCTTTTTCTGATTTATCAGAATTTTTTTAGTTTTCACTGATGTTATTTCTATAGGGAATTTTCCTTGTGCTCGGCTTTTAGTTGGGTCAGAAGACTCAGCCATTGGTATATCTGGGCTTACCATGGAGATGTTTTTGGCACTAGGTGCTAGTGGGACATCTCCTGCCACTTTGTTAGGGATTTTTGATCCCTTTGGTATGGTATCCAGATGTTCACGGAGAATTTGAAATTCTGTGATATTTTTAGCTTGATCAGTATTAAACTGATTTAGTTCATATTGTAATTTTCTCGCCTTTTCAGACAAGCCTGATAGTTCATCACGAGTGTTAAATAGCATATGATTTTTTTTCATTTATGGCTTCTTCAATGCCATTCATTCTTTGGAATATCCTGTTGACCAACACCTGGGTTCTATTGTCCATTTGGACGCTTCTTGAAAGAAAATCTACAAAAACATTGTCAGATCCTTTAACATTTTCTATTTTAAAAGAATAGAACGACAACAATACCTTCCATCTATGTAACCTTCTGTATTGTGGTTCGCAAGGTAATTTATTAAATATCAAACCTGATATTTGTGTGTTATCTATTTTTACAATAAATGATTTTGGTAATAAAAATACTGAAAACTTTTGTATCCCTTTTATTACCGCTAGTAATTCTTTTTCATTTGTGGAATAATTAACTTTTGCTTCGTTAAAAGTTTCACTAGTATATCGGTAGATTTCATTTAAATTTTTTTGTAATAATGCTCCCCAATGATAGTCGGAGGCATCTGTTTGTAAGACTAAATTGTCTTCTGGTTCAGGTAGTCTAATCTTTGGAAGCTTAGCACATTCTTCTTTTAGATTTTGAACACAAAGAGTATGTTCATTGGTCCATCTTAGACGATTTGACTTTCTAATTAGTTTTTGCAAAGGATTTCTTTTCTTTGCAAAATCCGGATGAATTCACCTGCATAGTTTAAACAACCAAGAAATTTTTGTCTCTTGTTTCGTTGTTAGTTTATCAGGAAATTCTGTTTTCTTTGAAATGTGAGTTGTAACTCTATTCCATTTTTTGAAATAATCGTTCCAAGAAATTCTATTTTATTTTTGTTTATTTCAGCCTTTTTTTGTCTAAAAACAATTTCATTTTTAACTCAAATTTTTGAAAAATCTCTAAGATGTGCTAAATGTTCTTGGTAGTTTTCTGAGCATACCAAAATATCGTCTATGTTGACAATTAAAAAAAAAATTCAGACAATATTTTATCTATTTTTCTTTGGAAGATTTGGGGCGCATTTTTTAATCCAAATGGCATTACCAACCATTCATAATGTCTATTAGGAGTGTGAAATGTTGTTTGAGGGATTGATTCCTCTGATGATTTAATTTGTCAAAACTCACTTTTACAGTCAAATTTTGAAAAGTATGGTTTTCCTTTAGCAAGGTTAATAAGATTGTTTTTATTTGGGATAAAATATCCATCAAAAATATAATTTTTATTTAGCTCTTTATAGTTTATTACCATTCGAGCTTTTCCTCTTTTTTGTTCCGCATGATTTCTAACCATAAATGCGGGACTGCTGAATGGACTCCTGCTTTCCCTTATTAATTTGAGATTAAGGAGTTCCTGTATCTGAATCTTAAATTCAGTTTTATCTTCTTCATTGTAAAGTGTGGGTTTAACTCTTATAATGATACTAGAATCTTTAAGAATCAAAACTGTCTTTTCATGATTATTGTCTCATTTTTCCAATAGATTTTCTCCATAAGAGTGTTGTAAATCTTGTTTTATTTTTTTCAAGATTAAGATATTTACATGAATAATTTTTTGGGTTATCCAAAAATCTTCTTTCAAAAATTCCCCTATCTTTTATCAAAACGTAGGGATTATATTTTCTTGAGATTTTTATAAAATGATTACATAGAGTTTTGAAACTAACCATGTATAATGTTTGATGATAATCCTGAAAGTGTTGTATAAAATCATTTCCGAGTAACAAATTAATTTCTAGTTTATCATAAGCATAAACATGTTTTATTGAAAGAATTTTAGATCCTAAAATTATTTTCACATTTTTTTTATAATGTGTGAGCTTTTCCCTGTCACCTGTAATACTGGCAATAGAAGCATTAACATTATTAGTTTTTCAATCTTTTATCGAAAAAGTTTTAGCAAAACTGGCTTCAGAATTATTATCTATCTGACAACATGATGTCAATTTTGTTTCATAGGTGGTAAATTCTACGAATACTACTACTTTAAAAGAGGTTTCTTTTGGCATTTAGATTTTAGGAATAAAACAAGTTTTACCGCCTAAGGTTATTTTAATTTCTTTCTTTTGGATATTATATTGATCCAAGCTGTTGAGAAATGTTCCTCCTAATATTATATTATAATCATTTTCATGATTGATAATATAACAAGGAATGGTTATTCTAATTGATTCAAACTAAATTGATAGTTTTACCATTTTTGACCAGCTGTAGCTATTTTCTTCAAATGTTTTATAAATGTAGGGGGTACCTTCATACGTGGTTAAACCATCTAGGATACTTTCCTTAACCTGGTTTGCCGAAGATCCTGATTGAATTAGGATGGTATGTTTGTTTCATTCGCTCCCATTAAAGAATCTTCCTGAAACTTTAGTAATGTTGTTAGAGCTTTCATTGGTAATTCTTCTAGAATTACCTTTTCTTATGACATTTCTCTCATACTCTATAGAGAGTTTCGGGTTTGAGGTATTTGAGCTTCCTATTTCTAGGGCTCTTCCAACCTGAATTTCATATTTACTCAGGATTTTTGCCTGTTGAACTTTTGTTTCAACTATTCTAGCTATCCCTGCACATTCTTGATCAATTTCAACCAAGCTTTTATTTTAATAGACATTTCCATAATTTGAATTGGTAACTGTATATAGAGCTTGATAATAAATGCTCATAATATGGTTACCTGATTTAAATAAATCATCTCTTTTTACCTGAAAATGCAGACTTAAGGCTTTATTAAAGTTAGCATCTTTCAATGATATACAATACCTTGGATAGTAGGTAAATAATAATTTGGTGTAAGCCAAATTTCCTTCAATAATGCCTAGATTTCCTTCCCTGGTGTTAATAAATCTTTCGTCCAAAAGGTTGATAACTATTGGACAATTAATTCCTTCTTTGAAGGTGGATTTTACCATTATTTGGATTCCTTCGAGATGAACGTAAATCATCTTTCTTCTTTTTCTTTTCAGAATTTTCTTACAATTTGATCGATCATAGGCTTTATTAATAGGTTAAGCTTATGTTTTCCAGTAGCAGGAGTAATCTTTATTGCCTTTTCAATTTCTTGATATTCGTGGTATGAGATTTTATCTCTTGGAAATGTTCTTTGTAACCTACTGAACAGACTATCCTCCGTTCGAAGGTTAAATTTTAATCCTTGGATTTTTCTTAATAATTCTCCATAGAATGTTGCTTTCAAAGCATATCCTCGTTGATCTTCTTCAGCTTCTATAAATTGAGTGGCTTCTTCTAGATTCTCAATTTCTTGATTCATTCTTCTAAATCAGTTCTTGAGTCTGAGAATTCTTCATAGAGTACTACGTAAAAATCTTCACTTTTGATAGATGTTACTGACTCCAAGTCAAAATTAATTTCTTGTCTATCTATTTTAGAGATTTTAACTTTGTTTTTGTTACACTCATAACTTTTGTGGCCTTCCTCTCCATAATTATAGCACTTACATTTGTCTGTAGATTTCTTTTTGAAATTTCTTCATTTTTTGAAGTACCTTTTTCTTGGTACATAATTTCTTTTGAAAATATTTTTTCTTTTGATTAATCCTTTGTTTTTTCTTTTTCTTTTTAAAGGATTTCTTTCATGACATTCCCATTGTGATGTTGCTTTTGTATCTTCACAGCAAATTTGGGTGTTAATTCTTTTGGCTTTTCTTTGTATATTATGTAACATACAAAGCTGGATAATTTGTTGATTAAGGAATGAAATTCTTTTCCCTAATGAATCGCCCGTTTGATCTTCTTTAACATATTCTTCCCTAAAATAACTAGTCCAAAATTTTGGTAGTTATTGAAAGTATTTATCCATATATGGATTCATGTTTAGACTACTGTCAAACAGATTATAGTAGTATTCTTCAAATTCACAAGTATATTCATAAATACAACTCATTTTACAAATTTAAAGTTTCTCTAGCCATTCTGCTGCTACTAGCCTTTGTTTTTCCTTTCCTTTAGAGACATCCCCTTGGATATCTAAGAATTCGCATCCAACGTATTTTACTATATGATTTATTCATGCTCTGGTTGATTTTTCAAACTGCTCTAGGACTTCAATTTTAAAAATCTTTGCAGCATCTTCTGATACTCCTTTAAACCAATTGTTTACCTTTCCAATAAAGGTGTTAATAGCAATTAAATACTTTTCATCACTGGTATAATTTACTCCTTTTCTCATGATGAAGAATAATTATAGGTTTTTAGCCCATAAATCCAAAAATTCTCCTAGTTCTCTTTTACAATCTAGATCTAAAAACTGAGTAAACCCAGCATCTCCTATTGAAAGTCTATTAGGCATGTATTTGGCCTTATTATTGTTATGATATTGAATATTATAGTCTTTTTCTTTTTTGGATTTAGGTAAGAAATTACCTTTTTGCATAGGCTCTGTAGAAGAGCTTCCTTCTTGTTTAGGACTCCTAAAGTTTTCTTGTGGTCTTCCTGTATCTCCTTTGTTCATAAGAACATGGTGATCTTGGTCTTTTAGATCAAGTTCTTCTAATGCATAAACTAATTTGTCTATGTTATTCATTTGATTCTTCTATTTTATTTTTTGAACTAGAATCTTCTTCTAATTTGGAACTAGGATTTTCTTCTATTTTAGGAGCAGATTTCTCCTCTATTTCTTTCCTTAATTTCTTTTCTAGAAAGCTAGATATAATCTTTTCGTTAAGGCTTCCCTTTTGATATGTACCTTTATTAGAGAAGGTAGGAGCGAAAAGCTCTCTCCTAATTTTCTTTCCTAATTCCTTATCGAAGGCGTTAGCTCTTTCGACAAGGTTATTTATCCTTATAGGTGAACTATCTTTGATAAGCTTGATTTCTTTCTCTATTAGGTTAATTTTAACGGCTAGATGCCTTTGCATGTTCATAAGGTCGTCAAGTTTTTATAAAAATTTATTATAACTCATAGTGAGTTAATATAGATTTTGTTTGACCTTATGCTCATAGTGGAAAATTTTGAGTTCCAACTGAAGTGTAACTTCTCTTTGAGAGAATAGTGATTTTTCGCAAACTCCTGCGAATAAATTATATTCATAGCAATTTTTTTGAATAATAAGTTCTTATTTTTTATCCGAAATTAATTTTAAAATTTGTTCTTTATTTTGTTCCTTATTCATTTATTTTTATTTTTGGACTTCAGATGTCCAATTAATTTATACTCTAATCTAGAAATTATGGCGATTAGCTGATCTAATCTCATTAGATCTTCTTTTGTATTGTTAAGTCTTTTATATTCAAAATAAAGACTTTTTAATTGTCTCTTAATTTCTTTATTAGTTTTAGTATGTTTACGAGGTTTTCTCATAGAGTATTTTAATATTATGTTTATGAGGTCTTTTCATAGAGTATTTTAATCTTATTTTTACGAGGTCTTCTCATAGAGTATTTTAATCTTATTGGCTCTAATACCAACTTGGAGGGTGTTGTCCACAGAACAGGGTATATATATATGTATGTATGTATGTATGTATGTATGTATGTATGTGATTGCTTATGGTTATTTACTTTGATTTTGAATAATAGCATTATTTTATCCTTTCTCCTGAGTATATGCTAGCGTTCATTCGCTAACCCATCTTCGGGCGTTGTATCCCCACGCGATACAGGAATCGGTCATACTATCACACCTCCTGCTCAGTACTTGATGACTCAGGAATAGCTTGAATCAGACAGAAGTGGTGAGCTTTCATTCTTCGAAAGGCCCATTTCATGTTGTGGTTTATTTTATGCTTTTGCTATTCGCTTGACATTTTTTTTTGCTATGATCGGGGGCATGTCCCAACTTGATATTCTTGGATATTGTTTAGAGGCTTTGTATGGACAACTGTGAACTTGGATATGTTACGATTTGATTTGGTTTAGACGGTATGACTTGATTGGGTTGGTCACGGTTCTAGACTTATCCCAAAATTATTGAAATTTTAATACTCTATCTTGTTATATGTTCGAAATTTATCTGACACGGGTTATATAGTGGTTGGTTGGATTGGGTATAGGGGGTGGTCTTCGGTCCCGATCGGACTTGAGATGCCCGACACGATGAGGCCTGGTTCGGGTCGTGTCACATTATCCCCATCAACATTATTTTTTCACTATCCTCACTCGTTTCACTATCATTACTACCACTACACTCAGCAACTTCATAACCAGACTTAACGGTTTTACTATAATCATCAACATATTTATCTATGTCTATCATGCTCTTCGAATCTGATTTCGACTCTTCTGTTTCAATTTCTTTTTTTTTAGAGACTTTTTCAACTGCCTCACTATTTCTTTTTCTATTGCTAGAAGCACAATCAGACGCACTAGCAACAATGTCTTTAACACCTCCTATAGCTTTATCCAATTTTTAACAAAATCTGCACCTAACAACAATTTTGTCATTGTCAATTCATAGATCACAAGTCTACTAACAGAAACAAGTCAATGCTCAATTCAAATAGCCAAAATAACTAAGAATTATCCCACCATTCAATAATGCAGTACACAAAAATAGCATGTAAATTAATTTTTTAAAACAAATTCAAAATCCAACAGTATGATCAACCAAAAATTTTCAGTTAAATATGCAGAACCAAAACTCAGCTATTGTTACGAAATTAAACTAATTAGCTATAAAATTTTCATATTTCCACTATTTAATCAATCATATTTGAAAAGAATTTCCTATACCTAAAAATTTAACAAAATCTAGGGGCTTGTCAATTCATAGACCACAAGTCTACTAACAGATATAGGTCAATTCTCAATTCAAACAATCAAAATAACTAAGAATTATTCCACCATTCAACAATGCAATACACAAAAATATCACAACTGAATCAATTTAAAAAAAAATCAAAATTCAACAGTGCAAGTAACAAAAAATTTTCTATCGAATCTGCAGAATCAAAACTCAACTATTGCTACGGAATCAAACTAATTAGCTATAGAATTTTCATATTTTCGCTATTTAATCATTATATTTGAAAAAAAAAAAATTATACTAGGGTTCACTACAAAATGGATAACAAATAAAATACAGTAAAATGGATCTAGAAATAATCGAAATTTGATTTTAACTTACCTTAGTACGAAAAATGAAGACCTTCGTCATTGGAGAAGAAGATGAAGCAAAAATGAACTTCGAAAGTTTTCCCTTGGGAGTAGTGGAAGAAGAGGAATTTTGGAGGAGAGAAAGGGGGGGTTAGTTTATTATTAAAAAAAATGAAGGGAGTTAGGTATAATTTATTTAATTTTTCAAGTTTTGAAAATGTTGAAAAGGTTATTGACCCATATGCGGACCCCAAATTTTTCTACTTTTTTGAACCTAATCATAAAAATTAAATGGAAAAGAAATGAAGTGGCTATTTGGAAAAATAAATTTTTAAAGTAGCCTTTTTGTCAATTCTTCTCGAGCTACTCTGGAGGCCAGTGATTATGATTTTATGGATCTTTTCTTCCCGTGTTAATTATATATATATATATATATATATATATATATATATATATATATATATATATATATATATATATTGAGACGATTTGTTGTATTTCCTCCATTCTTATGTAGAGCTAAACCTTATTTTATAACATTTTTTAAGTTATAAAATAAGACGTACGTTTTAAATTGGGTAATTTGTATTTACAATGCATGTTAGGTTTTCTAGTTCCTCCTTCGTTACGTTATTCACCTTTTCACGTGCTTAATTACTTGGTTATTTTTTACTAATTAATTAATAATTTATTTGTTTATAGATTAATTCCTGCATAATAATGAGTCTGAAGGAGGTTTATATTTATGTACTTCAAAAAGTGTTTAACATTTTTCCCTCAAGATAACTATCCTTACCTGACCTCTGGTGATGTTGATTAATGAACAGAGTTATCTGTAAATTAGTTTAATATGGAGCCTTAATGCACATTAATTCGTTAAGTGACAACTCTTCATTCTCTTTTAAACATCCTAAAAAGGTTGTAACATATCAACACTCATTTTTGCAAGAAAAAAAGGGCGTGACCTCAGTGTCACATCATTGAGCTCGCCTAGTGTCACACCCCCTTTTTTACGTGCTCTAAAATATTATGTTTTAGCGTGAAAGGGTTTTATTATTTAAGTGACAAGAAATGAAAATTTGTTTCGGAAAAGAATTATTTGCATTTTTTATTCAGAGTCGCCACTTGGCATAATCCGGTGTGCCAAGTCACCTTTGAAAAATCTTTTTCGAAACCATTTGACTCTTAAACCGGTTTGCGAACAAAGATTCCGACTAAGGAATTCTGTTGACCGAGGGGAAGGTGTTAGGCACCCCTCGATCCCGTGGTTAGACCACGGTCGCTTGGTGGAGTGTATCGACTATTTTGGCATTATGAAATGTATAAACCACACAAAAGAGCACTGAATAATCAAACAATAAACAAAACAAAACAGTCCAAAAATGTAAAAGTCCAGTCCAATTATATAGTCCAAAAAATAGAAAAAATACAAAAATATAAATCCTAGTCTAAACTAAATCTAGACTAAGCTCCAATGCCTTACCCGATACCGCGGGCCTTCATCACGATTATTTTCCACCAACATGATACGTCGGGGCATTCCCCGGTGAAATCAATACAAATTCTTCAGGGCATTCCCCGGATAAATTATACAATTGATTCAAAAAATGATAAAATCAAATCATTCAATCAAATTTCAACCATTCAATCAAATTTCAACCATTCAATCAACCCACAATCTCTAGATTTGCCTACCCGACCTACGTTTTGCCTATTCCGATCGATATATCGTGTTACTACCAAAATCAAATTAACGTTCCTTTCAAGTTATACGAACAATGAAATCAAACTAACCTAAATCGCCAATTATGTCAAGTTTTCAATTCTCACCCACAAACCTATTTTTAACCACAATAATTACAACATGCTTCGATTATTAAAATCACGTCTCAAAATCCGCAACCAACATCAAACACAACACAAATAACGAAGATTCAAACCAAACACACAACAAATAAATCATCCACACCCACAACATCACGAAAAATAAATTAAAGATTCGGTTAGAAGAAATGGACCTCGATGAAATTGATCCTTGTCGATAATAAAGAAATCCGAAGACCAAAATACTCGACCGGAGAACCTCACAACGAGCGAACCAAACTCGATATTGAATTCACCCGGACAGATCGGAAAACCACGACAAAACCCTCACGATGAATAATCCACAAATCCAAATAAACGAGACTGAATTTGTAAAAATCGAGAAGACCCGTACACGAAATTAGTGATGGAGTGACGGGAAATAGGTCGGATGTTGATGCCTGTCGTCGGTGTCACTGTTTCCGGTGACTGTCGCCGACGGAGAAGGAGATCGGAGCAGCAGAGCTGGTCAGATGTTGACGCCTGTCGTCGGCGTCACTGTTTCCGGTGACTGCCACCGACGGAGAAGGAGATCAGAGCAGCGGAGCTGGTCGGATTCTCGACCGGCGAACGGTGTTATCACCGGTGGACGAGCTACGGCCGGAGCTAGCCGACGCGGAGCGGCGCTGGCACCAACGTCGGCGCTGTCGTCGGCGCTGGTGAGAGGTCGGGTCGGCGCTGGTCGCTGGATGTTGACCGGTGACGGCTGACGACAAGAGACGGACTGCTTCGTTTCGTCGGCGAACGGAGGGAGGCGGACTGCTTCGCCGGCGAACGGCAGCTTTTCTCCGATTTGTGGGGGCAAGACGTCGGTTTTGAAGGGAGGAAGATGGTGACAACGGCGTTATTGCTGCCATTGTCGGTCGGACGGAGAGGCGGCGAAACGTCGGTGATGATGATGAAAAAAAAATTAGATCTACTCCCTTTCCCTTTTTTTTTTGGTTTTTTTCTTCCCTTTATTTTGTGTGTATCTGTATATATATATATATTGTGTTTTGGGTATTGGGGTGGGGTAGGGTATAGGGTGGTGTGGTTTATTTTGATTGGGTAGGTTGTTAGGATAAGATAGAATTAGTTAGGATAAGATTTGTTATCTTATTATTTATTTATTTATTTGTATTTTGTGCGGGTATAATAACATGGGTGAGGGTACGCGGTAGGATAAAAATAACAATGGGCAAAAACGACATCGGGGAGGGACGAAATTAGGTGTCTACATCATGCCCCCTTTGAATGTAAACACGCAGTGTTTTCAGACAAAGAAGTAGACAACGAGATAGAATTTTGTCCCGACCATTATTCAAAGAAAGAAATAGGAGAAAGAAGGACTACCGGGTCTTGAATTAGGACAGCCTACCCACCCAAGTTATGAATGGATCAATTGATAAGTATCTCTAAGGATTGGACGGAGATAAACTATACCGAGTTGGAGAGTCGAGTGAGGTTCCGTCGAGGTTCCGATCCGCGGCTCTGTTATTACATCAAAATGAAAATTACAAGCTAAAACATAAATGAAATTACAAAGAGCCCATCTATACAGCTTCTGTTGGTTCTTGACTTGACTTTCATCACCCTATTTTCAGGCGGGCTCCTGACTTGCTATTTCATCACCCTGTTCTTCATGCGGGCTCCTGACTTGCCATTTCATCACCCTATTCTTCAGGCGGGCTCCTGACTTGCTATTTCATCACCCTGTTCTTCAGGCGGGATCCTGAAACCCAACATTAAAACTAGAACAAAAATTATCCCAAACAAAAATTATAGCAAAATAATATTTCACTTTTGAAAGCGTTGTCCCATTTTCCAGGAGGGGCCTAAGCAGAAAGTAAAAAAAAATCTCATTTTTTAGGAAGGTCCTGAATTGAAAGCAAATTCCCATTTTCCAGGAGGGTCCTGAACATGAAGTAAAATCCCATTTTTCAGGAGGGTCCTGAACATAAAGCAAAATCCCATTTTTCAAGAGAGTCCTGAACATAAAGCAAAATCCTATTTTTCAGGAGGGTCCTGAACATAAAGTAAAATCCCATTTTTCAGGAGGGTCCTGAATTGAAAGTAAATTCCCATTTTCCAGGAGGGTCCTGAACATAAAGTAAATTCCTATTTTTCAGGAGGGTCCTGAACATAAAGTAAAATCCCATTTTTCAGGAGCGTCCTGAACAGAAAGTAAAATCCCATTTTTCAGGAGGGTCCTGAACATAAAGTAAAATCCCATTTTTCAGGAGGGTCCTGAACTGAAAGTAAAATCCCATTTTTCAGGAGGGTCCTGAATTGAAAGTAAATTCCCATTTTCCAGGAGGGTCCTGAACATGAAGTAAATTCCTATTTTTCAAGAGGGTCCTGAAAATAAAGTAAAATCCCATTTTTCAGGAGGGTCCGGAACAGAAAGTAAAATCCCATTTTTCAGGAGGGTCCTGAACATAAAGTAAAATCCCATTTTTCAGGAGGGTCCTGAACATAAAGTAAAATCCCACTTTGCAGGAGGGTCCTGAACAGAAAGTAAAATCCCATTTTTCAGGAGGGTCCTGAACATAAAGTAAAATCCCATTTTTCAGGAGGGTCCTGAGCAGAAAGTAAAATCACTAAACAGAAAGTAAAGTCCCATTTTTCAGGAGGGTCCTGAACAGAAAGTAAAATTCCCATTTTTTTAGGAGGGTCCTGAACATAAAGTAAAATCTCATTTTTCAGGAGGGTCCTGAACAAAAGTAAAATCCCATTTTCCAGGAGGGTCCTGAACATAAAGTAAATTCCCATTTTCCAGGAGGGTCCTGAACATAAAGTAAAATCCCATTTTTCAGGAGGGTCCTGAACAGAAAGTAAAATCCCATTTTTCAGGAGGGTCCTGAACATAAGGTAAAATCCCATTTTTCAGGAGGGTCCTGAACTGAAAGTAAAATCCCATTTTTCAGGATGTCCTGAACAGAAAGTAAAATCCCATTTTTCAGGAGGGTCCTGAACATAAAGTAAATTCTCATTTCCAGGAGGGTCCTGAACATAAAGTAAAATCCCATTTTTCAGGAGGGTCCTGAACATAAAGTAAAATCCCATTTTTCAAGAGGGTCCTGAACAGAAAGTAAAATCCCATTTTTCAGGAGGGTCCTGAAAAGAAAGTAAAATCCCATTTTTCAGGAGGGTCCTGAACATAAAGTAAAATCCCATTTTTCAGGAGGGTCCTGAACTGAAAGTAAAACCCCATTTTTCAGGAGGGTCCTGAACATAAAGTAAATTCCCATTTTTCAGGAGGGTCCTGAACATAAAGTAAAATCCCATTTTTCAGGAGGGTCCTTAACATAAAGTAAAATCTCATTTTTCAGGAGGGTCCTGAGCAGAAAGTAAAATCACTAAACAGAAAGTAAAGTCCCATTTTTCAGGAGGGTCCTGAACAGAAAGTAAAATTCCCATTTTTTCAGGAGGGTCCTGAACATAAAGTAAAATCCCATTTTTCAGGAGGATCCTGAACAAAAGTAAAATCCTATTTTCCAGGAGGGTCCTGAACATAAAGTAAAATCCCATTTTTCAGGAGGGTCCTGAACATAAAGTAAAATCTCATTTTTCAGGAGGGTCCTGAACATAAAGTAAATTCCCATTTTCCAGGAGGGTCCTGAACATAAAGTAAAACCCCATTTTTCAGGAGGGTCCTGAACATAAAGTAAAATCCCATTTTTCAGGAGGGTCCTGAACATAAAGTAAAATCCCATTTTGCAGGAGGGTCCTGAACATAAAGTAAAATCCCACTTTGCAGGAGGGTCCTGAACAGAAAGTAAAATCCCATTTTTCAGGAGGGTCCTGAACATAAAGTAAAATCCCATTTTTCAGGAGGGTCCTGAACATATAGTAAATTCCCATTTTCCAGGAGGGTCCTGAACATAAAGTAAAATCCCATTTTTCAGGAGGGTCCTGAACATAAAGTAAAATCCCATTTTTCAGGAGGGTACTGAACAGAAAGTAAAATCCCATTTTTCAGGAGGGTCCTGAACATAAAGTAAAATCCCATTTTTCAGGAGGGTCCTGAACTGAAAGTAAAACCCCATTTTTCAGGAGGGTCCTGAACATAAAGTAAAATCCCATTTTTCAGGAGGGTCCTGAACATAAAGTAAAATCTCATTTTTCAGGAGGGTCCTGAACATAAAGTAAATTCCCATTTTCCAGGAGGGTCCTGAACATAAAGTAAAATCCCTGGATATGCATTTCCAATGGTAGCTGAATCAAGTGAAACGAATTTGCCCCTGTTTCAATCAAAGAAATATTTGTCATTTAAAAACTTAGTGGTGGCTTGCAGATCTTAGCTTTTCAGGTATCTGCCCAGCACTCGTTCCTTTCATCTTTGTTCCAAATTGCTAACACTTGTCGTGTCTTGCCGCATCATTGACCCGGATCCAGATTGAGGGAAATGAGTTCTGACTCAAACAATGGGTTTCCATTTTTACCATGCCTCTGAGGTGCACTCTTTTCCCAAATCTTAAATGCTTCCACGAATCCAATAGCCTGTTGGTTAATAGACTTCCTTTGCTTCGTGTTGAATTACGATCATATTTCTTTCCTGTGCTGTTCCTTGGCTTTTCCTCATATAATTGGAAAGACTGGTAGTAAATTTTGAAATCCTTTCTCGCTTGTTTTGACACAGACTTTACTTAAAAAATGCAAAGAAATGATGGTGACTTTTGTTTTGATAAATAACATAAGAAAAGACAAAAACATGAATATGTAAATGAAAGAAAAGGGCAATGTCCCATATTCAAAAAGAAAACTTATCTGAATACGACAACCAACTCCAATGAGTATGACATGCATTTTGGATAGACCTGCCTGATCTTCCTATCCAAACTCCCCATTTGTTGTTGAGTTCGTGCCTTTTGCCGCTGAGCCGCTTCTTCAAATCCATTGGACTCATACATCACATTCGACTGACGACATCTAAAAAAGACTTTCGCCAACAAATCTCTTTCTTTTCACTTTCCGCCTTTCTCTTAAACTCTCCATCGCCCTACGGTGCCCGTGAGGATTTTCACCAATAAGACTCTCTCATTTTTATTTCTCTCCACTCACCATCGCCTTACGGTGCCCGCAAAGGTTTTCACCAATAAGACTCTCTCATTTTTGTATTTCTCTCAACTCACCATCGCCTTATGGTGCCTGCAAAGGTTTTCACCAATAAGACTCTCTCATTTTCATTTTCTCACCATCGCCTTATGGTGCCTGCAAAGGTTTTCACCAATAAGACTCTCTCATTTTTGTATTTTTTTCCTGATTTCTTATGCTGAGGGAGACAAGCGGTACTTCGCAATGTATCATCATATCCATTGCATGCTTAGCATTAACACTATCAAAAATTGATCTGAAGGACTTTCTTTAGTTGTAACTTGGCTTTTGGTCAAGGTTAGAAAAGATGGTAAGAGGCTCAAACGATACTTGAAGTGGGGGTGGGACTTACAACTTTTGGAATCGACTCAAACAATGCATTAACTCATGCCCCAGTTTTGTTGACTGGGTGAATCTTAGATCTTTATTTGGTTGGACCGAGCCCGAAATAGGGCAGCCTACGTATCTCACTCCTGAGAGAGGAGAATCAGGTCGCACGTAGTTTCATCTGCTTGTCCTTTGCTTTGCTTTGATTTTTTTATTTTTTTTTTCGAGCTCTTTCTTTTATTCTTATTTTCTTGACATTTATCTTTGACTCTATTTTGATTCCAAAAGAGGGATATGAAAGAAAAATAAACGAGGCTCAAACGGGTAAACAAAGGATGACACAATGTTTGGATAGAAGAATAAAATGCCTTCATCATATCAATCTTCAAAAATGCAAGTACTAAACATGCAATAAACTCAACAAAGGATCAAATATCATACATAGTATCTTTTGACCGCGTCAGAATTGATAGTCATTTCTGCCATTTTGCCTTCAATATCTATCAAATATAAGGCTCCATTGGGCAACACTTTCTTCACAACGAAGGGACCTTGCCAGTTAGGGGAGAACTTGCCTTTCACTTCAACCTGGTGAGGAAGGATACGTCTCAATACCAACTGACCAACTTCAAAATTCTTGGGACGGACCTTTTTGTTATACGCACGAGCCATCCTCCTCTGATATAACTGGCCATGACACACGGACGTTAGCCTTTTTTCCTCGATCAAACTCAAATATTCCAGTCGGGTTTTTACCCATTCGTCATCATTAATCTCTGCTTCTATAATGACTCGAAGAGAGGGAATTTCAACTTCTGCAGGGATGACTGCTTCTGTCCCATACACTAATAAATATGGAGTTGCCCCTGTTGAAGTGCGAACAGTGGTGCGATAACCTAGCAATGCAAACGGCAACCTTTCATGCCACTGTCTAGAACCTTGTACCATTTTTCGCAGTATCTTTTTTATATTTTTATTGGCGGCTTCTACAGCACCATTGGCCTTTGGGCGATATGGAGTAGAATTTCGATGTGCGATCTTAAACTGTTGACACACTTCTTGCATCAAATGACTATTGAGATTGGCAGCATTGTCTGTAATGATCATCTTAGGAATTCCAAATCTACAAATGATATTGGCATGAACAAAATCTACCACAGCCTTCTTTGTCACTGACTTGAAAGTTACTGCTTCCACCCACTTTGTGAAGTAGTCAATGGCTACCAAAATAAATCTATGTCCATTTGATTCCTTCAGCTCAATCGGTCCAATCACATCCATTCCCCAAGCCACGAACGGCCATGGAGCGGCCATTGCATACAACTCAACAGGAGGAGAACGTATCAGATCGTCGTGCACCTGACATTGATGACACTTTCAAACAAATTGAATAGAATCTCTCTCCATAGTAAGCCAGTAATAACCTGCTCGAAGAATCTTCTTTGACAAGACATGATCGTTCATATGCGACCCGCATACTCCAGAGTGTATTTCAACCATGATTGTCGAGGCTTCTTTTGCATCTTCACACCTTAAAAGTCCCAGATCTGGGGTCCTCTTATACAAGATTCCCCCACTTAAGAAAAATCCACTAGTCAAACGCCTAATAGTCCTCTTTTGATCGTTGGTGGCATATGTTGGGTATTCTCCTGACTGAATGTACCGCTTGATATCCAAAAACCAAGGTTCTCCATCGAGTCTACAACCGTATTACAGTAAGCATACTGATCACAACTCTGTATATGTACTGGATCGACATAGGCTTTGTCAGGATATTAAAGCATTGAAGACAGAGTGGCTAAAGCATCAGCAATTTCATTATGAATCCTTGGAATATGCCAAAATTTTACTAACATAAATCGTCGACATAGCTCCTGCAAGCATTGTCGATACGGGATGAGCTTCAAATCTCGCATCTCCCAATCGCCTTGAATTTGATGGACGAGCAAATCCGAATCTCCCAACACCAATAATTCTTGGACTCACATATCAACAGCTAACCTCAAACCAAGGATGCAGGCTTCATACTCTGCCATATTGTTAGTACAGTAGAATCGAAGTTGTGCTGTTACCGGGAAATATTATCCCAATTTAGAGATAAGAAACGCACCTATTCTGACTCCTTTCATATTGACAGCTCCATCGAAGAATAACCTCCAACCTGGATCAGCATCTATAACGACTTCATCGACACTTCTTCGTCAGGAAAATATGTCTTTAATGGCTCGTACTCTTCATCGATGGGATTCTCAGCAAGATGATCTGCCAAGGCTTGGGCTTTCATGGCGGTTCGAGTCATATATACAATGTCGAACTCGGTAAGCAATATTTGCCACTTTGCCAATCGACCCGTCGGCATAGGCTTCTGAAAGATATACTTCAAAGGATCCATGCGGGAGATGAGATAAGTAGTATAGGATGATAGATAATGCTTCAACTTCTGTGCTACCCAAGTTAGGGCACAACACGTCCTTTCAAGAAGAGTATACCTGGCCTCATATGCGGTGAACTTCTTGCTAAGATAATAAATAGCCTGCTCCTTTTTGCCTGTGACATCATGTTGACCCAGGACACAAACGAAAGAATTGTCCATGACTGATAAATATAAGATCAAAGGCCTACCAGGCTCCGTGGGTACCAGCACAGGCGGATTTGACAAATATTTTTTGATTCGATCGAACGCTTCCTGACATTCTTCAGTCTATTTTACCGCAGCACTCTTTTTCAGCAACTTGAATATGGGCTCACAAGTGGTTGTGAGTTGAGCAATAAACCTACTAATATAGTTCAGTCTACCAAGCAAACTCATCACCTCCGTTCTATTCTTGGGCGGGGGCAAATCCTGAATGGCTTTGATTTTTGAGGGATCCAATTCAATTCCCCGACGGCTGACTACAAACCCCAACAGCTTTCCAGATGGAACTCCAAATACACATTTGACCGGGTTGAGTTTGAGATTATACCTGCGAAGCCTCTCAAAGAACTTTCTTAAATCTTTAACATGGTCGGCCTGACTTTTTGACTTAATAATCACATCATCCACGTAGACCTCAATCTTCTTATGCATCATGTCATGAAACATAGTGGTCATGGCTCTCATGTATGTTGCTCCAGCATTCTTCAAATCGAACGGCATCACTCGATAACAATAAGTTCCCCATGGTGTGATAAAAGACGTCTTCTCCGCGTCTTCATCATCCATAATGATCTGGTGATATCCGGTATAACAATCCACAAAAGAGGCAACCTCGTGTTTAGCACAGTTGTCTAGCAAAATGTGGATGTTGGGCAGTGAAAAATTATCTTTCGGACTTGCTCTGTTCAAATCACGGTAATCAACACATACTCAAATTTTGCCATCTTTCTTTGGTACGGGAACAACATTGGATAACCACATGGGATAACGAGACACTCAAATTACTTTGGCTTCAAGTTGTTTCATGATTTCCTCTTTGATTTTAATACTCACATCGGTTTTAAACTTCCTCAACTTCTGTTTGACAGGGGGAACGCGGGATCAATTGGCAACTTGTGAGCCACTAATTTTGTTCTTAAACCGGGCATATCATCAGAAGACCATGCAAAAATATCCTTATAATCAATTAATGCTTGAATCATTCCCTCTTTTAGCTGTGGCAAAGCATGTACACTGATTTTAGTTTTCCTAACATCTTCTTGATCCCCTAGATTTATTGGCTCAGTCTCATTCAAATTAGGATTCGGTTTGTCTTCAAACTGTTCCAACTCTTTGCTTATTTCTTCTAGCGCACCTTCTTCATTATATTCCCCATCCCGCTTCATTACATCTTGATTAGTTTGGATTTTAAGATCAGGCTGAAAATTCCACATGCATGTCATGTCATTAGAATCAGCATAAAGAGAACTGTGTAAGAAAAGAAAAATAAAATATATTAGACACAAAACAAAAGGGACATTGCATTTCATTAAATAAAAGATAGAAGGGTTTAAACACATATGCCAACATAACATAAACAAACTAAAAATCCGAATTACAACCCTGAAATAACTCGGATAAACAGAAAGAAAAACAAAATAAACTACCAAAACTCCCTCCTGACGGGGAGAGGAGTGACTTCCCAATTATTGAGCCGAACAGCTGGACCTATGAATTGCACGTCTGCCATACTGGTACCTTCTCTTGCTTCGACCATATCAACTTCGATACAAAGGTTCTGGAAGTCATCAACCAATTCAAACTCAAATTCTACATGCTTCGTGACACCGTTCTTAACAAATGATTCACTGAGTAGTGGCATTGGGCGAGGGAGTGACCATATTTCCTTTTCCTTTCCTTGGCTTTCTTCAGATCTTCAGCTGTAGGCTTAAATCCCAGACCAAACGTGCCCAGGTTCTCACTCGGACATATGAAATGAACTATACCGTGCAGAGACGCTCCCAAACCCTTCCCTGGCTCAAATCCGTATTTCCAAAGTTCACTCACCATCATGATAGAAGCAGAAGACAATTGCGGTCCCGGTATAGCCTATCATTCAAGGATACGATTCACTGGCACTGTATCAAAAATTTGATAGACGAATGTCTCCCCTACGTTATTTGCTTCAATAAGAGACAAGGGAGAATCTTCGTAGGCTGACAAATCTCCTTCCCCATGAATAACTACTTCTTGCCTGTCATGCTCAAACTTAATCATCTGGTGCAGCGTAGATGCAACCGCCTTGGCCTTGTGGATCCACGGCCTTCCCAACAACAGATTGTAAGAGGATTCTACATTCAATACTTGAAACTCTATGGTGAACTCAACAGGCCCTATGGTCAACACTAGTTCTATTTCGCCAATGGAATTTGATTTTGCACCATCGAAAGCCCTGACACATACATTGTTGGGCCTGATCCTCTCCGCACCAATATTAATTTTTTGCAAAGTAGAAATAGGGCAAATGTTTGCTCCCGAACCTCCATCAATCATAACATGAGTGACATAGAAATCTTCACACTTCACTGTAATGTAAAGGCCCCGATTATGCATCATCAGAAAAGCTGATCCGAATGACCTCAAAGATTTTTCCAACCATTTTCTCAAGCTGGTTGATTGTAATCTCCCTTGGAACATATGCTTCATTTAATACCTTCAGTAAAACATCACGATGCTCCTTGGAGTGCAACAGCAAAGATAAAAGGGAAATTTGAGCAGGGATTTTCTTCAGCTAGTCTAATATTGAATACTCTGGCAATTTCATCTTTTTCAAAAATTCTTCGGCTTCTTCTTCAGTGATAGGCTTTTTGATAGATGACGGTCCACTCACCATTGGCTTGGACTTTCTTAAGCTTTCAGGCACGAAACATCTTCCTGACCTAGTCAAACCCCCTACCTCATCTACATCTTCCACTACTTCTTTCCCATGATAGGTCATCACGGTCCGTCCATAATTCCAGGGAATCCTTTTCATATCAAATATCGGAGGTTGGGTCACCGGTTTGAGGACAATAGGCGCTGCCAGTGCTCCTTTCACCGTCAAGATAGGCTGACTCAGAGCTCCCACCACCGTCAACTTAGGTTTATCCTGACTTGAATCAACATACCTTCTGGCGCCTTGTACTGTGATCAGGGGCTTCTTTGTGCTTTCTTGGGCTTTATCTTCTCTCATTCCTTCCTGGCTCAATGACATTGCTTTCAAAGACTCCGCTACATTCACTGATTTCTCCTCAATGGTCTGTATCTTGACAATAGGCTTATAACCCCTCGAAGACTCTTTCCCATCATATATCAATTCTAACATATTGGCTTCAGCATGGGTTGGCAGCGGATTCTGGTTAATGTTTGGACCCTCCGGGGCCTGGACCAGCATCTGATTTGTGTCAATTAAATCTTGGACAACTCTCTTTAAATGCCAGCATTTCTTGATATCATGGCCTGGCATATCAGAACAGTACGCACACCTTAAAGAATAATCGAGATTCCTTGGTGGTGGATTTGAAAGCCTTCCTTGAATTGGACTTAAAACCTTCAACTTTCTCAACCTATCAAACAAGCTAGCATATGACTCCCCAAGAGATATGAATTAATTTTTGACCGCCTTCTACTCCTTATACTCGGGCCTAGGTTGAAAACTGGGTCTGGAAGGGTTTTGGTAATTTGGTGGAGCGAATGGGCGATTTTGTGGAGTTTGCGCGCGCCACTGCGGGTAAGAAGGGGTTTGGACATATGGTTGCGCGCTATATACTGGGTAAGGGGGTGGTGGAATGGAATATAAAGGGTTTTGTGGAGGGTAGTAATGGTGGAGAGGAATATATGGAGCTTGGGCGTAGACTTGGGCTTAGGATTGGGGATAGGGGCGAGGAAGTCTTTTGGGATAGGAAGGGGTTCCAGCTACAACAGACGCCACGTCCTCTTTCTTCTTTTTACCGCCAAATGCGCCAGATCCACCTTGAATCGCTTGTGTGGTGGCTTTTAATGCGGCAAAACTCACTATTCGTCCGGTCTTGATTCCATCCTCTATCATCTCCCCCATTTTGAGGACTTCCATAAAGACTTTCCGATTGCCGGAAGTAAATGTTGAAAATAGGTCTCATCCTGCGCCTGAATGAAAACTTCTACCAGCTTACTTTCTTTCATTGGAGGCTTTACCCTAGTGGCCTGTTCACACCACCTTATCGCGTATTCCCTAAAACCTTCAGTGCTTTTTTTCTTCATGTTGACCAAAGATTTTTCGTCCGGAATCAAGTCGATGTTGTACTAAAAATGTTGAACAAATTCAGAAGCCAAATCATCCCAACTGTTCCATTTATCGATATCCCGATCGATGAACCATTCTGAAGCCAGATCTGAAAGACTCTCGCCAATGAAGGTCATGAGTAGTTCTTTCTTTCCTCCTGCAGCCCTCAACTGGTTGCAATAACGTCTCAAGTGTGCAACAGGATCACCGTGCCCTGCGTACTTCTCGAACTTAGGCATCTTAAAACCGGGGGGCAGGTTGATGTCTGGGAACATGCACAGGTCTTTATAGGAAACACTTCTATAATCTCCGATTCCTTGCAAATTCCTCATAGCTTGTTCTAAACTTTTCAATTTTCGAGATATGATATCTTGTTCCTCTGCTGCGACAGGTTTCTCCGTATCAAATAGAAATGCAGGCGGCTGAGTGTACCCATACGGTTCATTCATTTGCAAGGTAGGCTCCGGGGTATAATACTGATTATCTGGAACCTTCAGTACTGGCTCACTGGCAGACCTAGGAAGCCTCATTCCGGGACGCACAGCATATATGGGAGTTTCTTGTGGCGGCTGAGCTATGAATACCGGTGTGGTTGGTGGCGCTGGCTGAGCAGCGGGTCTTGATTGGGGAGCTGCCAAAGGCACATCAGAACTTCCAGGATAACAATGTTGCGGCGTGAATCCTGGCGCATACTCAGGTGACTCAGTAGGAATAGAGAATTGCGCCTGAGAGAGCGGTGGGCAGTTAGAGATATTCCCAAGACCTTCAGGGAGCGGAGGAGGAGGCATTCCGCTGGCCCATGCCCGGTGCAAATCTATCAATTGTTGCCTGAGCTTTACTACCTCATCATTGTGTTCTGAACTTTCTTCCCTGTGATCCTGATCCGGGTCAATGAGCGAATTTTCAATCTCCCTGCTAGCCATGGCGAGCTTTGCTTTGGATCTAGTGAAGTATGGGTGACTAGCCAGAGTGCTGCAAACCTACCACTGTTATCTGAAAGAACATGCTCATCAAAGACGACATCCGTTAGGATTAGGGTATACCAAAAGTATGGGAATCACATTGGTAAAATTGCCCTAAGTTCATGTTCATTTCTACCAGCTTTCAAGGGTAACGAAGTCATTTTAACATCATCCCGATTTTATCTACACTTATTTTTATCTACACCTATTATTATTTTTTATTCTTCTCTCTTTCTTTTTTTTTCGTATCAATATCTGTTTTTTCCTCACGTTATCTACTTTTATTTTATCATTCTTTATGGCTTTTGTTTTCCTTAAAAGAGAAAAAAATAATGAAAAACAACGAAACAAAATGATTAGATCGAACCCAAAAGTAGGTTGCCTACGTATCATGTTGTACATGAATCAGATCTTGCGTAGTTCGGGCAGTTTTGCCAAAATGGTCAATTAAACTCTTTTTTCTTTCTTGAAACAAAGTTTCAAAAGAATTGATGAAAATTTTTTATTTTTTTTTTAGGTTTAAATCTCTATACAAAATGAAATCTGTGATTACCAAAGAAAAAATCTTTTTGGGTTTTCAATTCTTGAATTTCATGTGAAAATGAAACTTGAATCTATTAAAGAAAAATCTTTTTGTAGTTTTCTTTTAAAGACGCATATGAAACGCCTACTCTAAATGGAGAGTGAAGAAATATTTTAGATTTTTCAAATAAGATCCCCGAACCCACAATAGGTTGCCTACGTATCTCACTCCCGAGAGAGGAGAATCAGGGGTGCGTAGTTCGTCCAGATTGGACAACTAACGATTAACTAATAAATTGACCCTAACTTAAGAGACAAAACCAAAAACAAACGAATAAAAACTTTTTGGATTTTTCAATTAGACACTTTAACTAAGACTGACACCATCCATTATGGAAAAAATCTTTTTGGTATTTTTTCTTTTGACAAATACGTAGAAAAAACTTTTTTTTTCTTTTTGAATTTACGGTACTTTGAGAAGACAAAATGCAAAAATGTAAAAAAAATCTTTTTGAGTTTTTGGATCGTGAAGAACAAAAGTCATAAAGAATTCTAAAATAAACTACGACATTCCTTTTGATTCATTCTTTTCGACTCGCTTTCTATATATATATATATTTTTTATTATTTTTTAAAAAAAAAAAAAATCCGTCCGTCAAATGACCACGTTACCCTCAAATATGCAACAGTTAGCACGTAGGGATGCTTTAAAGGTGAGTCTCCTACAAAGGACCGTGTAGGCCTCGCTAGGTCTCAATATGAGGCACATAAGAATGACCTAAAGGCTGACCTACGTTGTGGTTTACTAACAAGGCCGTTCGGGGGAGCATATGGTCGATAGTGGCTATTTTGTTTTCCACCTACTCCATACATCCAACGGCTCCCCCCTTAAAATAAAGGTGACTCAACTAGAGTTCGTGCGCACGATGTGCGCTCCGAGACTTGTTACAGAAAGAAGGCCGGGGGGATGGACTCATGATGACAGATATAAAGCGGTAACACATAGGATAAATACTATAAACAAAGAGCACGAAAACGCACAAAAGTGAGAACAATAACAAAACAATAATCACAAACAATGTTTATACACTCGTAATGTCAAACAAAGCCGATACGACTCAAAAATAAGCTCGAATTCTAAAACTTCCCCAGCAGAGTCGCCAGAGCTGTCACACCCCCTTTTTTACGTACTCCAAAATATTATGTTTTAGCGCGAAAGGGTTTTATTATTTAAGTGACAAGAAATGAAAATTTGTTTCGGAAAAGAATTATTTGCATTTTTTATTCAGAGTCGCCACTTGGCATAATCCGGTGTGCCAAGTCACCTTTGAAAAATCCTTTTCGAAACCATTTGACTCTTAAACCGGTTTGCGAACAAAGATTCCGACTAAGGAATTCTGTTGACCGAAGGGAAGGTGTTAGGCACCCCTCGATCCCGTGGTTCGACCACGGTCGCTTGGTGGAGTGTATCGACTATTTTGGCATTATGAAATGTATAAACCACACAAAAGAGCACTGAATAATCAAACAATAAACAAAACAAAACAGTCCAAAAATGTAAAAGTCCAGTCCAATTATACAGTCCGAAAAATAGAAAAAATACAAAAATATAAATCCTAGTCTAAACTAAATCTAGACTAAGCTCCAATGCCTTACCCGACGCCGCGGGCCTTCATCACGATTATTTTCCACCAACATGATACGTCGGGGCATTCCCCGGTGAAATCAATACAAATTCTTCGGGGCATTCCCCGGATAAATTATACAATTGATTCAAAAAGTGATAAAATCAAATCATTCAATCAAATTTCAACCCACAATCTCTAGATTTGCCTACCCGACCTACGTTTTGCCTATTCCGATCGATGTATCGTGTTACTACCAAAATCAAATTAACGTTCCTTTCAAGTTATACGAACAATGAAATCAAACTAACCTAAATCGCCAATTATGTCAAGTTTTCAATTCTCACCCACAAACCTATTTTTAACCACAATAATTACAACATGCTTCGATTATTAAAATCACGTCTCAAAATCCGCAACCAACATCAAACACAACATAAATAACGAAGATTCAAACCAAACACACAACAAATAAATCATCCACACCCACAACATCACGAAAAATAAATTAAAGATTCGGTTAGAAGAAATGGACCTCGATGAAATTGATCCTTGTCGATAATAAAGAAATTCGAAGACCAAAATACTCGACCGGAGAACCTCACAACGAGCGAACCAAACTCGATATTGAATTCACCCGGACAGATCGAAAAACCACGACAAAACCCTCACGATGAATAATCCACAAATCCAAATAAACGAGACTGAATTTGTAAAAATCGAGAAGACCCGTACACGAAATTAGTGACGGAGTGACGGGAAATGGGTCGGATGTTGACGCCTGTCGTCGGCGTCACTGTTTCCGGTGACTGCCGCCGACAGAGAAGGAGATCGGAGCAGCAGAGCTGGTCGGATGTTGACGCCTGTCGTCGGCGTCACTGTTTCCGGTGACTGCCGTCGACGGAGAAGGAGATCGGAGCAGCGGAGCTGGTCGGATTCTCGACCGGCGAACGGTGTTGTCACCGGTGGACGAGCTGCGGCCGGAGATGGCCGACGCGGAGCGGCGCTGGCACCAATGTCGGCGCTGTCGTCGTTGCTGGTGAGAGGTCGGGTCGGCGCTGGTCGCTGGATGTTGACCGGTGACGGCTGACGGCAAGAGACGGACTGCTTCGTTTCGCCGGCGAACGGAGGGAGGCGGACTGCTTCGCCGGCGAACGACGGCTTTTCTTCGATTTGTGGGGGCGAGACGTCGGTTTCGAAGGGAGGAAGATGGTGACAACGGCGTTATTGCTTCCATCGTCGGTCGGACGGAGAGGCGGCGAAACGTCGGTGATGATGATGAAAAAAAATTTAGATCTACTCCCTTTCCCTTTTTTTTTTTTTGGTTTTTTTCTTCCCTTTATTTTGTGTGTATCTTTGTATATATATTGTGTTTTGGGTATTGAGGTAGGGTAGGTGGGGTAGGGTATAGGGTGGTGTGGTTTATTTTGATTGGGTAGGTTGTTAGGATAAGATAGAATTAGTTAGGATAAGATTTGTTATCTTATTATTTATTTATTTTTTTATATTTTGTGCGGGTATAATAACATGGGTGAGGGTACGCGGTAGGATAAAAATAACAATGGATAAAAACGACATCGGGGAGGGACGAAATTAGGTGTCTACACCTAGCTTCAGAATCATGAGACTAGCCATTACTCAACACAAGCAAACATGAATAAATGCAGGTCTTCATGGAGCCGAGATCCATTGATGGTATTCCCTAGAATTTAGCTATAAATAGTCTTTTATTTGCTCATGATATGGCCGCTGATTGTAAGGCATGTGATTTTTACTCATTCCCAAACACTAGTGATAATGGTCGCACTTTGCGCGATTAGAAATAACATTAATAAATTTATCTTAATAGAAATTGTTACAAATTAATTATAAAAAATATTTTTATTTTTATCATACACCTGTGATAATTAATTGTATATAATTAATTAAATTATAAATTCTTACTAATGTTTATGTATTTTGTTGGATAATAGGAATTTTGTTCCTCTATAAAAAAAATTTAAATTAAATGAAATGAAGATGAGATAAAAGGTTTTAAAAAATTATTATCGACGGATATAAATTAAAAGAAAGAATTATAGTTATTGTTTTGTACTTTGTAATTACTTATGTCGACTATTATTCCATAATTATCCTTTGGTGTTGGTCCTAGTTATTCCATAGTTTAAAGAATTTGAAATGATAAAAACAAACACTACTTCAATTTTGAAAGTTCTATCTCAACAAGAAAGATTGAAAGTTTTATCTCAATAAGAAAGAGGCTACAAATAATAAATATTGTTATTCTTCTATCTTTCACTGTTGATTGTTGCTCCTGTAAAAAGGATTTTCTTGCTTATTCAAGAAGTTTAGAAAAGTTATGTAATGTTAAAAAAAAAAAACTTTAAAAATTGTGCAATATATTTAGAAGAAAACATAATAGCACAATTAGCAGTTATCTACTTCTCTTTCATCCTCTTCCACAGTTACAAATTAAAGTTTGGTCTATGTGTTTTATTCACCATGTTCATGAAATCATTGAAACAAACTTTTGGTGTAATATACCACAATAATTAAATTACAGTTGAAAATATAAAAAAGTGCAGAAAATAAAATAATCTTTTTCTTGGCTGAAGTGTGGATATCTCGCTTTTTTAAGGAGATTCAAGCCTATTGCGGCATAATCTACACCGATCCAGAAGTATATCTCTTACTTGTCCCCTCCAGGATACAACAGTCCGTCAACGATGTACAACTTAAGCAACTTTGGATTAGTTGAAGAGTTCAAAGCTCTACCATAAGAATACCTTCCTTCAGCATATTAAAACTCTCTTTACATAGTTAATATAGTTAAAAACTTACAATATTTTCTTTGTCTCAACTCTCTCTTTCACTAATATAATTACTCTATTTTGTATAGTGAATATATTTGTAGACTTATAATATTTTTCTGTCTCAACTCTGTCTTTCACTACTACACATAATAATATTTTTCCACACTTATCATCTTTTTCTTATCTCTATTATATGAGCACAAAGGAAGAAACACCATTATTTATAGGTGTAGAATTCTTCCATGTAATGAATAGGATGAATGAGGGGTAGTAATGTAGGTAGATGAATAATCTTGATGTTACATAAGTTGCATGAAAGTAATGACCATGGAATTACAAGAACTAATGACCTTGAGAGTTAAAAAAACTAATTGACATATTAGTTACAAGAACTAATGGTACTTAAAAGAACACGCATTTTAGCCACGCGTAAAACCGTGGTAAATAGTATACAAACCGTGGCTAAAAGTATTTTGCCATGGTTGGAAGCATGCCCATAACGGGCATGGCAATGAAATTAGCCATGATTTTTGCGTCCGTGGTAACCTTTGGATAGCCACGATTTTGGACAAATATAGCCACGGTTCCTTCGTGGGTAAATTTGACAGGAATAAGTAAATCAATTTTAAATTTTTAATTAGCCACATGAGAAACCGTGGCTAGTATGTTCAATTCACATAAAAGATAGCCACGATTCAAACCGTGGCAAAAGTATACATTTTTATAAAAAAAAATCATTAATTTTCTAATATCAATACAGAACTGGTGAGCATTTACCAACATACTGAACATAATACATAAATCATTGCTATAATGATCAAAATTTCATTACAGAATATGATTAATCCATTTCATATTCACATAGCATGAGTTGAAGTCGAAGGAAATTAGACCATTGATGGACTGACAAGTTAGATCCTGCATTAAAAGAGAAGGTTATCCACAACCTTTCTAAGACAATGACACAAAAATTAGTTACAAATGCAAGTTACAGATGATGAATTCAACAAGAGAAAAACTTAAACCATCAAAAAATGACACAAATTACTACTCTACTTGGTTGAAACTGCTTATCAAAATCTGAATAGGATACAGTAGATGGACAACATAATATCAAAAAATCTAACCACCATAAAGACACAAATATTCAACAAGCCAACCATTAGATACGTATACTTTCTTTGTAGAAGATTTATTACCAGCCATCCAGAAAGTCTAAGCAAGAGAAAGCATTGTATGCTGCTCTATTCATCCTTAAAAGGGCAACTCGATCGATGCACTAAAACTTCTGCTATGATCAAGGTCTGGGGAATTGCTGGACCACTACAAAGGTATATTGTACACTACTCATTCTTAATGGTACCATTTTGCCAAAGGTGAAACGCTAAAGAAGTGCCAAGATCCACTAGGATTCTAAATGTAAACTGTAAATTATAAAAAAACACAGACCTATGCATACACACACATACATTCAACCATCTATAGAATAACTTCTTAAATTACACTTTAGTTTTTAGGACCAATCTATATACACTTTAATCGAAAGACCAAGATACCAGCAAAAAAAGTAAACATACTCAAAATAACTCAAAGAACATATTAACAATTGAGTAGTAATTATCGCGCCACTTAACAAACCATATTGTTCTGAAAATAAGACTAAGAGAAAAATGGAGAAAATTGTTTTGATTTATATATTAACATTGAGGTTCTTTACCTATGATTTTTATGCATAGATCCAAAGACTTATTCTTAATATAGCAGTTAGATTTTTTTACTTCTTGACTATAAGAAATAACAGAGAATGTTATCTGCTTGAATATAAAGGCTATTTTAGAGAAGCAAAGGAAATAACACCAATCACACCAAAAAAAATACACAACATCAGCTGAATTTTTTTTACTAGAACTATAATGTTAAGATATCTTAAAATATTTTTTCTAATCAAGCTGCTTATACCAAGAATTCAATTTCAATGTAAGCCCATGAAGGTAGATACAGGTTCAAGAACACAAATATGAACACTGAGAAAGACCATCCAGTATGGAGTGTGGAAGAAAACATTTGTGAGAATTCAATAATGTCAAAGCCATGTAATTTTTATAAAGGAGGCCAAACTTACCTGTCAACAAATTCTATTCTCTCCTTTATCAATGAACTCATTGTGTTGCCAAAACTACTACCAAGGCTGCTACCTACAGGTTACCTCTTTATTTATGAAGAAATACAGAAGTGACCTTATCACTGTAAGGTATTCCTTATGAAAAAATATGACACATTCTAATTAACGTAACACATTTAGATTAAAAGAATCCATGTAAGGGGATATCTTACCTCCCACGCTTTTTCATTTAGCAACTTGAGCAGGATGCTTGAGGGATCTGTAATAGGGTGTTACTTGAGGGGTTTTCAACATGGTGAGGATTTCCCATACATTGTTTGTATATGATACACTAGTGTTTATTATTGTTGAAGTGACATAAATTCAACATTTAAGGCAATAATGTATTTTCAAATAGTGACTTTATTATCGATCAACTTAAACAAGTGAAATCATCTAAGTGTGAGGATAACTCATTTGGTAAACTGAAAAACAATCACAACTCTAATTAAAAGGAGATGGCTCCAAGTAACCTCAAGTGACCTTCTCTCATTTTGAAAGGTCCAAACAACAAAATATGTGTTGCGTGAAAAATAAAAACGAACTCAAAATCATGTATAAAATGCAGCATAATAAAATAGAAGACTTCATCGATCTCTATCAAACAGCAATAAATAGCCTCTTATAAACTGAATGTCATTTAGTGAAGATGTTAAGTTAAGATCCTAAATGACTACACAAACTCCATATTGAAGTTGGAAACTGTATCAAGCCTAAACAACACTCATAAAACTAAATTTTATGAGTTAGCAAAAAACACAACTATCTGCTTATAATTTTTTATGCAAACTTAAGCGATATTCAGAAAAGTGATCTCCAATAACAACAAACACAATAACATACATAAATAAAAGATATATGTTTCTTACTTCAGTTTGATGAGGGCTTATTATACGAGGACAAACCTTAGGCATGTTAAAGCACCACAATCTTTAATCTCCCACTAAATTTTCAACAGAAAAAATTTCAATATAACAAAATATACTACTAAGAAAAAGAGTAGCAATTGTTAAAGATTGACAAGAGATTCTATACACCATTTTATTCATTTAATCAAGTTTACGTCTTCACATAGATTTCCTTTCCTACTTAACAGGACCTAAAAATAAATGTAGTTCTGCTTACTACTCCCTTTTACTACTATCTCCATGAATCAACTAGTCACCCATTATTTCGGTTTCAACCATTTAACCATTAAATTCAAATTAAATTTTACTTCAATAAAGAGCATTAAAATAAGTTTCAAATTAAGGGGGATATTTTGTTATCAAAATCCATTCATGTGTCTCATAAAAAAACGATTGATCCACTACTCTAAAAGTTTGAAGATTTGATACTTATATGACAAATTGATTGGAAATACCTGCTCATATGAAACAATCTACCAATACAAATGCAGATTGAAACCAGAATCATCTCTTCAAAATGTTCCGATAAAATAATGGATACCCATTAACCAAATTGGGCTGCACAACAAAATCCGATATTAAATTCTATGAGTATAAACAGATTTCAAAGAACCAAAATAAAAAAGAAAGATGGTGGAAAGCTTCTTCTTCCTTATTGCACAAAACAAAAACCTTAAAAAACAATCAAAACTTGAACAAAATTGACTTGAAAACTCAAAAATTTGTTACCCAGAGCAAGAGACAATGAAGCAGGCAAATTTTGGGTGAATAAGTCCAGCCGCTTTGAAGTGAAGAAGGAAGAGAGCTGATATTTTAGCTTAGAATTTAGATTTAGAAAAGACGAAACCAGTAAAAAAAACAAAAGAAATTGGGGCAAATGAAAAAAATTAAGGGAGGGAGTGAAATTTAGCCGCCGTTTCACCATGAAAATTAAAAAATTTCGGAGTTAAAATTAAAGTTTTAGTTGTGTTTGGTCATTTCTTTTTTAGAAATTTTTTTTACTTTTGAAAAAACTTTTTAAAATATAATTTTATTCCCTAACTTTTACAAACTATCAAAATTACCCAACTAAAATCTACCTACTAATGAAAAAGAACATAATTAGTCACTATTATAAAAATAATTACATATACATGGTCATATTTAATGAATTTCAACTATGACATATATAATATTTACATTAATAGTCGTTTTCTCATATTTGAAAATTTTAAATATGGATGTTATATTAACAGATCATTGCTTATTGTTTTTTAGGTAACAAATATTATCTTTCAAACAAATTTATTTTTTTATGAATTTATTTAATTTATTTCCTTCATTTTCCGTTCCTAAAAGATAGAAAATGATGAGTTGTTATTAAATTTTAGGATGCCGCTAATTTATTTCTTTAATTTTCTTATATATGAAAGATTTTACTGTGTGTAATAAATTTTTTTTTATGTAAAACATGCTTTGCATATTTATGGTATACTATATCATATATCATAAATATATAAACATGTTTTATATGTTTCTTTATACTTTGTATTTTTATATATGTGTGTATATGATATATACATGGTATAAACTTCATATATAACATACTTTGTATATTTATATTATAAATATGGTTAGTATGTTTCTTAATAGTTTGTATATTTATATATGTGTATATGGTATATACATGGTATAAATTTTATATATAACATACTTTGTATATTTCTATTATAAATATAATACTTTATATATTTATGGGTATAACTATAATACTTTATGTATTTATGGGTATAAATATACTACTTTATATATTTATGGGTATAAATATAAATTAGCATTAAAATAATGTCTTAAATAACAGAGAAAATTAAATAAGGGATAAAAATAATTATGAGAGAGAAAAAGAGATATATATTAATTAAGATAGCATTAAGTTTGAAATTATAATTATTTTATTCTTTAAAACTACTATATATGTAATATTGAAAAAGTAATGTTATAAGGAGAGTTTTATGTAAAATTTTAAAAGTTTGGGGTTATATGTAATAATAATAAAAGTTGGAATTGGAGTTGAAAAATTGTGAAAACAACAAAAACTTGTTTTTCCTTTTTAGAAAAAATTTCCGAAATTATTTTCCAAATTTTCATGACCAAACACCACAATTTTCAACTTCGGAAAAAAATTTCAGAAAAAAAAAAAATCATGACCAAACGGGCCCTTAGTGGCGCCTATATGGCCAAGGTATTTAGCATTTATATGTTTTGTGTGGGGACAACATATTTTTTTATTGATTTGGCCACGATTTGTGATATCGTGGTTAAACAACCGTGGCTAATAGTTGCTTTTTTGGTAGTAATACAAAAAGATAATGTGGTGAGTTATAAGTAGCCGTTTGGCCATTAAAACTAAAATTTTCCGGAGTTGGAGTTGAAATTGGAGTTGGAGTTGGAGTTGTGTTTGGTCATGTTTTTTTTGAAAAAAAAATTGACTTTTGTAAAAAAAAATAAAAAAATATGATTTTATGCCCTAACTTTTACAAACTATCAAAATCACCCAACTAAAATTTACCTACTAATGGAAAAAGAACACAATTAGCCACTATTATAAAAATAATTACATATACATGGTCATATTTAATGAATTTCAACTATGACATATATAATATTTACATTAATAGTCGTTTTCTCATATTTGAAAATTTTAAATATGAATGTTATATTAACAGATCACTGTTTCCTTTTTTTTAGATAACAAATATTATCTTTCAAACAAATTTATTTTTTTACGAATTTATTTAATTTATTTCCTTCATTTTCCGTTCCTAAAAAATAGAAAATGATGAGTTGTTATTAAATTTTAGGGTGCCGCTAATTTATTTCTTTAATTTTCTTATATATGAAAGATTTTACTGTGTGTAATAAATTTTTTCTATGTAAAACATGCTTTGCATATTTATGGTATACTATATCATATACCATAAATATATAAATATGTTTTGTATGTTTCTTTATACTTTGTATTTTTATATATGTGTGTATATGGTATATACATGGTATAAACTTCATATATAACATACTTTGTATATTTATATTATAAATATGCTTAGTATGTTTCTTAATACTTTGTATATTTATATATGTGTATATGAATATACATGGTATAAATTTTATATATAACATACTTTGTATATTTCTATTATAAATATAATACTTTATATATTTATGGATATAACTATAATACTTTATGTATTTATGGGTATAAATATACTACTTTATATATTTATGGGTATAAATATAAATTAGCATTAAAATAATATCTTAAATAATGAAGAAAATTAAATAAGGGATAAAAATAATTATGAGAGAGCAAAAGAGATATATATTAATTAAGATAGCATCCAACATATTTTACTATATGGTTTATTCCTGCTCTGGTTGATTTTTCAAACTGCTCTAGGACTTCAATTTTAAAAATCTTTGCAACATCTTCTGATACTCTTTTAAACCAATTGTTTACCTTTCCAGTAAAGGTGTTAATAGCAATTAAATACTTTTCATCACGGGTATAATTTACTCCTTTTCTCATGATGAAGAATAATTCTAGTTTTTAGCCCATAAATCCAGAAATTCTCCTGGTTCTCTTTTACAATCTAGATCTAAAAACTGAGTAAACCCAGCATCTCCTATTGAAAGTCTATTAGGCATGTATTTGGCCTTATTATTGTTATGATATTGACTATTGTAGTCTTTTCTTTTTTTAGATTTAGGTAAGAAATTAACTTTTTGCATAGGCTCTGTAGAAGAGTTTCCTTCTTGTTTAGGACTCCTAAAGTTTTCTTGTGGTCTTCCTGTATCTCTTTTGTTCATAAAAACATGGTGATCTTGGTCTTTTAGATCAAGTTCTTCTAATGCATAAACTAATTTGTCTATGTTATTCATTTGATTCTTCTATTTTATTTTTTGAACTAGAACCTTCTTCTAATTTGGAACTAGGATTTTCTTCTATTTTAGGAGCAGATTTCTCCTTTATTTCTTTCCTTAATTTCTTTTCTAGAAAGCTAGATATAATCTTTTCGTCTAGGCTTCCCTTTTGATATGCACCTTTATTAGAGAAGGTAGGAGCGAAAAGTTCTCTCCTAATTTTCTTTCCTAATTCCTTATCGAAGGCGTTAGCTCTTTCGATAAGGTTATTTACCCTTATAGGTGAACTATCTTTGATAAGCTTGATTTCTTTCTCTATTAGGTTGATTTTAACGGCTAGATGCCTTTACATGTCTATAAGGTCGTCAAGTTTTTGTAAAATTTCATTATAACTCATAGTGAGTTAATATAGATTATGCTTGACCTTATGCTCATAGTGGAAAATTTTGAGTTCCAACTGAAGTATAACTTCTCTTTGAGAGAATAGTGATTTTTCGTAAACTCCTGCGAATAAATTATATTCATAGCAATTTTTTTGAATAATAAGTTCTTATTTTTTATCCGAAAGTAATTTTAAAATTTGTTCTTTATTTTGTTCCTTATTCATTTATTTTTATTTTTAGACTTATGGTGATTTGCTGATCTAATCTCATTAGATCTTCTTTTGTATTGTTAAGTCTTTTATATTCAAAATAAAGACTTTTTAATTGTCTCTTAATTTCTTTATAAGTTTTAGTATGTTTACGAGGTCTTCTCATAGAGTATTTTAATCTTATGTTTACGAGGTCTTTTCATAAAGTATTTTAATCTTATTTTTACGAGGTCTTCTCATATAGTATTTTAATCTTATTGGCTCTAATACCAACTTGGAGGGTGTTGTCCACAGAACAGGGTATATATATATGTGTGTGTGTGTGTATGTATGTATGTATGTATGTATGTAAGTGATTGCATATAGTTATTTACTTTGATTTTGAATAATAGCATTATTTTATCCTTACTCCTGAGTATAAGCTAGCGTTCATTCTCTAACCCATCTTCGGGCGTTGTATCCCCACGCGATACAGGAATCGATCATACTATCATACCTCCTGCTCAGTACTTGATGACTCAGGAACAGCTTGAATCAGACTGAAGTGGTGAGCTTCCATTCTTCGAAAGGCCCATTTCATGTTATGGTTTATTTTATGCTTTTGCTATTCTCTTGACATTTATTTTTGGCTATGATCGGGGGCATGCCCCGACTTGATATTCTTGGATATTGTTTAGAGGCTTTGTATGGACAACTGTGGACTTGGGTATGTTACGATTTGATTTGATTTGATTTAGACGGTATGACTTAATTGGGTTGGTCACGGTAATAAAAGATTGGGGTTATATGTAATAATAATAAAAGTTAAAATTGGAGTTGGAAAATTGTGAAAACAACAAAAACCTGTTTTTCCTTTTTAAAAATATTTTCCGGAATTATTTTCCGAATTTATGGGCCAAACACCACAATTTTCAACTCCGAAAAAAAATTTCAAAAAAAAAAAAAATTCATGACCAAACGGGTCCTTAGTGGCGCCAATATGGCCACGGTATTTAGCATTTATATGTTTTGTGTGGGGACGACATATTTTTTTATTGATTTGGCCACGTTTTCTGGTATCGTGGCTAAACAACCGTGGCTAATAGTTGCTTTTTTGGTAGTAATACAAAAAGATAATGTGGTGAGTTATAAGTAGCCATTTGGCCATGAAAACTAAAATTTTCCGAAGTTGGAGTTGAAGTTCGAGTTGAAATTGGAGTTGGAGTTGTGTTTGGCCATATCTTTTTTGAAAAAAAAAATTGACTTTTGTAAAAAAAAATTTAATTATAATTTTATGCCCTAACTTTTACAAACTATCAAAATCACCCAACTAAAATTTACCTACTAATGGAAAAAGAACACAATTAGTCACTATTATAAAAATAATTACATATACATGGTCATATTTAATGAATTTCAATTATGACATATATAATATTTACATTAATAGTTGTTTTCTCATATTTGAAAATTTTAAATATGGATGTTATATTAACAGATCACTGCTTCCTGTTTTTTAGGTAACAAATATTATCTTTCAAACAAATTTATATTTTTAAGAATTTATTTAATTTATTTCCTTCATTTTCCGTTCCTAAAAAATAGGAAATGATGAGTTGTTATTAAATTTTAGGGTGCCGCTAATTTATTTCTTTAATTTTCTTATACATGAAAGATTTTACTGTGTGTAATAAATTTTTTCTATATAAAACATGCTTTGCATAGTTATGGTATATTATATCATATACCATAAATATATAAATATGCTTTGTATGTTTCTTTATACTTTGTATTTTTATATATGTGTGTATATGGTATATATATGGTATAAACTTCATATATAGCATATACACACATATATAAAAATACAAAGTATAAAGAAACATATATATAGCATACTTTGTATATTTATATTATAAATATGCTTAGTATGTTTCTTAATACTTTGTATATTTATATATGTGTGTATATGATATATACATGGTATAAACTTTATATATAACATACTTTGTATGTTTCTATTATATATATAATACTTTATATATTTATGGGTATAAATATAATACTTTATATATTTATGGGTATAAATATAAATTAGCAGTAAAATAATGTCTTAAATAACAGAGAAAATTAAATAAGCGATAAAAATAATGTTGAGAGAGAAAAAGAGATATGTATTAATTAGGATAGCATTAAGTTTGAAATTATAATTATCTTATTCTTTAAAACTGTTATATACGTAATATTGAAAAAGTAATGTTATAAGGAAAGTTTTATGTAAAAATTTAAAAGATTGGGGTTATATTTAATAATAATAAAAGTTGAAATTGGAGTTGGAAAATTGTGAAAACAACAAAAACTTGTTTTTCCTTTTCAGAAAAAAATTTTGAAATTATTTTCCGAATTTTCATGGCCAAACACCACAATTTTCAACTCCGATTTTTTTTTTCGAAAAAAAGAAAAAAAAAATTATGGCCAAACGGGGCCAGAATAATAACACCACTTTCTTCACTTTATGCCTACTAATTGTCATGTATTTTAATATTTTTATTTTAATAATAAAATACACCTACACAAACTATATAAGACTTTAAAAAAGACAAAACATTCTAAATGACATGAAAGGATATCAAAACGGTTTGGTGTAATGAAGTCTCTCCTTTAGAGTGTGTTTGGTATGAAGAAAAATGTTTTTCGTGGAAAATATTTTCCTAGAAAATTTTTTCCTGGAAAATAAGTTGATTTCTTCTTTGTTTTCTTATGTTTGGCTGGTGGATGGATAATATTTTTCTGAAAATATTTTCTAATATTTGGTTGGTGAATGAAAAAATATTTTTAAAAAAATACATTTTAGTGTTTAGCTAAAGCGTAAAAATACATTTTAGAATTCTTTTTTAAAAATAAATTAAAAAAATTAAATCCTTTTCTGGGAAGAGGGTTGGTAGGCGGGTGGGTGTGGGTGTTAGAATAGGTAGTAGGGGTAGGGTAAGAAAAAGTTTTGAATTTATTTTGTTAATTTTTTTTTTAAAATTGGTGGTGGTGGTGGTGGGGGGGGGGGGGGGGGGTTAGTAGGAGCTGGAGGTCAGGGTAGGGGAGTGAGGGGGAAGAAAAAAATTGAATTTTTTTAAAAATAATTTTTTTTTCGAGGTTGGAGGGGGGGTTAGGGGTAAGAAAAAAGTTTGATTTTTTTAATAAAATGTAGATATTATTTTTGGAAGGAAGCTGGTAGGGGTAGGGGTGGGGTGGGGGTAGGAGATGGACTAAGAAAAAATTTTGAAATACATTTTAAAATAATTGAATTTTGAAGGTGGGGGTGGGGTAGGGGTTGGGTCGGGGTGATAGGGTGTTGGGGGCGAGGGGCGGGGTAGATGATTTTGAGAATTATATGAACATTTCAACTTTAAAGTGAGGTTGAAAGAGAGTTTTTGAAAATGTTTTTCTTACTTTTTAAAGCGAAGTCATTTTCCTTAGATTTAAGGAAAATAAGTTGGTTTGGAAAATATTTTCCAAAACATATAAGGCAACCAAACATAAGAAAACTGGAAAACATTTTCCAGAAAATGTTTTCCTTCATACCAAATATACCCTTAATGAATTTATATATTAAAATTATTTCATACTTTTATGTCTCTTTTTGAGCAATGAATACATGCAATTATAAACTTTTTGATAGAGTATTTTTTTTCCAGCAAATATTTTAATAAAAAATAAAAGAAAAGGGCCAAATTTTTTTAGAAAAGATAAATACAAATTCTAGAGTCTAAGAGACGTGACATTTCATTTCTCGTATTCTCCATTGCCCGCAATTATATGAACATGTAAATATAGCTATAAATTCCTATAAATAAACAACCTCCAAAGAATTAAAACATAAATTTCAAAAATTAAAACAAAATCTTGCAAAAACTTAAATAACAATGATATTAATAAAATAGATTCTTGACTTACCACTTCATGTCAACCAACTTCATGTGCATCAATCCTTTTATAAGATGATAATAATATACTTAAAAATTAAAAATATAAAAAAAAAAAAAAAGAAGAAGAAGGAAGGAAATAAAAGAGAAAAAAAAGAAAAAGAAATGGCATACCACGAGACCCTAAAATTATATGAAGATACATAGTGCGAAATTGGAATATGAATAGGCAAGACACATGAATTGTCCAATTAATTATGAGTGATTAATTATAAGGAAAAATTATTTAGGCATGCTATATAAATGAATATTGATGCTACGTGGGTGAAACAATGATATAAGTAGACTTTATTGCATATAATAAATAAGTCTTTTAGATTAATATTTAATGCGTAGGTTTTTTAAATACATTAGTAGATAAATTATGAAGAAAATATAATGGTTTTAATTTACAAAATACAAACTCTAAAGCCTATATGAATGGTGAATATTAGTTCCATCGAGCTTGATTGTCGCACATAAAATGATATGGTGTTGTCTGGAGTGCGAAATTGACCAACTAAACAAAAGATAATTTATTTTTTAAATATGCTTATGATAGATGTTGATTCTTATTTAGTCTTATATTTGCTAAAAGATCTTTCTTGCAATAGGAGTATTGATAATTACAAATTTACAAAATTAAATCTGTTAAAGGTTTTTGTCCTGATTTTCTTGCCAAATTTATGTTTTATTTTTTCTTAAAAGGAAAATAAAGTAATACCATAATTACTTTTACTTTTCCTGAAAGGAAAATATATAACTTTTTTCATATTTGGCAAACATATAACTTTTTTCATATTTGGCAAACCTCTTTTTAAGAGAAAAGATTTTGGAACTCTATAAATAGAAGACTCTTCCTTTTCATACAATAATACAGTAGCATCAACAATGTAGTCATTTACGAGTCTTCTTTAGGGGGGAATTGTCTCCCAATAGTTTTGTATTTTCTTTAGTTTTGTTTTCTTTGTCATCTGATTTATCATCTTCATGGTTTGCAAACTATAAGCTTTCGCATGACGCCCTCTCGATTTCGAACCCAACAAAATCTTCACTACAACGATTCTCTTTTTACGTAAAGTAGAAAAAATTACTAAAAAAATACAACAAGAATATTTGAATGATAAAACTAACATATTATGCTAAGATGATATTATATGTTCCTTACACTTATATGTACAATGATATACGAAGATCGCACATTAAAACAAAAATGTTCAACCTTCTTGAACCTAATAAAGTTGATTATGATGGCTAATTGAATTCTAGATTCTAATAGTTTTACGCACTTTCCATTCTCTCAAATCGTTGCTGTATCGGTAAAAACAAAGAAGAAGATAATAATTGATAAATTAAACTAATTTTAGAGTCCATAAAAAAGGAGGTAAAAATTGAGAAATCATTTCTTGCCTTTTTATAGATGCTAGTTTAGTGTACGTGTATTTTACGTCAACAAATAAAACGATATATATGAAAAAAAATAAAATTATTACTCTCACCATTTCCTTTTCACAAACATGAACTTACAAAATAATGTGATATTCATGTATTATATTTACTAGTCAAATGTACGTGTTTTGCACGTGTGCTTCATGTCAAACCATATGTAAAGTATTAATATCTTGATCGTCTCCTACGATGTGAACTATCACTTCACGGATAATAACAAAAATAATAGATAGTAATAGATCAGAAATTACAACAAAATAAATTGATTAAACATAATCTTTACACAAAAATTCCTCAAAGCTTGACCGAATATTCATCTACCACTATAAACTCAACAAAATAATACGATAATCGATCTATCATAACAATGCAAATAAACCTTAAGAAAAATCCTTAAAGCCTGACCAAATGTTAATCTAACATTTGAAAAAACAACAAATAGTAACAAAACAGAAACTACAGTATTCGAGAATATTACAACAATATCATCAAACCTAATCTAAGTACAAATTTCTCAAAGTCCGACGAAACATTCATCAACAACATAGACTTGAACATAACAGAAATTACAACAAAATAATACGATAATCGAGATATTAGAATAATACGATTAAACCTAACCTTTTGTGATTGTTGATGACACCTTTAGAGCTCATAAAATTTTTTATTAAAATATCTCTGACAATAAATTTTACATTATGAATGTTATTATATTATTGTAGACAAAAAAATCTCCAATACCTTTTCCTACAAAAAAGGATTATTTAAATATGGAAGATTTTTGTTTTTATGTTGCGAAAGAGAAAAAAAATTAATTATGATAACAAATTAATACTACAACACAACTTTAGAAAATTATTTTTTTTTCCTCAAAATTTAAAGTAACGTGTTTTCATTTTTTTCCTGAAAAATTGAAATAACTTGTTTTTTTTTTAAAGTTTAAGGTAATTTTTGTTTTTTGTGTGTTTTAAAGGAAAATTTTTCAAAAGATATTTTTTTTATCACATATTATAGGAATTCTTAATTTTAAATATTATAATATAATGATATAATAATTGAAGAAAAATAGTAAAGAGACGATTTTGTCTAAAACACAAATTTTTAATGAAGGATAAAAAGTTCAAATCACTTTTTTAAGGGTCTTCATACTTTTAATATGTTGTAGATGGAGAAAAGAAAAAGTCCTTCACTAAAAAGAATAGAAGATGATCAAAATGACACCAAATGTTTAGCGGAAACAACTGTGAGGTAGTTATACCCCGCCAATAATACAACATGTGCTTTCTTTAAATAGAAAAAAGAAAATTTTGCATAAACTTCTATATATAAAAGTAGAATCAATAAAGGAAGTATATCATTTTGCTAAAGACACATAGGAAGAACCAATATGCAAATAATATTGATACACACTTGGAGTGAATGAAATGACAAAAGAAAAGGTCTCTTAACAGTAAAATCAATTTAGAGGAGCAGAAACAGATCACATATAGACACAATTTCAAGTTTAAAGTTCTCATAACTGTAACACTTCTTATATATACACAATTTAATAGTTATAAAATTGATTAAAATTTTGTTTCAAAATCCGTGCTAGTTCAATCACAAGATATTGACATAAGGCATAGATCCGAACAATTGAAGGAAGAAACATCAAACATATGCAAAATGTTTTGCTTTCGCATGCCCACCTGAAATATTATTTTCAAAATAAATTAGAGTTCTCTTAGTCCCTCGCTTCTCTACATTAAAGGATCTTTGAAATAATCTTTTAATTTTTTTAGCTACTTCATAAGCAAATTAGGCTGAAGAATAAAAAATAAATCTTTTCCTGTGGTCAATGAAAGCGACAATCTCTGAACCAACAAGAAGAGAAGGCAGAATATTATATTTCAATATAATATCCGTCCGATCACCACTACTTCTTCACCATCGGAAGTCTCCTGCAATTTCATCCCACCATCACGATGATTAAAATTATGAAATCACACTCATATAGAGAGAGAAAAAATACCGAGAGAAAACAACAGTGTCTTGATTGGTGAGGACAGACATGATTCTAGCATCATCTTTGTGTTAAAATTATTTATTTTATGTGGATTTAACATTAACTTTTTATTGCAGTAAAGTAAAACGGGTTGATGTTATTAGTTGGTGGACAAGACACAAGCAGTGTATTCATGCAGATTTCATATGAGCCTGTATTCATTTCATGTTATTGGTGTTGACTGGCAATAGTGTAGGCCTGTAGTAGACCTGTGAGCCCATAATGGGGGTGCACTAGATTAAGGCTTTTAAGCCTATAAATATAAGGCTAGGTCCCCTCTTCTGGCTTTAACATAAGACGCATTCCCATAAGCTGTCAGCCGTCATAAGCAAAGAAGAGGAAGACTTGGCCAAGTTCGTCTTCGATTATGTGTAAGCAATGGCGGACAAAGGTATGCACCTTTCCTTCCTCATATTCCGTTACTTATAGGTGTTCTTGGTTTATGTGAATCTGTGGTGTGTTTGTCTATTAATTTCAACACTTGGTTTCAAGATCTTTTCACATAGATCTTGAACCCTATGACTGAATACTATGATGTATTTTTCGTGAACCTCAACATGATTAAGTTTTGAAATTTGTTTAATATTATCACTAATTTAATTTTCTTTTCTGTTGAGTTTCTTGGTGATAAAGTGTTAATTTTATTTATACTTCCTTCGTTTAAAAAAGAATGACCTACTTTTCTTTTTAGTCCGTTTAAAAAAGAATGACCCCTTTCCTTTTTTGGCAATACTTTAATTTCAATTTTCCACATGGCATGTTTAGGACCACAAGATTAAATGACATTTTGGTACATTTAACACAGCTTTAATTTAAGGCCACAAGATTCAAAAGTCTTCTTTATTTTCTTAAACTTTGTGCCAAGTCAAAGTAGGTTATTCTTTTTGAAACGGAGGGAGTAATATTTTTAATTGTGTGGTTACGTGCTGTGTCACATGAGCAAATTAAGTAATGGCATGTTGAATCCCTGAGATTGAATTTGTTTTGTAAATTAGGGTAAATAATGTACACCAAAGTGATCTATTTGCTTTGCTTTATGAGACTTGTTTAATCCATTTTGAGGGATATCACTAAGTTAGAACATACAATGATCTGCCCAAAGGAGATTTATTGTGTGTTTTAAATTAGTATTGTGATGAGCCCCATTATGTGAAAATATTTTGATTTTAGTAAATTTATCTGCCCAAAGGGGATAGGTTTCTAATACTGGAAATATTTTCTTGCCTTGCCCAAAGGGGGGCTACTTATTGATGCTGTGGGACTCATCGTTGTGACAAGATTATTATTCTTATGCCTTACTATTTTGATAAATTCATTCATGTTGTGTTGTGAACAGTTACCATTTATTTGAACAATAACAATGTTGAAGTTGTGGTTCTATCGGGCTCTAACTTTAAGCGATGGAAAGAAGATCTTGAATTTGCTTTGGGCATGGCTGACATAGATCAAGCCTTGCGTGAGGATGAGCCTCCACCTCCCACTGATTCTAGTACAGCTGCTGAAAAATAACTTTATACTAAGTGGGAGAGATCTAATAGGCTATGCATCCTTGCCTTTAGGAGGTCAATTGTTGAGCACCTCAAAAGTGGCTTGCCTGAAACTACCAATGCCAAAAAAGTTTCTTGCCCAAGTGAAAGAAAGGTATCTTGTATCCAATAAGGCTGAGACTGGAGATTTAATGAATAAACTTGTAGGGATGAGGTATGACTTTACTGGGGGTGTTAGATATTACATACTTAAGATGGTCCACATTCAGTTCAAATTGAAAACTCTTGAAATAACTCTTCCTGATACTTACATTGTTCACTCTACTCTTAACTCTTTGCCTGCTGAGTTTAGCCAAATGAAAACTGCCTATAATACTCAGGATAAATCTTGGTCAATCAATGATCTCATCTCTAAATGTGTTGTTGAAGAGAAAAAAATAAAAAAAAGGGTGAGGTTGTCATGTTAGCTTCTCATCATTCCAAAGCAAGCTCAAGCAAGGGACCTAAGAAGTTTGAAAGATGTAATAATCATACTTTTAAGAAGGGCCATGACAACAAAAGGCATGGTAAAGATCAGACTGATTATCCTGGAACCAATAACATGGTTTTTAAGAAAAATAATAATTGTTTCTTTTGTAAGAAACCTGGTGAGATTGCGTCAAATTTCATTCTTGGATAAAAAAGGAGTCAAAAGAAGGTAATAACCTAGATTTTGTTTGTTTTGAGTCACACTTTATAGTTGTCCCTATTAATTCTTGGTGGTTTAATAGTGGAGCTACTGCTCATGCTGCCATTTTCTTGCAGGGGTTCGAAAACAAAAGGAAGCCAAAGGAAATGAAGTCAAGAATTAGAGTCTCCACAGATGTCCAAGTCAAAGTAAAGTTCATAGGAACTGTAGTTTTAGACTTAGAAATTGGCTATAAGCTTGTTCTTGAAAACACTCTTTATGTACCGTCTTTTAGATGGAATTTGATTTCTATTCAAGTTTTAGACAGATTTGGTTATGGCTTTAATTTTCTTAATGGAAAAATTAATTTGCTTTTGAACTTCCTAGTTATTGGTCATGAAATCCTATCTGATGGTTTGTTTAAAATTTCCTTGACTTCTGATTTTGAATAAAACTCTTTTAATTTTAAAATTGTTGGGTCTAAGCGACCAATTTTAAATGAAAAATCAGACATGTTGTGGCATAGGTGTTTAGGTCATATCTCTAAAGATAGAGTTGATAGATTGGTTAAGTCTAATATTTTACCTTCTCTTGATTTTGGGGACATAGGAACATGTATTGATTGTATTAGAGGAAAGTTGACTAAAACAAGAAAAAAAATGCTACTCGTAGTTCTAGTTTGTTGAAAATCATTCACACAGACATAAATGGTCCGTATTCTACTACAATATGTGGTTCAAGTTATTTTATCACCTTTATTGATGAATTTTCTCGGTATTATGTTCTTCTTATTAAAGAAAAATCAGATTCTCTTGAAATGTTCAAAGTGTTTAAAACTGAAGTAGAGAAACAACTGGGAAAGGTCATTAAGATAGTGAGGTCTGATCGTGGGGGTGAGTACTATGATAGATACACTTAGACTGGGCAAAAGATGGGACCCTTTGCCAAATATCTATAAGATTGTGACATAGTTGACCAGTACACCATGCCTGGCAATCCTGACCAAAATGGTGTAGCCGAAAGGCGAAATCGTACTTTAAAAGATATGATGAAAAGTATGATGAGTAGATCTAATTTACCTGAGTTCCTTTGGGGTGAAGCTATTAAAACCTTCATGTATATTCTTAATCGTGTCCCTTCCAAGTTAGTCCCTAAAATTCCTTTTGAGTTGTAGACCAATAAAAAACCCAGTTTAAATCATTTTCAAGTTTGGGGATGTCTTGCGGAGGTAAAGATATATAACCCTTCAGAAAAGAAAACTGAACCTAGAACCTCGCGTTGTTTTTTTATTGGTTATCCAACTCATTCTAAAAGATACATGTTCTACTGTCCTACAAGGGGAACAAGAATAGTTGAATCTCAAAATGCAAAATTTCTTGAATTTGATATTGCAGATAAGGATTGTTCTCAGCATATTGCTCGTGAGCCAACTGAAAGTATTGAAGCTGTCAGAATTTCTCTTACTATTACCTCAGAATCATTTGTGTTTGCACCTATACATGATGAACCTCATATACATCGGTAAACTGATGACTTTGTACCTGCAGAAATTCAGGTGCCTATTATTGAAGAAGTGGTTCAGGCACCTACTTTTGTTGATCAAGAGGTTCAGACTTTAAGGAGATCAAGTAGACCAAGATGATCGCCGCTATTAGATAATTATTTAGTATACCTAGCTGAAGGTGACATTGTTGATCCTGCAACCTTTTTTGAAGCTTTATCATGTGCTCGATCAAAGATGTGGCTTGATGCCATATCTGAAGAGATGAAATCCATGAGTAGAAATGATATGTGGAAGCTTTCAGAGCTTCCTAAAGGCCAGAAGGTTGTTGGACGTAAATGGGTTTTTAAGACAAAGAAGGATTCAAATGGAAACATTAAGTGATTCAAGGCGAGATTAGTTGCTAAAAGATTCACAGAACGAGAAGAGGTTGATTACAATGAAACTTTTTCACCAGTTTCATCTAAGGATTCTTTTAGGATCATTATGGCATTGGTAGCCCATTTTGATCTTGAGCTACATCAGATGGATGTAAAGACAATCTTTTTGAATGGTGATCTTAATAAAGAGGTTTACATGCAATAACCCCAAGATTTTGTTGTTAAAGGAAGTGAACATCTTGTGTGTAAATTGAAGAAATCTATCTATGGCTTGAACCAAGCTTCTCGATAGTGGTACTTGAAGTTTGAGGAAATTATCACTTCTATAGGATTTGTGGAGAATAAGATTGATCATTGCATCTATCTCAAGATCAGTGGGAGTAAGTTCACCATTCTCACTTTTTATGTTGATGATATTTTACTTGCTAGTAATAATTTGAGACTGTTGCACGAAACTAAACATTCATTGAATAAAATATTTGATATTAAAGATCTAGGAGAGACATCATTTGTTATGGGCATTATGATCCGATGAGATAGATCTCGTAAGTTATTGGGGCTTTCACAAAAGGCCTATATTGATCGTATTTTGAAAAGATTTCAAATAGAAAATTGTAAGCCCGGTGATGTCCTTGTGGTGATAGGTGATGAGTTAAGCATAGACTCGTATCCCAAAAAATGATCTTAAGAAAGATTCTATGAAAGATGTGCCTTATCCAAGTGTTGTTGGAAGTCTTATGTATGCACAAGTTTGCACTTGTCCTGACATTTCTTTCATTGTCAATGCTCTTGAACGTTATCAATCTAATCTAGGAAGAAGTCATTGGGTTGCTGCTAAGAAAGTAATGAGGTACTTGAAGAAGACAAGAGATTATAGGTTAGTGTACAAAAAGGTTGACGACCTTGAGGTAATTGGTTACACAGTCTCAACTTTGCTGGGTGTCCTGATGATTTGAGGTCCACTTATGGCTTTATCTTTATGTTTGCAGGGGATGCGATATCTTAGAAGAGTGTGAAGCAAACTCTTATAGCATCTTCCACTATGCAAGAAGAATTCGTAGCTTGTTATGGTGCAGTTACACAAGCCATTTGGCTTAAGAATTTTATTTCAGGGCTTGTGGTAGTTGATTCCATCTCTAGGACCTTGAAGATTTATTGTGACAACAAGGAATTTGTGTTTTACTCAAAAAATAATAAATCTTCTTCAGCTTCTAAGCATAGGAAAGTAAAATATCTGGTTGTGAGAGATATGATTAAAGGGGAGGACATTGTGATTGAACATATACCTACCGATTTGATGTTTGCTGATCCACTAACCAAGGGGCTAAGACCTATAGTTTTTATGCAACATGTTCAGAATATGGGTGTTGTTGAGTCATTTGATTTGTTGGGTTAGTGGGAGTATCTAATATTGTTATTCATTTGTCATTAGACTGTTCACCTTATTGTTTCGGGCTTATGGTGATATTATCTCTTGAATTGACATTTATGCTATGGTAGATTTTGCTATCATTTATGTTGTTGATTATTATTGTGCACACTTTAATATTATTTTATTATATTAAGGTTTTTCGCCTTACGTGTTGGCTATGTCTCATATTGATAAGATCATATTGTTGTTTTATTGGATCTTTCTTTTGGAGACATATATGGTATATCATTCTACCTTGTGAATTTTCTGATTGTTGCACTATATAATATGTTGCACATGTTGAACCTTGAAAATTAAGATTTTCTGGCGGAGCACATGTTGTTTTAGTGCTCACACATGTTGTAACAAAAAATTGCGGTGATGATTTTTCTATGGTGCGCATGTTGATTTTAAGCATACATGTTGATATGAAAAATCGTTTGAAGGACTAACAATGAAATAGCCTCGATTTGGAGTTGATATTGGCTATTTCTTGCTACACTACCACATCATTTGGTTTATGTCAACAAAACTTCAGTGTTAGTAATTGTGGACTGGTCTTGTATCGTTGGTTGATGCTAATACAGCTGCAGTTCAACAGTGATGTTTTGTTTGATTGAACTATGTTGGAGATGACGTTCCACCACTAAATATTTATGGCCACTGTCTATTCAGCCTGAGAGTCATTTTCATAAAAAATAAGTTTTCCAAAACTTTTCTTTAAAAGTTAACGTTGTCCAAGCGGGAGAATGTTAGAATTATTTATTTTATGTGGACTTAACATTAACTTTTTATTACATTTAAGTAAAATGGGCTGATGTTATTAGTTGGTGGACAAGACATATGCCGTGTATTCATGTGGATTCCATATGGGTCTGTATCCATTTTATGTTATTGGTGTGGGCTGACAATAGTGTAGGCCTGTAGTAGACCTGTGAGCCCATAATGGGGTACCCTAGGTTAAGGCTTTTAAGCCTATAAATATAAGGCTAGGTCCTCTCTCCTGGCTTTAACATAAGACGCATTCCCATAAGCTGCCAGCCGTCATAAGCAAAGGAGAGGAAGACTTAGCCTAGTTCGTCTTTGATTACTTGTAAGCAATGGCATACAAAGGTACGCACCTTTCCTCCCTCATATCCTGTTACTTATTGGTGTTCTTGGTTTATGTGAATCTGTGGTGTGTTTATCTATTAATTTCAACACTTTGGACTTTGACAACTTAATTTCATGCACTCTTGTTACGGATTTATCTCTTTCACTTGTTCGTTCATAACTCAACGATCAACAAAATAAAAAATTCTAACAAAAGATTTAAGCATCAGTGCAAGACACAAGTGATGATCACCAAAATTAAAAATTCTAACAAAAGATTAAACATCACAAATCAAGAGCAACAATTCCAATCATCTCAATGATCATGATCCCATCTAGAAGAAGCTTTGGAAGTAGATGTAGAACAGTGACTTTCCTCCACTTAGCACTTGAATCTTGTAAAGATGCACAACATGCATCATTATTTTTACTCTTAGGAGTATCATTCTCACCATGGACATAAAGAGACGAACTGCGCGCACAACTCCCAGTAACCTCTGAAGCCCAAAGATCAGATGCCCTAATGGTTCCTTCACTGCAGGATGCAAGTCATTTATCGTCAAAAAAGAGGTTGAAGAAAAAAAAGCATAAAATTCTAAAAAGTTGATATTTCAACACTATATAAATACAATTTTGTAAAACTATTAATCATTAAAAATAATAATAAATATACATAATCAACCATATCGAACACTATTTGAAAGACATAAAATTATAAAAAAAAATTATTTAAAAACACGCCAATGACAATCATGATATCGTAACTACGTGATCAATTGCAACCATGCATTGAAATATTAATCAAAATCATAATGCAAGACACTATATTGAGCAAGATAGCTACCACGCATGGATATATAAATATAGAGGCCATGAAGTCGGCATAAAGTTTTGTTCTCGTAGTTGTTATGACTTTAGAATTTTAATTGGGGTAAAATATAATAAGTTTTACATCTAAAAGAATTGTGTACTTAAAAGAAAAATTTAATTAGAATTTTAATTGGGTAAAATATAATTAAATTTTACATCTAAAAGAATTGTGTACTTAAAAAGAAAATTAAGTTACTTAAATTACCTTCACACAAATTATATTCTTCAAAGGATTCTATATCTAATATACGTATATAGTTTTTTACTTTTCACTTATTTATTTTTTCACTTTGAGGTTTTTATTAGATTTAGAACTGTTTTTACGTTTAGAATTTTAGTTTGGGCAAAATATAATAAATTTTACATCTAAAAGAATTGTGTACTTAAAAGGAAAATTAAGTTACATAAATTATCTTTACACAAATTATACTCTTCAAAGGATTCTATATCTAATACACGTATATAGTTTTTTACTTTTCACTTTTTTTTTCTTACTTCGAGATTTTTTATTAGGACTCCTTTTTTTTTTTTCTCTTTTCTACACGCCAATTTAGGAAAAAGTTTTTACCACTTTGAGGTTTTTATTTGATTTAGGACTGTTTTTACGTTTATGCTTTTCATTTTTTTAATTGACTTTTGCTTTCTTTTGAGTTAAAAGCTAAGACAAATAAAATAATTTTAAAGTAGATTTTTTAATATATATATTAAATGATGACTTTGTCTAAAGCGAGATTTTTAACGAATGACAAAAAGTTCAAATAACTTTTCTAAGGGTCTTCACACTTTTAATATATTACTAGTTTAGGTGTACGCGCCTCGCGCGTGTACCTCACTTTAATGAGTTCAAATATTACGCTAAATAGGATATTAGTTTAAATAATAAAGAAGAATATAATAATTAGATTTAACATCTTTTGAATATGTAAAAATAGAGAAGGTATTTAATTAAACTTAATATTTACCAAAAAAAATTTTCAAAGTCAATCAAAATTTATCTACCACTTTTAAACTACAACAAAACTATATGATGATAGATATATCAAAACAATACAATTAAATCTGACCCCTGCAAAAAATAATTTCTCAAAGTCGATCGTATTCATCTACTATCCGTAAACTATAATAAAAAAATATGATAATAATAGAGATATCATAACAATGCAACTAAACCTAAACTTTATACACACAAAATAAATTTTCAAAGAAGAGATCAAAATAATACAATTAAACCTAACATTTACCTAAAAAAATTGTTAAAGTCGACTGACATTTATCTATCACATGTAAACTACAATAAAATAATATGATAATAAAAATATCAAAATAATACAATCAAACCTAATCTTTACACAAAACTTCATAAACTTATTGTTTGAGTAGAAATCACAAAGTTACTCAATAACAAAAGCTTATTATTCATGATCAATAAATACAATGTAATATAAAAGGAAATTTAAAACCTAGAAACAACAAAGTCACGTTGTAGATTCAATAATGAAAATTACATACAAACATGAAAAGATGTTTCGTTATTCTTGATCAATAAAATCAACATAACAAAAAAGAAAATTTAAAAACCTGAAAATTAAATCAACATATTATATTAGAGATTCAATAACAAAACTATTTATAACATAAAAGGATGATTCGTTAATTATGATCAATAAAATCAAAACGTAACATAAATAGAATTTTGAAATCCAGAAACCACAAAGTTATCCAATAACAAAGCTACGGTCACAAAATTTTATTACCCAATTAAGATATTCATAAACAAAGAAATTCTAAAATTGAAAAAAAAAAGAAATGTAATGACTCCAAAATTAAAATATTATAACAAAAGAATTAAGTCCTAACCTTAAAGTCCTAACCTAAAAATACAGAACCTTTTTTTCTTGTTTTGGAAAGTCCAAATACCCTTTTTAAATTGGAAAAAATCACGCATTGTGTATAGTTTTTGCAAGAATTTTTTTCCTTCTTCTTTTAGGAATCTTAACCTATTTTATATAAAATAGTTTCGACAATTTTTCTAAAATATTTCAAATTTTACCTTAATAAAAAAAATTTACATAATAATTTCTTTGAAGTTGAATTTCTTTAACAAAATATTGACATAAATATAGGAATTCAACTAAAAGTAGAAAATCTCTATTTAATTTTCTTATATATTTATTATAGTTAATATTCAATATTATAAATTAAAGAAAAATTATAAAAAGACAATTTTATCTATTACGGAGTCTTTTAATGAAGAGCAAAAAGTTCAAATCACTTTTCTAAGGATCTTCACACTTTTAATATATTATAGATATAGATATAGATATAGATATAGATATAAATATAGATATAGATATAGATATAGATATAGATATAGATATAGATATAGATATAGATATAGATATAGATATAGATATAGATATAGATATAGATATAGATTATAGATATAGATTATAGATATAGATTATAGATTATAAATATAGATTATAGATATAGATATAGATTATAGATTATATATTATATTATTATATTATTATATTATAAATATTTATTATAGATATAGATGTAAATATAGATAATCTAATTTGTATTCCAACGTTTCCTTCATGCATTTGTAACTCCTAATTTTAGCCTACATTTAATTGCTTAATACAACTCTTCTAACTCTCCAAATAATTATTTAGCAATGAAAAGGCTAACATGTAAATGAAGTTGATAAGTATGTGAATAGCAAAGGACTAAATTAAAGTTGAACTACTAAACTTCTGATATCCCCAACGTGTAATTAAATTTAAATACTATTTAAATAGATTTTAATTTAATGGGAGGTTGAAAATTTATAATATATATATAAAGAAGGCTAAGTAATATGTTGATGCCTCTTAGATGAAAGAAAACCTATTTATCTTTTTTTCTCAAATATTTGATTTATTTATATACATACATATACACACACATATATATATATAAAGAAAGCTAAGTAATATGTTGATGCCTCTTAGATGGAAGAAAACCTATTTATCTCTATGTTTTCCTCTAAATGTTTTACTAGAAATTAAAATTATATCTTATGAGTTACAAAAATATTCATCCATATTCATTGTATTCTCTATTGTTATGCTCTTAATAATATTTATAACTCTTATTTTTTAATGTTCTTCATTACAATAGCATACATAAGGGTGAGGAAGAACATGTTAATCATCACATCATACGATTTCTTTCACGTGAAGAACTATGATTGGTAAAGCCGTAAAGAATCTATGGGTAGAAATATTTTTTTTTAATTTTTTAAATTATACTCCTTTTATTTTAATTTTTGTGGTATTTTAAATTTTTTGAGAGTCAATTTTTTTCTCATCTTTAACATGTTAATCATTACATCATACGATTCTTTCATGTGAAGAATAATGATTGGTAAAGCCTTAAAGAATCTATGGATAGGGATATTTATTTTGATTTTGTAAATTATACTCCTCTCATTTTAATTTCGGTGGTATTTTTTATTTTTCAAGAGTCAATTTTGATTCATCTTTAAAATTAAATTGCATTAGACAAACTCAAGACCAACAAAATTAAAGTGCTAAATTACCAGTCAAATTATCATCACTTAATTTGTAAGAATATTCTTTTAATTTTTTTACATTAATTTTGGCTACTTAAAAGTTACAAAATCTTATTTTAGGTGTTTAAGGTTGAAAATTTTATTTAAGATTTTTAGAGTATTGTCAATTTTGACTCATCTTTAAAATTAAATTGCATTAGACAAACTCAAGACCCACAAAATTAAAGTGCTAAATTACCAATGATCACTTAAGTTGTAAGATTATTATTTTAATTTCTTTACGTTAATTTTGGTTACTTAAAAGTTACAAAATCTTATTTTAGGTGTTTAAGGTTAAAAAATTTATTTAAGATTTTTAGAGTAACTAACAATTTAGTATATGTTATGAAATATGAAGAAAGAACAAGAAGAATAAATAGAGAGAGAAGAGAGGAGACTTCTTTATTGAGGGATGAGAGATTATATGATTGAGAATAGAATGAACAAAAACCCCTCTATTTATAGGAGAAAATACTCCTAGTTTCTGACTAAAAGACAGATACTTCAAATCCCGATAGATCTTATTAGATCTTGATAGATCTTATTAGATCTTGATAGACATTCACTATAATGTAAATACATTTATAAAACTCCCCCTTGAATGTCTAATTGATAGATAATGTGTCTTGTTACAACCTTACTAGAAAAAACCCAGTGAAAAAAAATCTAGTGAAGAAAAAAGAGTACACATCTCTAATAATACGCATTTCGACTGCCTCATTAAAAACCTTACAAGAAAAACTCAGTGGGACAAAATCTTGAAAGGAAAAAAGAGTACAAAGCGTATTTGCTCCCCCTGATGAGAACAATAATGAACTTTTGCATCCCGATCTTGTGCATCATCTTCTTGAAAGTTGCAATTGGAGGAGACTGGGTGAATAAATCAATCACATTATCACTTGAACGAATCTGTTGCATGTTAATATCACCATTCTTTTGTAGATCATGTATATAGAATAACTTTGATGAAGTGTGCTTCGTTCTATCTCCTTTTATGAATTCTTCATTAAGATGTGCTATGCATGTTGCTTTATCTCTGTATAAAATTATGGGTACATTGTCACATTTCAAACCACATTTTTCTCGAATGACATGTATCATGGACCTCAATCATACACATTCTTGGCTTGCTTCATGAATAGTTATTATCTCATCATGATTCAATAAAGTGGCTATGATAGACTGCTTTGTATAGATTCAAGATATGGTAGTATCCCCACATATAAACACATAGCTTGTTTGTGATCAAGATTTATGTGGTTAATTAAATACCCAGCATCAGCATAATCAATAAGATTGAGACTACAATCATTAGAATAATATAAATTCATGTGTTTGATCCCATTTCGATGTCTCCTAGTAGGAGAAAAACTATACCTTGCTAACAAATTAATCGAAAAGGCTATATCAGGCCTTGTAGTATTTGCCAGATATATTTTGTCAAGTGAAAATAGTCAACACTTCATGTGTGACGTCTTCAAGTATGTGGAATGCAAATCAAATAAGTTTTCATTTACCAAGATGCACCCTTTCGTGTTACTTGATAAATATTTCTACGTCAGTATGCTTAAATAAACGTAGAATTTAGATCCTCGTAATCTTTCACAATATTGGGCCAATATTGTATCAAAGATACTGATGATATATCATTTTATATCGGTTCACAGTATGACATAACATTTTGAGATCTCATCACTTCATTATTTTCAGGTACCTGAGCCTTTCATAAGGTTTCATGAAGTGCTATATCGTAGGCTCTTCAAGAGCATATTGCCTTCTTATTATGGTTGTTTGCTCCTTATCCTTTTTAATGATTATTTTATTTGGAACCAATTGTCTACCACGCTTCACGCATGCATAGACTTTTTCCTTCATTGACATAAAATAGGAGCACTTACAGCTTAAATATGAGATACTTTCAACATTTGACTTGAATTATCTTTTGAATGAGGATCTGATGATAATTCCTAACATATTTTATAGCTGCTTATAATCTCCCACTTATGTTAGGAAAACTAACATACATCCTCTACTTCTTTGAGGAATCCATCTTTGAGCATCAAGATATATTCATTAATCATATACCGCACATCAAAAAAAATTTAGATGAAATATTTGGTTCATGACCTTGAACCAATTGAGAGGGAAGAAATAATCATAATGTATTGTTCTTATGCATACAAGTGCTATTGTATGCAACATATCATATTTCAGACCAACACATGAAATTTTGTTCTCATTAGCAATGATTTAGCTATTTATCAAAGACATTCAATGCCAAACCGTCATCATCAAGATGAATAGTCTTGATTATACAATCTGAAAGTTATGTTCTTAACTCAATTTTACTGAGCAAGCAACTTTATGAATGTCAAACTGTAGGTTGACAATGAATGTACATGTGATCATCTTATTGATGTATCTTTTCAACATATCACATGATAGGTGAACGGGCCCATATTCACCCTTTATACTTTTCAGATTTTAAGGAATCAAATCCCAACATTAGTTGGTCCAACCAACTTATCATGAGAACAAGCAACATTAAAAGCTCATGAAGAATTTTTGAATTTTTCAATATGTATTTAATACTTAATATGTATATCTTTAGGATGTCGCAGTCGTTCATGTCAATTTATGAACTTTTATACTAGTAAACTCCAAGTTTACCATGACATGTATTTTTCAGTTTAGTAAATTTCAGATTTACTATTGCATGAATAAATTTCAGATTTATTACTTTAGAAGTAGATTTCAAAATAACTCTTCTTAGTTATTCAGCCTCTTTCGGAGGTGAGTTGTGATACCATCACAATCAAGTGCACGTTTGCATTAATAAGCTTCTCATTCTCCGGGAATAGAATAAAAAAGCCTATCAAATTATGATAGCTTATATCCTCTTTTAAGATATTGCTAATTCAGGAGAAAATCGAGGCATACATATGGTTGTAGAGAAATTTTCTCTTACATATCTTTAATTATAATCACAATAAGTATGTGAAAATATCATCACTTGTCTGCTTTAAGACATATTATGCACTGCTACCGCATTCACTTCAAGAATAGAGCAAGTTGTCAACTTTCAGATTCATCATATATTGCCACATATTCACTTCATGGAGCATATCAATAGGATATCGTAATTTTTCATCAAATATTGCCTTAGCCATCATAATATAATCAATATGGTGCATTGAGATTCAAACTCAACGTCTTATCCATATAAAGACGTCTTAGGCATAAATCGATGGGACTTAAACCCAACATATTATCATCTCTGTTGATAATATTGTTCTTGAAGAATAAATTTAAAATATAAATGGTTCCAAATCAATTTTTCTTTTTTCCTCAAATTCAACAATAATTATATCATTAGTAGCAAAAGACAAATAACATAAGAAATTACTAAACTTGAAATTATCTTTAGATTAATAATCTAACCTTGAAATTACCTTTAGTAACAAGAAGTGGAGCAGCAAGATAACGTCAAAGTTCAATTGTTTGGTTTAGTTGCATGTATGCATATAAGACAATTTACATATTGAACCATACAAGAATAATGCAATTAACTTGTGTGAAAATAAAAAGTGGATATAACAATAAATTATATTTAATATGTAATCTGCAATAACATTCTTGTCAGTCTTGATTACTTCAATCGTAAATGTAAAATTTAATATATTCAATACTAATCTCCGAATTTCCTTCGTTGTAACTGACTTTTGTATTTTTTTTGTTAACCACCATTGAACCTGAGTATTATCTGTCCTCACAATAAATTTATTATATACAATATATGGTTCAAATGCTAATAAACATTTATATAATGAACATAATTCTTTTCTATTTATTTCCCATTTTATTTCTGTTTTATTAAATGTACCTGAGTAGTATCTACAATGATGTTCTAATTTTTCTTTGTAGATATAAGAAAAATCATATTGGAAAAAATATTTGATAAATATTTTATGACTAGAATAAATTACATACCACACCTACCTACCTACTCTTACAAATACTTACATACCAAACCTACACATCAACCATGATAAATTATGTTTATTTAGAATATTGGAAAATGGATGCAACAGATGCAGTGGAAGACATAACTTTATTCCAGATGTGATGCTACAATAGCAAGAAGATAAAAAAAACAGCAGATACGACAAGAAAAAAATAACAACAGATCAATAATATAGAAATAAAAGACAAAGGAGACAAGTTAGAAAGCGACATATGGAAGAATGGTTAGTTTTTCTTAACTTATTTTTACATAAAATGTATAGCATTATTAGAGTGTCATTATTACTCTTGACTTTTTGGCACCTATCATTACTAGTCTTAGTAGCCTTTAAGACTTTTTGATTTCTACTTTTTGTAAAGTAGTTTTTATTGAATTATATTAGGACAGGTGTAAAATAAAATAGTATACGCGTTTTCATTTTTAGGTTATAAATAAAATAGATCTATTTAAGTTACACAAGTTATCCGCACCCCTCTACATTGGTATCAGAGTCTATGTTGTTTAAAGTTACTGAAGTAATATATATTTATTAATTTATTAATTATGATAAAAGTAGATTTAGATATCCATCAAAATATTATAAATATTGTTTAGATGAATAACGTACAAAACCCACAAAAATATAAAGAATTAAAACAAATACTATCTGAAAAACGTAAAGAATTAAAAATAAGAATCAAAAGACTACAGTATAACATAATTGTCGGAGTTAGTAAAAATTCAATAAATGCACAAAAGGAAGAAATATCAAATTTAGAATCAACAATAGATAGTCTAGAATATATATATGAACATAACCTATATACATTTAAATAAAATGAACAAAGAAGAATTTGTAATAGATGAAAAAACATATGAAAATCATGAAGGATTAAAAATAAAAATAGTATTCTCTAATTTAGGAAGAAGATATAAGAAAATATGTGAACATTTATATTTAATGTTAGAAAAAGAAGAATTAAAATTAGAAGATAAGTTGGCAGCCATGGTAAGAATAGAAAGACAAAACGAAGAAATAGACAGAAAAAAAGAAATAGATAAAATAAAACAACAAACCATAGAAGAAATACGAAAAATAGAAGAAACTAAAAATTGTAGGATTGTTGAATTAGAAAAAGAACTACAAATGCTAAAAGATTTATATGAAAAGAGACAGAAAGAAAAAGAAGAAAAAGATAAAGAACAAAAATTATTAAATGAGATAAATCAATTTAAATAAAAATTAGAAATATAAAATAAAGAACCAGAAACCAGTGAATTAGAAATAAATACAATAGATGCTGAAGAAACAGATAATTATGACTCGAAAGATAGTGAAACATATACAAAAATTCTAGAAAACATAGAAAAATTAGAAATTAATGAAGAACAAGAAGTAATTAATAAAAAAAATCTAGAACTAATAAACACAGAAGTAAATACTCTAGATAAAAACATAATACCTAGTACATCAGAAATAAGAAAACCAACCTATAATTACAAAAATAAGTTTAAAAGATATAATTCAAAGGATGAATATAATAAATGGACACCAAATCAAATAATTAATTACAACTTTTTAGATTTAGACTGTGTAATAGACACAAATAAAATAATACAACTATGGGTAGGATACATGTCAAAATAATTATTAGATAATAAAATAGATACAAAAAACACACCAGAATATATAGAAAAGACATTAATAGGAACAGTAAAATTATGGTTTTTAAACCTAGCCGAAGCAAGTAAAAAAGTATTAAGATCTGATAACAAAACAGAAGGAACATCAACAACTACTAAAATACTACCAACAGAAATATTGAAAAAATATGAAATAGCTATAAGAGAAGAATTTAGCAGTGTAACAACAGAAGAAGAAGAACAAAATAAAGAAAAAGATACGAATAGGAATTTAATGTTAAAACTAGCAATATGTAATATGTGCTATATAGATGAGTATACATGCGCATTTAAAGAATATTATTATAAAGGAACATATAATATAGAAGAAAGTAAAGAAATAAAAAAATTATATTTTAATAAATTACCTGTACCATTTAGTTCAAAAATAATAAAGAGTTGGGATGAAGCAAAAATAGTAGATACCCTAGGAGCAAGAATAAAATTTTTACAACAATGGTATAGAAATATATGTGAAAAATATAGAGAAGAAATAAAAATGGAAGAAACATTAATAAGAAATTTAGCATGTTGCAAAGATAAAATAGCACCTCAATTTGGATGCGAAGAAAGAAATTATAAGAAAAGAAACAGACATAAAAAATATAAGAAATACAAAAAATCAAAATATAGGTATAAGAAACCAAGAAAAAGATATTATGTAAAAAATTATAAACATAAAAGACCATATAGGAAAAAGAAATCTATAAAAGAATGTACTTGTTATAATTGTGAAAAACTAGGACATTTAGCAAGAGGTTGTAAAATGCCTAAAAATCCAAAAAAGAAACAAATATCAGAAATAAAAATAGAAAATACAGAATCTGTGCAGATAGATTATATAGATTATGAATTAGAAAGTGAAGATAGTATATATGAAATTTCGGAGAATGAAACAAATAATGAAATAGATAGTGAATTAGATGAATCAAATGACTGAAGAAGATATAAAAATGAACCAAATAACTGAAGAAGATATAAAAATGAACCAAATAACTGAAGAAGATATAAAAATAATAACAAAGGAAGAATATTTTAATGAAGAAGGAACAGACCAAAAAATAATATTTGATAATAATATATTTGATGAAATAAAAGGAAAAGAGTTAGACTTAAGTGTAGAAAAATATTTAAAATACCAACAATAAAAAATATATTTAGTAGAAAAAAGGAAGAATACTACGTAGTAAGCCAAAAAGAACATGTAATAGACTGTAGATATACAAAAGGAAGAGCTAGTATACCACTAATAACAAAGAGAATGATTAATAAAGAAATAAACGATATAAAAAGTAAAGACCCAATAAAATATGTACACCTTGGAGGAGCAGAGATATTAATAAAAGCATGTTTTAGAGAAGGAATAGATACACCAACAGAATTATATTTAGCAGATGATAGAATTATAAAACCTATAGAAAAAAGTGTAATAATTGCCATAAAAGGAAATTTAATATACCAAAAATTTAAATTTATAATAAGTGTGAATTATTCAGTAGCAATAACAGATAAAAATATAGATAAATCATTAGTATTATATTGGAAAATATCAGGAATAGAACTAACCCCAAGAAGTAAAATATTTACAGCAAGATGTAAAAATCTATATGTATTAACAACAAAACATAAAATAACAGAAAAAAATAAAATTAATAAAATACAAATAGAAAATTCTTTTGAACAATTTATAAAAACAATTGATAATAATGATTATAGTTACAAAAATATAGACATAGAAGAAGATTTAGAAATAATAAATAATAGAATAAGTACAACAAAAAGAATAGCTCATGAAAAATCAGAATCATCAAGTTCATCAAAAAGAACAAGTTATGAAACAACTTCAACAGTTAATTTAAACCAATATTACATAACAGGAACAATAAATGAAAAAAATATTTAATACTCTTAAACACAGGACAAGAAGAAAATTATATAGCAAAATATCTAGTAAAAAGTGAAGAAATAAAATCTAATAGTAATATATGCCCATATCTACCAAGGAGTCTAATAAACATTAAGGATACAACAGAAAAAGAAATAATAATAGGAGTTAGAAAAATAAAAATAGAATTTGAAATAAAAGAAAAAATGCAAAAAACAGAAATAATATTAAGAATAAAATTGTTAGAACAAGTAAAACCATACAATATAGAACATACACAATTATCTATAACTTATAATAAAGAGAAATTATTCATAAAAAGAACTTTGACATGATATGAAAATATATGTACTTATAAAAATAATAGTAGAAGGATATTATAATAGATATTATACACTTATGATAGATACAGAAGTAGAAGCAAACTTATGTAGATATAACTATTTACCAGAAAATATATGAGATAAATTAAAAACACCAATAGTAGTCAAAGAATTTAATAATGAAGGAAGTTTAATTACATATAAAGCTAAGAATGTAAAAATACAGATATGACATAAAATAGTAACAATAGAAGAAATCTATAATTATGAACTAACATCAAAAGATATGCTTTTAGGAATGCCATTTTTAGATAAATTATACCCACATATAATAACTAAAACAGATTGGTGGTTTACAACACCATGTAAACAAAAAGTAAGAGCAAAAAGAGTTATTAATAAAATAAGAAAGAAAACTGATTGGATAAAGGAAGTGAACAAATTACACAAAAGTTAGAAAATATAAAAAATACAGAAGACACAGTAGAACTAGTTGTATTTTCGATAAATAAAAAAGAAATAACTATATTTTCAATAGATAAGGTAGAAATAATAAAGAAAAAATTAAGACAATTATATAGTGAAGATCCATTAAAAGAATGGGAAAAACATAAAACTACTATAAAAATTGAATTAATAGATAAAAATAACATATAACTCAAAAATCATTAACATATAATTTTGACGATTTAAAAGAATTTAAAATGCATATAGATGAATTATTAGAAAAATAATATATACAAAAAAGTAATAGTAAACACAATAGTCCAGCATTTATAGTAAATAAACATAGTGAACAAAAAAAAGGAAAAAGTAGAATGGTTATTGACTATAGAAATTTAAATGCAAAAACTATGTAATACAATTATCCAATACCAAATAAGATATTAAAAATAAGACAAATACAAGGATATAACTACTTTAGTAAATTTGACTGTAAATCAGGATTTTACCACTTAAAGTTAGATGAAGAATCTAAAGAATTAACCGCATTTACGGTACCACAAGGATTTTATGAATGGAACGTATTACCATTTAGATATAAAAATGCACCAGGTAGCTACCAACACTTTATGGATAGTTATTTTAAATAATTACCTAATTGTATAGTATACATAGATGATATACTACTATATACAAAAACTAAAGAGGAACATTTAAGATTATTAGAACAATTTACAGATATAATAGAAAAATTGGGAATAAGTTTAAGTGAAAAGAAAGTCGAAATTATGAAAAACCAGATAGAGTTTTTAGGAATACAAATAGATAAAAGTGGAGTAAAAATGCAACAACATATAGTACAAAAAATAATAAATTCAAAAGAAGAATTAGATACAAAAAAGAAATTGCAATCATTTTTAGGATTAGTAAACCAAGTAAGAGAATATATACCAAAATTAGCAGAAAACCTAAAGCCTTTACAAAAAAAATTTAAAAAGGATGTAGAATATAATTACAACGAAGAAGATAAAAAACAAGTTCAGAAAATAAAAATACTTTATAAAGAATTACCAAAATTATAATTCCCAGATGAAAATAAAAAATTTACATATATAGTAGAAACAGACGCAAGTGAATATAGTTATAGAGGAGTACTTAAATATAAATATGAAGAAGAAAAATTAGAACACCATTGTAGATACTACTCAAGTACATTTAATGAAACAGAAATAAAATGAAAAATAAATAGAAAAGAATTATGTTCATTATATAAATGTTTATTAGCATTTGAAACATACATTGTATATAACAAATTTATTGTGAGGACAGATAATACCCAGGTTCGATGGTCGTTAACAAGAAAAATACAAAACTCAGTTACAACGAAGGAAATTCGGAGATTAGTATTGAATATATTAAATTTTACATTTACGATTGAAGTAATCAAGACTGACAAGAATGTTATTGCAGATTACATATCAAGAAAAAGCTACTCAAACTGATTTACCAATGGAAGAAGTTGATGTCAAAGATACCCAAACAAACTTAATATTACAAGTGTTTGAACAAATGAAGTTATTACAAGAATGAGTTATCACATTAACTACTGAAGTTACAGATGTAAAAGTGCAGGTTGAGCATTATAAAAAACAAGAAAAAGTTATTAGCAAAGATACTGTGAAGGCAGAGCACATTAAAAAACTAGACCTAGAAGGTGACGATGAGAAACACCTAAAAACTCAAATTACTAACGAAATTACAGTTATAGCTGCAGGCGCAGGTGATGTATCCAAGGAAAAGAATATAGTCACTCAAAATAAACCTGAACCACCAAAGAAAAAGAATTATAACCTCTACCAGATATTCTCAAAACCATATACACCAAATATACAAAAATCAGAGTCATCCATACCTCCCCATATACACACATATTCCGAATCACTCAATCAACAAAAGCAGACTTATAACCATATCACTCGTACATATATTGATAATATTTATACTTTACAAAAATTATTAAATACAAAATCTATCCAGAGTAAAGATTTAGCAAAACAACACCAAGGATATATTACAAAAAAATGTCAGAACTATAACAAACTTATTGCTTTGCCTGGCACTAGTGCAAACTTAATTGCTTTATGTTACTATTATGGACTATTATCTACATTTTACACAATTACTGGAGAAGAGTTAACAGGAATTCCAGATATTCACAAAAGATTTATGGATTATAAAAGGATTACGAAGGGACAGTTATTCTATGTCCATTTCTACTCATCACCAACAGAAATATTGTTTGATGAAATAAAACAGACAATTACTGTTGTCAAGATAGAAATGACACGAGATTATATTATCCCTGAAGAAATATGCGAACAAGAAGAGATAACCAAAAATCAGATACCAGACTTCTACCGAAACAAGAGAGTTATTGGACTTAGCAGTATATTGACTGAGTTACCAAATAATTATATAAATCAAAACCCAGTTTGGATTTACTATAATAGAAATCAATTATTAGTTTACTCTACTTGTAAAAATATTAGAGAAAATGACAGAGAAGAGATAAGAAAATGGGTCATAACGATTCTAAAACTAGAAGAATTACCAGTCACAAGATCTATTACGAAAGAAGTTATTTCAGAAGAAGCTATGGATCAATTCTGTAAATAGGTTGGCCAAAGATACGATGACCACATATGCAACAGATGTAGTGGAAGACACAACTTTATTCCAGATGTGATGCTACAATAGCAAGAAGATAAAAAAAAGCAACAGATACGACAAGAAGAAAATAACAACAAATCAATAATAGAGAAATAAAAGACAAAGGAGACAAGTTAGAAAGCGAAATATGAAAGAATAGTTAATTTTTCTTAACTTATTTTTACATAAAATGTATAGCATTATTAGAGTGTCATTATTACTCTTGACTTTTTGACACCTATCATTACTAGTCTTAATAGCCTTTAAGACTTTTTGATTTCTACTTTTTGTAAAGTAGTTTTTATTGAATTATATTAGGACAGGTGTAAAGTAAAATAGTATACGAGTTTTCATTTTTAGGTTATAAATAGACGAACATTCGCTCAGATAAAGAGGAAGTCTTCATGAGTTGAAGCAAAACCCTCTCTTGTATACAAAAAACTTTTGAATTATTTAATAAAAACAAGTATATTTTTAAGGAAAAGCTATGAATCATCAAACAACTATGGAAAATCTAGAATTATCAGATTTACCAGAACAGGTATTTATATTTGTGATTATGAATAGCTAAATTCATACATTTCTGACAATCATGATATGATAAAATAAGTTCATGTTAGTTACTTTATAGTAGAATTATTCGAAGAATAGCATGTTAAGAAGTTTATTAACAAAGTGGAAAGAGGAGAAAAATCCCTAAGAACTATGCCATCCTAAAGGTGAAACCGGTGAGGCAAGAAAGCCGTGATGGGGGAGTAGCCAGAGTAGAGGCGCTGTTTAAGGGAAAAGTATCCAGATTACCATGCTAATAGTGACCGAAGAACATGTTATTTAAGAATAATCTAGTATATAGTAATCTAAAATGATCATATTTTGTTATGTGTATGATTGAAGGGAATATTTTGAAAAAAGCATCTTATGAAAAATGAATACTTATTTATCTGATGAAATGATAGATAAATTCAAAATACTTGTTTTGTATGTACTTAAGGATATAGAAATTGTAGATATAAGAAAAATCATATTGAAAAAAATATTTGATAAATATTTTATGACTAGAATAAATTACATACCATGCCTACCTACCTACTCTTACAAATACTTACATACCAAACCTACACATCAACCATGATAAATTATGTATATTTAGAATATTGAAAAATGGATATGAAAAATATACAATTAGTAGAAAAACTAATGGAAACTAATCTAGAAAAATATATGAGAACTAAGGATATAAAATATATAGAATTCCTTAATGAAAATATACAAGAATTATTAAGATTAAAACAAACAACTAATAAATACTATGATAAAGCATTTAATTACTAGAATCCAATTCCAAGTTATCCAAGTTATTCGTAGAAACCAAAGCATAATATGAATAATATGACAAGTTATATATCTGATGAAACTAAGATACTTGTTTTATATATCATAAAAGACTTAGAATTCGAAGACATAAAGAAAGTAATATGGGAAAAAATATTTGATTTTGAAGATGAGTTACTAAGTAATAATTGGATAGAAGATGAATTAGAAAATATAGATTTCTATGGTAGAAATTATTATTCAGATAGTTATTATTCAGCTGGATATTATACAGATTAAAAATGCTAGAATATATTCAAAGAGTTAGAGAAAAACAAAGTTGGCTATACGAAGAAATTAATTATAGAAACCAGCTTAGAAAAGGAAGAGAACAATTGAAAGAAAAATTAATTTGGATAAATAAAACCATAAAACGACTAGAATTAAAAGACAGTTTAGAATATGATTTAGACATGGAATTATTCATAGAAGAAAAGGACAGGATAATTAACGAAATAGATAACCTAGAATTTAATATCAGATATAGTACAATTAGAATAAATTATTACAAAGAAATTTACAGTATTACAACCACTTTAGGATAAAATGATATACTATGAGTATTTAAAATATTGGAGACAAGATATGGAAGAAATAAGATTAACTGAAATACTTATGAAAGAAAATTTAATTGAATATTTTAGAACAAAGGATATAAAATATTTAGAATACCTTCAAAATAATATACAAGAATTGCAAAGACTAAGAGAAAAAATTAAAGAATATTACAGTAAAGCATTTAATCAAATACCATCCAATCACCCCCCAAGATATGAACATTAATAAAATTAAAATAAATAAACTAAAAATAAAAATATTTAGAGAAGTTAAGAAATATCCACGCACAAACAAAATAGATCCATTAGAGCTATAATAAATCTATTTAAGTTACCCAAATTATCCACCCCCCCTACATTTTTCAATTCATTTTTCTTTTCTATTATTCATGTATGTGCTCTATTGATGAACTTAAAAAAAAAAATTCTCTTATTTCTCAAAATTGTATTTTAGAAATGTAATGACGACAAGAATAGAATGATATAGATACGACAAAATGAAATGTAAAAATTGATTCCCTAGTTATCACTATTAGTAATTTACTATCCTTTCCTATTTCCTCATAATTATCAGTAGTTACAACTTAACATCAAAAGATATACTTACAATTAAGTTGATGTATATTATGAACATGTGTCGTACCCCTTCAAATTCTTTATAATGAAGAATTAGTGCAAGCATATATTTTTGTACGGCCCCTTGACTTTCATTATTAGTTAATTGATGAAATTTTAAAGTTTTAATTGTTTTTCAGTTTTCAAATTAATTAGAAATTACTGTTACCACCTTTTCACATATAGATTATGACAGTTTCTTATCCATGCAAAACAATGCAATTCTTGTGATTTTAGTGTAATTACTGAGAAATGTAAATAACTAGAGGAAATAGTAATTGTCATATTTATTTTTGTAAAATAATAATTATAATAATAATAAGTAAATTAAATTTGGAGGAATTATCCAAAAAAAGAAAAAAAATATTTTTTTGGCCAAATAATGGTGTCACATCACTTTTCTAATGCCTAACTTCATATATGTATTGATGGTGAGAATTGAAAGTTTGAGTTTCAAAATATAAATTTAATTATATTTTTTTGAAATATAGAGAATGCGAGTCCTAATAATAACTAAGGATCCTGCTAATTTATTTTGTAGCATCTTTTAAAATTAGTTTTTAAATTTTCTTATTTTATTATTTAAACATTATATATACGAAGATACAAAATCAAAATAATATTCTTAATTGAGAAAATGCTCTGTTTCCACCCTGAACTATACACAAATTGCCGAGACACACCCGAACTTTAGCAGGGTCCTATTACCCCCTGGACTAATTAAAACCGTATTTTTTACAACCTTAGTGCCTACGTGGACCTTCAGTGTGTTGACTCACTGATGTGCCATGTATGTGCCACGTAGGCACTAAGGTTGCCAAAAATACGGTTTTAATTAGTACAGAGGGTAATAGGATCCTCTTAAAGTTCGGGTGTGTCTCAGCAATTTCGTGTATAGTTTAGGATGGAATCTGAGCATTTTCTCTTTTTAATTTATGAACTCTTAATCAAAATTCTTATATTTATTGTGTTTTGATATATTATTTATATATATTAAATAAAAATTTTAGTAAAAAATAAATAAATTTGTATCATCTACATAGAGATAGATAAAATCAAGTATTCCTAAAAGATCATAAATTCTCAAAGAGTGAAAACTTTGAATAAACTACACAACTAATCTATAATCTATAATATATTAAAAGTGGGAACACCCTTAGAAAAATGATTTGAACTTTTTATCCTTCATTAAAAGACTCTCCGTTAGACAAAACTGTCTTTTCACTATTTTCTTCAATTTATTATTTAATTATTTTTATTATATTAACTAGACTCCTAAAATATATGAGACTCCTAAAATATATGGAAGGAGAATCAAATAATATTTTTCTTTGTACTGATCAATTAGAAAAATACTCCTAAAATAGGATAGAAAAATACCCCTAAAATAAGACTCTATTAAGGAAATACTTCTATAAATATTGAGATGCACGTTAAACTAGAGAAGAAATCGGTTTACTTATTGAGAAAATATTATTGATGCTCATCTAACTTGATTCGATTGCATGCCTAGATTGGTGGATGCTTAATTTTCTAACCATCAACTTCTTCACTGTTTTTGTCAACATAATAGAATTCAACGTATGTGTATATATATCTTCTTTGTTTTCATTCAAGTCATTCTTTAGTGTCAAAATTTTCGGTTAGACACTAATTATTTTCATCAAAACTGAAGTTTTGTGATCACTACTGTATTATTTTATTATAGTTTACAGTCGTAGATGAATTTACAGGTGGTAGATGAATGTCGGTCGGCTTTGAGAATTTTTTTAGGTAAAGATTAAGTTTAATTGTATTGTTTTTATATCTCGATTTTGAGATTTTTTTTGTATAAAGGTAAAGTTTAGTTGTATTATTTTGATATCTCTATTATCATATTATTTTGTTATAGTTTACAGGTGGTAGATGAGTATCAGATGACTTTGAGAAATTTTTTGTGTAAAAGTTAGATTTAATTATATTATTTTGATGGCTCTATCATCGTATTATTTTGTTGCAGTTTACAGGTGGTAAATGAATGTCAATCGTCTTTGAATTTTTTTTTTTGGTAAAGGTTAGGTTTAATTAAATAAATTCTTCAAAAGACGTTGAATTTAATTATTGTATTCATCTTTATTATTTAAATAAATATTCTATTTAGTGTAACGTTTAAATTCAATAAAGTGAGGTACACGCGCGAGACGCGTATACCTAAACTAGTTATAAATTTAAAGTATTAACTTTAATTTTTTAAATTTGAAAAGTAAAAAAAAATCTTAACGCACCCTTTACACTTGAATATTAGTAAAAATTACATACTTATTTAATAAAATACTTTATCACCGCGCGAAGCGCGATCCATTTTTCTAGTTACTATATTATGCAATATAAGTATTACTATTTAATAGTAATTAGATTAGATGTTTTATTTGTTATATTTTATTTAGTATAAGGGTAAAATTGTGATCTAACTTTAATTAAGTGTCTTTTCATTTTAGAATAGTTAAGATATTGATTGATTGCACTCATACTTTGTGATCTTAAGCTCCATAGCTCTGAAAATAATCGATAGCTTCCTAGGTTTAGCTATAATAGTCTTCTCTTCAATTTGCTTATTGTAGGGCATCTGCATTTTACTCATTCCCAAACATTGTACTCATACTTTGTGATCTTAAGTTCCGTAGCTCCCAAATACATTTTTTTTGGTTAATCTATACTTTGTGATCTCAATAACATAAACAATCTCTACATATTAATCTTCATTTTTTTTTTCTAAAACAAGCAATAACTATAAGAAGCAAAAGGAAAAAAGTAAAGGGACTTTTTATTTTCTTGTTCGTTTTTACTAATGAAAAGAGGATGATGGGAGTACGTACTACGTACAGAATAACATTTAATTACCAAAAACTTAAGGGGTATAAGTGAACTTAATCATGAATTAGAAAACCAATTCTAACCCGTAGGTCTCGTTATTACCCACAAAAACTCATAACCACATTATTATTAGTGGTTGCTTTTGCTTCAAAACCTCGAGAATTCCGTTCTAAATCTATATTTATAAGCAAATCCCATTGTAATGTTGCACTCTACTACTAAAAACTTTTCCTAGTAAAAGATTACTCAAATTCTTAAAACTCTTGTTTATTTATTTATAGTGTTATAAGCATCATGGGCAAAGTCAAGATCGGAATCAATGGTATTTTTTATTACTAGTAATTAATTGAATGTTTAGTGCCTCTATTAGTTTGTTACATTTGTTTTTCTTTTTAATGATCTTTTGGTTTTTATGTATGTAGGTTTTGGAAGAATTGGTAGATTGGTGGCTAGGGTGGCATTGCAAAGTGATGACATTGAACTTGTCGCTGTCAATGACCCTTTCATCACCACTGACTATATGGTTACTCCATTTCCCTTTTTTAACACTATGTTTTTTTATACTCATAAGACGTTCAAAATTCACTAATCCGATTAATCTTTTATTTACTCATTAACTCCTTTGTTGATTTGATTTGTTGTTGTTAATTTTAATTGCATGGTTTAGTTGCCACGACTAGAGAATGTCATTGCAACTACAAAGGGTGTGGGTCACACTTAGAAGTTGATCTAGAGTATTTGGAAGTAGGTTCAATTAAACCAATTATTTTTACCATATACAAAAGATCTCTGTGTGAAAAATCATGATAAAGTAGTACAAATATTAAATTCGAACTCCTATGTTTAAAGATATTAGAATTTTCAATCTATTAAGTTTAGATATTGGATCAACCTGAGATTCCTATATCCCGAATCTTCACTTAGAATGGGAAGGATTTGCCCCTTTAGTGGGCCTACTCGACAGGACAAAAAAAGAAAAGAAAATGTTTCATATTCTTGGATCTATACAAGACAATATGATGCACTAAACTCACTAAACTCCCGATATACACGAGGTTCGGAGAAGAATCAGATCACAAGGGTCTATTGTACATAACCTTATCTTGCATTTCTGCAAGAGACTGTTTCCATAACTTGAATCAGTGACCTCTCGGATCTGTACACATGGGAAACAGAATTTAAATCATGTGTTAAGTATTAATGCATCTAGTACTATATCGTATTAATTATTTTGAGCCAAAAACATTGAATCTGCACTTACATTTCTGTACATGTAAGTCAATTTAAGGTTTGACATTACTGCTTTTTTAACAGGTATTCGAGCAAAACTAATGTGTGTGTGATTACCAGCATTGCCTTTTTAGATAATCAGAAAAATTTGTGAATCCAATGAAACATGCCCAAATGTGTGTGTGACGCCTTTCCTGTCTTTCCAATTTTCAATTAAATTTTCAGTTTTGTGTTTATTACTGCCCTTGTAAATCGCAAAACATCGTCGTAGTAGTAATTCCAAGATTAGGTTTTGCTTGCATGTACATATTTGCACTTAGTGAGAAAATTCGGATTGGGATCAAATGCCTGATTTTCTAGCTGATATCTCACATTGTAATGTACATTTTGGTCTGATTTGAATGTTATGTTTTATAGACCTATATGTTCAAATATGACACTGTTCATGGCCAATGGAAGAAACACGAGCTTAAAGTTAAGGATGAAAAAACTCTTCTCTTTGGAGATAAGCCCGTCAAAGTATTTGGTGCTAGGTAACTAATTGCATTTCCAAGATTTCAACCATTTGCATTACATTGGAGTTTTTTTTTCTTTTTATATGTTTATCTGACTTTTCTTGGTGTGACAAACAGAAATCCCGAAGAAATTCCATGGGGTGAGGCTGGAGCGGAGTATGTCGTAGAATCCACTGGAGTTTTCACTGACAAAGATAAAGCTGCAGCCCACTTGAAGGTTTTCATTGTTCATTTTTGTATTTTATACACCGGCAGTTTAAAGAATCTTTTGTGCTAACGCTGATAATTTTGATGTTATATCTTTCTTAGGGAGGTGCAAAAAGGGTTGTCATTTCAGCCCCTAGCAAGGACGCACCCATGTTTGTTATGGGTGTCAATGAGAAGGAATACAAAGCAGATGTTAACATCGTCTCTAATGCTAGTTGCACTACCAATTGTCTTGCTCCATTGGCCAAGGTTTTTTTTCTAGTCTGTTTGGTATCTAATCTCCATATTTTAGTTGATATCCAACTTTAATAGTGTCCATTTTCAATCATTACAGGTAATTAACGACAAATTCGGTATTGTTGAGGGACTTATGACCACGGTCCATTCTATTACTGGTAAGTTAAGCTCCTAGTTACTAGTGCTCCTAGCTATTCATGTGTTAAACTTTGTTGATCACTAGTTGTTCTATATTTGTTATTTAGCAACACAAAAGACAGTCGATGGTCCTTCGATGAAGGACTGGAGAGGTGGACGTGCTGCTGCTCATAACATCATCCCTAGCAGTACTGGAGCTGCAAAGGTATTGCCAACTTAAACTTCCTTAGAAAGTCGCATGTAAATCTTATTCGTTGAAAAGGCAGTTTCGTGATTTTGCCTTCATAGAGTAACATGTTCTATCTCTATTTGTATATATGTATCATATGTTCTGTATGCATTTTGTCAGCCGGTATACGCTTCAAAAGCTAGCATAAATTACCCTGTTTCCTCCTATATAGTATGCAATTTTACATTTTACATTTGATAATGTAGGCTGTTGGCAAAGTTCTGCCAGCACTGAATGGAAAGTTGACTGGGATGTCTTTCCGTGTTCCGACTGTTGATGTTTCAGTGGTTGATCTAACGGCGAGGCTTGAGAAAGCAGCCACCTATGATGAAATCAAAGCAGCTCTCAAGTATAAATACTTTTGAAATTCTCCAATTGAAGAATTTATAAGTTAATCTTAGGTCCAAAAAATTCACAGGTAGTTAATTTATTGACTTTTTATAAACTCCTTTTATTCTTTTACAGGGCTGAGTCTGAGGGTAGTATGAAGGGAATTCTTGGCTACACCGAAGATGATGTAGTCTCATCTGATTTTGTGGGTGATTGCAGGTGAGAGTGGTACTTAACATCTAACAGATCTAGACTAGGCATAACAGGTCCATTTGTGTCTAGCTAAGACATATTGACTTATACAGAAAGAGCAGAACTCACTGACTCTATATTCTTGATTCACCATTGCTTAAAATTCTGATATGTCGTGTGTGTCAGGTCAAGCATCTTTGATGCCAAGGCTGGTATTGCTCTCAATGGGAACTTTGTTAAGGTTGTCTCCTGGTATGACAATGAATGGGGCTACAGGTAAAGCTTTTACCAGAGTTTTTGCGTAGTATTGGACTAGAAAATATGGTGATAAGATATTGTTTGTGACCAAAGATGGATCGATTGTATGAGTGCAACTCAACCTATTACTTTATGGTCAAACTATTTACCCATGCAAAACAAATATAAAAGGTATATAGTTAGACTACTCATTTTGAACACTAACTGTGGCTTATGTATATATCTTTTATTGTTGCAGTAACCGTGTTATCGACTTGATTCGTCACATGGCTACAGTTGCATAAACGGTTAATTTTCCTCGTGATGGCGGTTGGTTGGTTATAGTTGAGCAAAGAAGAATTGAAGAAGCTCTGGAATAATAGAGGAGTAGAGATCAGTGCACTATATGCAGAACAAATCTTTTCTGTTATTTTTGGAGTTTTATAAAAAAGTTTTTGAGAATTTTTCAAGAGGAATTTTTTATGTTATAGTTCAGTATGAATAATAAGATGAATGAATGTGTTTTTCTCTTATTTTTTGTTAGAAAAGTGCAATTTTGGTACATTAAGAGATATTTCTTTTTGTGCAAGTCGAATGGTCGACTTGCAACTTTCAATTGAATGGCAGTCGTCAGTATTTCTCATTTTCAGCTTCATTGCTTTGTTAACGGAGTCTTGCCGTACAATAGACCCTTCTTGTCCGGCCTTTCCTTGGATCCTGCCCATACAAAACCATTCTCTCTCAAAATTTGATATCAAGAACATATTATACATCACTTATTGTTAGTACTTCTTTAATTTAGGCATTCGATGTTTTGAACGACTCACAAACTGATTAATTTGAATTCATTCTAGAGAGGTCCACTTGGTAAATACGTAATAAATCAATTAAGAACTTATTTAACTCAAAACCATTCTTTGTTGCCATAGCCTTGAAAACATAGAAGAAAAATAAATGCCAAACATAAGCTCCATAATTTGATGAAAGGATGGAATTGGCATATGCGAATAAACACTGGCAAACCTTTTATAAAGAGGGGCAAACCTTATTATAGACTAGATGTTAACATTGGCCCAAAGCAGTCCACAACGGAGCCCAACTCCTGATTCATACCCGAGCCCAATTCAATATTTGAACTCTTTTATTTTGCAATATTTTATGTACATATAAAAGACACTTGGACTATTCTAGAAGGTGGATTTTTCATATATTTTGATTGAATGAAAGAGTTGGGTTTTCGCTCTCTTCGTCTTAACGAGTTCTAGGGTTTCTTGCCCACATTTTGATGGCAATCTAGAGCTGTGAAGCTCTAACATGGTATCAGAGCAGTGATACGTGATCCTCCCCTCTTCCTCTTTCTTCCGATACTACCCGTGATGGATTTTGTTGAGATAATTTCAAGTGCGTTTTTCGGTTTCCATGGAGTTTTTGGTGGATTTCTCACCGGAGTTCTTGTATGACAAGGCCTTACTTCTTCAGGTCACGAAGAAGGGTGGTGATCGATTTTTTTTACTTCGATACTCATATTTGTTGTGTAGTTGTTGACATAGATTCCGTGACCTTATCGATTTATGTGCTCACAATCTCTGTAAATTTGTTCTAGTTGAATAGATAGTTATTATAGCCATGGCTACAGATAACACGAATAGTAGTGCGGGTTTTGATGAGTTTACTGTTTCCCAACTCATCCCCTATACTTACACTCTTCTGACAATCCCGTCATTCACTTAGTATCTCCTCCTTTAGATGGTACTGGTTATTATTTGGCGGAAGAATATGTTGACTGCCTTGTCTGCCAAAAACAAGATGGGAATAGTTACCAGGGCTGTGACCAAAACTAGCACCTAACTCCCCTTATTTCCCTTTTTATGAAAGGTACAATAACATGGTTATTGCCTGCTTTCAACTGATTTAGCAACTAGTGTTACATGTTTTGACTCTGCTAAATATATTTGGTCTAATATTAATGAGAGGTTTGGCCAATCCAATAGAAAAAAAATATATCCCAATCCAAAGAGAAATCAATTCCACCATCCAAGGCTCTTCAAGTATAGCATCTTATTTTACTAGGCTGCGTAGCCTTTGGGATGAGTTGAATACCTCTTATGCTGGACCTGTCTGTACATGTGGGGCTTTGGGAAAGTTCATGGAACAACAAAAGTTATTTCAGTTTCTTAGTGGGCTCAATAAGAAATATTCTCTGTGTAAAGCAATCTGCTGATGATGCCCACACTACCTTCCCTCAGTAGTTCATATTCCATACTGCAACATGTTGAGAAACAAAAGGAATCATGTGGCCCAATTTCTAGTTTCTCCAATGATTCTTCTGCTTTTCATATAGTTTTACCTAACAGTTCTTATGGAAGAGGGTATAACCAGAGATTTCAGTTTGAACCAAAGAGAAATCTCACCTCTTCATTTCAAACTGATTCCAAAAGAAACTATAATTCCAACACTATCAATTCCTACCACAATAATGGTAGAAGGCCCCCAATTTCCAACATTGGTCCCACCTCACCAACTTTTTGTAAATATTGCAAAAAATCTGGATATCTCAGTGAGAAGTGTTACAAACTTCATGGCTATCCTCTAGACTTCAGATTCACAAAAAGAAAGAAATCTGTCTCTTTTACTCAATATGACGCCCAACTTGCTGAACCTATAATTTCCTTCTTGAAACTTGATGATGGAGATTTTAGGTTGACAAAGGACTAATTCCAACATTATCAGCACTTGCAACATCTACACCACACATTTAACAACAACTCTTCATCCATAAATCACATCACTCCTGATTATTAAACTGAAGAGTTTGCACACTTAAAAGGTATGTTCAATCACCCTGATGTTGATTCTACTGCTTTTCATGCTAGTGTTGTGTCTACTTTAGGTTTAAATCCTTGGATAATTGACTCTGCATAAACAAACCATGACTCCTCACAAAACCCATCTTCACACTTAACTCCTCTAGTGATACCTCTTTTAATCAGTTTTCCTAATGGGCATAAAGTTAAGGTTGTGTCTACTAGTTTACTAAATCTTAGACAAGACATGTAATACTCCGTATTTTTGGGCTAGACTTTGAAGCATCGTTCTTATGTGTGTTAAATCTAATCCCATGAATTTATTTTGTAAAAATGTGTCATGATCTTTATCCTAGTGTGTGAAGTGACCTCGAGGTGAAAAATTATCATAAGAATCACTTAGAACAAAGTTGAGCTAAGAGCCTTTGATTCGCCCAAAGTTTGGTATTTGATTCAGCAAGGGTCAAATTTGAATGTGTATAACTTTTGATATACGTAGAATTTTTCAGATCAAACCTACCAAATTGTAGATAATTGAGTCAGCTTTCCAATGATACCAATTTCTCTTTAATCCGATACCCGGAAAAAAAGTTATAACCATTTTCGTGAGAGAGGCAGTGAGGGCGCATGATTAGCCGCAACGCATCCTGTAGTGCACCGTGGTGGAGCCCGCGATGCCCGCTCCAGTGCATCGTACCATAGCCCGCGGCGCCTGCTCCTTAGCCCGCCCCTAAATTTTTCCAGCTTTTGTTCTCATTTATTCAAGGAACAAATAGTTTTTTTCCCTTCACCCAACGGGGCCATAACACGGGATTAAGGGTCCTAAAAGGCAAAATTAACCCCTTTATTCATAAATCCTCTCAAAAGAAACCATTTTATCTCAAGAACAAACCCTAGCCTCTCTAAGATTCAAGCTCAAGCTTCAAGAAAACCACCAAGAACTTTCACAAATTCATCAATTAAATTATGTTAGATGTTCATCCATGGGTCCCTTTCACCCATGGAGTCCAAGAACCCATTTTCAAGATTTAAGTTATGATTTTGACTTGTTATTATGGATTATCTTCATAAAGTTATGATGAATCATGATTATGAATTATGTTTACCAAGTGTTTTGATAGAAAGATCCCTTACACGTTTGAAAGTTGAAGTGTGTTTATCTATATCTTGGTAATTTGATTTCAAGTTATGATTTCAATTATTTTCACGTGGAATGCATTATAGTATGTTTAAATATTATAGTTTCCATATCATGTTCATGAGAATTCAAAATAAAACCTTCAGCTTATGATTTGGTCATGTGATCGTGCTATCTTATTATATTTAAAAGAACCCCTATGTTAAAGTCTTGGTCTCCATGTATTTGATGAAATGCTTAAGTGAATAATTATGAGAAATAATTTCCTTCCATGGTTTTAAAGCTTTCATGTGACCCTCTTGTTATTGTTATCAAGTCCTAGGGGTTATGAATACCTGAAATTTAGCTGTCTACCTAGTTTTCAGTACCCACAGAATGATTTCACAATATAGCATGAGCATTCTCTTTCAGTCAGTTATTATGACCAGTTGTTAGTACAGTTAAACTTAGTTCAGTCCAGTAATCGGTGTCAGTTCAGTTGGGAGTATGATTCAGTACCGAGCGAACCTAGGGATGAGGGCTCACCCGTCAGTTAGGACTGGGTCCTTAGAAGCAATCCTTAAGTTCCAGAACTACGTAGCCAACGTAGGTTATGAGATGTCACCTGCCAGTTTAGGACTGACACTCCCTGGGATCACTCGCTAGTTTAGGACTGATCTCAAGGGTTACCCGCTAGATTAAGACTGACTCCACATCTATTGTTAGTACCCATGGCACGGTACTAGTATCCTTTCAACTGGGGTCACAGGTTGGACCCCGATCCGCTCAGACTGGGGCATGTTAGTTAGATGATACCTTCCACAGTTTTAGTTTTAGTATTTAGTACAGAATTCAGATTATTTTGGCTTGACCATAGCATACTGTTTATCAGTATTTAGTTACCAGATTTTAGTATCTCAGTTTATAGACTATTCTAGAATCACGTTATATGCTTGGTCGTGTATACTCAGATTTTACAGTTTTTATGTATCTATGCATCAGTTATCTCATACTATTCAACCAGTTAGTTATTAGTCTTGTTCAGTTAGATTTTAGTATTTCCATGTACGTCTGTTATTACTATTTTCATGCACAGTTAGCCCATGCATATCCACCTAACCTCATCTCACATACTAATACATTCAAAGTACTGATCGCATACTCGTTTTTGCACTGTGATATTTAATATCATAGGTTCGGATGCTCAGTTTCCTGACCGAGCTTACACAGATCAGATTATCAGCAGCAGCAGTGGTGAGTCCTGATATTTTGAGGACATGATTTCCTTATTTCAATTAATCTTAGTAGTTCAGTATTTCTGTTTAGTTGGAGTTAGTTGGGGGTTTGTCCTATCAACTCCACAATCAGTTAGTTTTAGAGGCTTTCAGATATACAAACAGTTAGTCGATTTATCAATTGTTTTAAACAGTCTTTTAAGTATGCCATTAGGCATTCAGATTCATGATTCAGTATGTTAAAAACTTATGGCATTTTCAGTAAATTTCCACACATGTCTTATGCTATTAGTTTTATTCAGTGCTCACAGTACGTACCAGATCATTGGTTAGCTTATGGTCTTTTGGGATCGTAAGCACCATGTGGCATCCAGGGTGTATTCCCGAGGCATTACAAACTTGGTATCAGAGCCTAAGGTTTTACAGTGTCCTAGGGAGTCTGAAAGCCGTGTTGAGTAGAGTCTTGTGCATGTGTGTGAAATGCACCATACTTATGAAAAGGAGGCTACAAGATGTTTTAGGAGATGTTTCTCTTCTTTCAAGTCTCAGATTGTGTTATAGAAAAGTTCTCTAAGAAACTTATACAGATTCTCATCTTGCTCTATTCATGCCAGCTTTGCCTTATTTTCAAGGTAACAGAAATAGTCAAGCTCAAATCTCTACAGATAAAGCTTTCTCAGAAAGTCCCCACAGACAGTTATGGGATTGCATATGGGATTAAAAGGATCCCATCAGGTCCCTTATGTTCTACACTTTGAAAGTATTTGTCCATGTACATGAAAATCGTGAACTAAGTTAAAGTCAGATGTGCTTTTAGATCCTTTTCCAGAATTATATAAGAGCATATGACCTAAAGTTAGGCATGAACCCAAAAGTTTAGCAACAGTAAAGTGGGGATAGTATTATCTGGATTTACTAAATTTTGTGTCCATGGGGCTAGTTGTATGAAGGTGAATCAGTAGGCTTGAAACAGTGTATGCAAGAATTTAAGTTGTTGATTCAAAATATAAAATATAGAGATATGATATTAGTAGGCTATAAAGGAAGTTAGTATTGTTCATTAAGAGTTTGAGAATATCCATGTTAAGTGATAGAATCTAAGCTTGAATCTCTGAAGATTGAGCTAATGAAAAGTAGAGTTGAAGCACTAGATGGTGTGAACCCATGGTATGGTGATACTCTTGGAAATTCTAAGTTAGTCAGTGTTTCAGTTATTGTATGATGATTGTTGAGGCTATAGAAATCTAAGAATTATGTATTAGAAGGAAGTACTAGCAGTGGGCCTTACATTATCAGATATAGTCTTTCAGGGTAAGTATAGTATTTTTGTACATCATTCTACCCCAGAATCTAGAGTAAAGTGGTGACAGTTCAGTTTAGAGTTGTTGATTAAGTGGTTCACAGACTTAGAATGATGGCTTTAAGCTAAGGGGGAGATATTAGAACAAGTAACCGAGTCAGGCTCTTAGATCCTAGTAATGATGCCAGTATGTGTAGAAAAGCAGTAGGAGAGGATGATGCCCAACCAATTCTTATCTCAGTGCAAATTTTTGCACTTCAGCCATCACGACACCTACTCATTCCTTACATGTCAGCTTCATGGTCATAGTTCATGTTTATGCATATCATAAAGAACCATGTACGCTTCCAGTTCCTTGCATGAGGAATTCCAGTTCACCTAGTTGTCCGAATCATATTCCATGAATTTATGAACTCCAAACTCAGGTCATGCAACTTATGACTCATGTATTCATGTTTTACAGCATGCTCAGTTCCCATGACTCATGCTACACTCCTAATAATCAATGAAATTCTAATTATGTCATGTATATCCTCAGTTTAGATCTCTTGATGAATCCATGATGTTGATTTTCTATTCCTCAGACCTCAGTTTTAGATTCCAGATATTCAGTCATGATTTAGTCCGTGAGTGTTCCGTACATCATCTCAGCCTTTCCTTAGCATTTCAGCCAAGTTAGTATCATTCGGGGAACGAGATGTCCCAGGGGGAAGAAATGTATTGAATTCCCCGAGTTTTCATGTCCTAAACCACTTAACTTTTCTTCACGAAATAAGATCCAGCTTGAAGTAATGGGTACTCATAAGTTGTCTCTCTCATTTCTATCCCAGCCTTATAACCATTCTCATATCATTGCATGTATTCATGAAATCAGTTCAGTTTATGTATTATGCTCAGACTCAGTTATGCAATCATGTTACAAGTCATGTTCCAAGTCATGCCTATTTAGAATATGATCTTAGTTTCCTTAGTGCTCTCAGTCTAACCAGTCTCATTCGAGGACGAATGATTCTAAGGGGGATATAATGTAACACCCCATATTTTTGGGCTAGACTTTAAAGCATCGTTCTTACGTGTGTTAGCTCTAATCCCATGAATTTATTTTGAATACACGTTTCATGATCTGTATACCACTGTATGAAGTGATCTCAAGGTGAAAAATAATCATAAGAATCACTTAGAACAAAGTTGAGCTAAGAGCCTTTGATTCGCTCAAAGTTTGATATTCGATTCTACAAGGTTCTACTTTGAACATCTATAACTTTTTATATGCATAGAATTTTGCATCTCAAGACCCACCAAATTGTAGATAATTGAGTTATCTTTCCAACGATATCAATTTTGCCTTAATCCGATACCCGGGTGAAAAGTTATAGCTATTTTTGTGAGAGAGGTAGTGAGAGTGCGCGATTAGCCGTGGCGCGCCCTGTTGTTCACCATAGTGGAGCCCGAGGCGCCTGCTCCAGTGCACTCTACCAGAGCCCGCGGCACCTGCTCCAAAGCCCGCCCCTCAATTTTTTTAGCTTTTTATTCTTATTTATGCAAGGACAAATGGGTCTTTTACCTTCACCCAAGGGGTCCATAACACGAGACTAAGGGTCCCAAAAGGTAAAATTGGCCCTTTTATTCACAAAATCCTCTCAAAAGAAACCATTCTCTCTCAAGAACAAACCCTAGACTCTCCAAGATTCAAGCTCAAGCTTCAAGAAAACCACTAAGAACTTTCACAAATTCATCAATTAAGGTATGTAAGATGTTCATCCATGGGTCTCTTTCACCCATTGAGTCCAATAACCCATTTTCAAGATTTAAGTTATGATTTTGACTTGTTATTATAGGTTATCTTCATGAAGTTATGATGAATCTTGATTATGAATTATGTTTACCAAGTGTTTTGATAGAAAGAGCCCTTATAAGTTTGAAAGTTGAAGTATGTTCATCTATATCTTGGTAATTTTTTTTCAAGTTATGATTTCAATTATTTTCACGCGGAATGCATTATAGTATGTTTAAATATTATAGTTTCCATATCATGTTCATGCGAATTTCGAATAAAACCCTCAGTTTATGATTTGGTCATATGATCGTGCTATCTTATCATGTTTAAAAGCACCCCCTGTTAAAGTCCTGGTCCTCATATGTTTGATGAAATGCTTAAGTGAATAATTATGAACAATGATTTCCTTTCATGGTTTCAAAGTTTTCATGTGTACCTGTTGTTATTGTTATCGAGTTCTGGCGGTTATGAATACCCAAAATTTAGCTGTTTACCTAGTTTTAGTACCCACAAAATGATTTCAGAATACACCATGAGCATTCTCTTTCAGTCAGTTATTATGACCAGTTGTTAGTTCAGTTAAACTTAGTTCAATCTAGTAATCGGTGTCAGTTCAGTTAGGAGTAGGATTCAACACCTAGTGAACCTAGGGATGAAGGCTCACCTATAAGTTAGGACTGGGTCCTTAGAAACAATCCCTAAGTTCCAGAACTATGTAGCCAACGTAGGTTATGAGATGTCACCTATCAGTTTAAGACTGACACTCTCAGGGATCACCCGCCAGTTTAGGACTGATCTCAGGGGTCACTCGCTGGATTAGGACTAACTCCATAACCATTGTTAGTATCCGCGGCATGGTACTAGCACCCTTCCAACTAAGGTCACAAGTTGGACCCCGATCAGCTCAGACTGGGTCATTTTGATTAGATGATACCTCCCACAGTTTGAGTTTTAGTATTTAGTATAGAATTCAGATAAGTTTTTCTTGACCATAACATACAGTTTATCAGTATTCAATTACTAGATTTCTGTGTCTCAGTTTATAGACTATTCCAGAATCACGTTATATGCTTGGTCATGCATACTCAGATTTTATAGTTTTCATGTATCTATGCACCAGTTATCTCATACTATTCATCCCGTTAGTTATTAGTCTTGTTCAGTCAGATTTCAGTATTTCCATGTATGTCTGTTATTACTATTTTCATACACAGTTAGCCCATGCATATCAGCCTAACCTCATCTCCCATACCAGTACATTCAAAGTACTAATCACCTACTTGTTTCTTGTTCTATGATATTTAATATCATAGGTTCGGATGCTCAGTTTCCTAACCACGCTTAGACAGATCAGATTATCAGTAATAACAGTGTTAAGTCCTTATATTTCAAGGACATAATTTCTTTATTTCAGTGTATCTTAGTAGTTCAGTATTACTATTCAGGTGGAGTTAGTTAGGGGTTTGTCCCATCAGCTCCATACTTAGTCAGTTTTAGAGGCTTTCAGACATACAGACAGTTAGTCAAGTTATCAGTTATTTTAAGCAGACTTTTTAGTATGTCTTTAGGCATTCAGATTCATGATTCAGTATGTTAAAACATTATGGCATTTTCAGTAAATTTCCGCACATGTCTTATGCTATCAGTTTTATTTAGTGCTCACAGTATGTACCAGATCATGGGTTAGCTTATGGTCTTTTGGGACCATAAGCATCGTGTGGCATCTAGGGTGTATTACTAGGGCAGTACAAGACATGAACTTACTCAATGTACTTTTAGTCCTTTTTTTCATTTTAATCTCTTTTCTGTTCATAAACTTCTTTCTCAATTTGATTGCACTGCACTTTTCACCAAGTCTAACTGCATTTTACTGGGCCCTTCTCTAAAGAGGTAGTTGGAAATTGATAAAGCTGCAAATGGTCTGTACTACATCAACTCCACTGATTCTACCACTACATCTGTTCTTTCAAGTTTTCTTTACACCGTCACTTGCACTTCTTCCATGATCATACTGATTCTGCTTATGTAAATACAACTAATTTCAATAAAAATGATTTGTTTTGGCATCAAAGATTTGGTCATATATGTTATCACAAAATGAAATCAATTGACTTTTTATCCAGGAAGATCACTAACACACAAAATTTTATTTGTGATGTTTTTCCTAAAGCAAGACAACATAGATTACCTTTCCCTCCTAGATCTACCCAGTCTTCTTAACCCTTTCGACTTGTTCACGAAGATGTTTGGGGTCCCTACCAGACCCAAACATACAATGGTTTTAGATTTTTTAACCCTGGTCGATGATTTTATCAGGGTCATCTGGACTCATCTGTTGTCTTCAAATGCTAGTGCCTCTTCTATTTAAATTTTTTGTTTCCATGGTGAACGTTTATTACTATTCATCAGTTCAAACATTTAGATCAAAAAATGCTTTTGAATTAGGACATAGCACTGATCTTCAAACTTTTTTCTCTACCAATGGAATCCTTTACCAAACTACTATCCTACATACTCCTCAATAAAATGTAGTTGTGGGAAGGAAACACAAACATCTTCTTATAGTTTCCAAGGCTTTACTTTTTCTAGTCTAAACTCCCTTTAAAGTACTGGGGTGAATGTTTTTTAACTTCTACTTATCTGATTAACATATTTCCCTCTGTTATTTTAGATAATATATCCCCCTTTGAAAAATTTCATGGTATTCCTCCTGCCTATGAACATTTAAAATGTTTTGGTTGTCTTACTTATGCAGCTTCTCCTAAATCTCATAGAGATAAATTACAACCCAGGTACATCTCTAGTGTTTTCTTAGGCTATCCTTGTAGTAAGAAGGGATACAAATTATTCAATATTTCTAATTTCTCCATATTTTCTCTTGAGATATCAAATTTCATGAACACGTAATCCCTTATCCAACTTATCATACTTCTAATTCTCTTGTGCCCCCTCCCCATCCTCTTCTTGTGTTTGTTGACTCTACATCAGATGATGCTCATCCCTCAGTTTTTCCTGTTTCCACTTCTCCAGTCTCCCCTTCCCCTGCTTCTACAACTGTTCCTACTACTTTACTTTATTCCACTCCTATCTCTTCCAGTATATTTTCTCCTCCTAGAAGAAGTACCAGACAATCACATCCTCCTTATCATATTTTAAACTATATTTGTTCCTCTGTTCCGTCCAGTTCTTCTCCCTTTTAGGTTAATTCCAAGGTATCCACTATTGACCTGTACATGCATGAACCTTAATTTTATAAGCAGTCTGCTTTTAGTCCTGCCTGGCAAGAGGCCATGCTACAAGAATTTAAGGCTCTTGAAGAAAACCATACATGGATATTGTTCCTCTTCCTTCTCATAAGAAGGTTATTCCATGTAAATGGGTGTATAATATCAAATAAAGGTCTGATGATACTATTAAGAGGTATAAAACCAGTCTGGTTAGTAGGGGTGATACTCAAAGAGAGGGCATTTATTACCATGATACTTTCTCTCTTGTGGTCAAACTGACTACTATTAAGTGTCTTTTATCTCTTGCGGTAAAGAATCACTGGACTATTTTTTAGTTAGATGTCAATAATACCTTTCTTCATAGGGATATTCATAAGGATGTTCACATGAAAATTTCTTCTGGCCTTAAGATCACTTCCACCTTTCCTGTGCAACTCCTTTAGTTTGCAAATTCAGAAAGTCTTTACATATCCTTAAGCAGGCCTTCAGACAGTGGTTTTCCAAACTTTTTGAAGCCTTGTTATCTAGAGGTTACATTGCTAGCAAACATAACTACTCTCTTTTCACTAAATCCTCTAGTGATTCTTTAGTCATACTGGTGGTTTATACGAATGATATTCTATTTGCTGGTTCTGATATTGCTGAGATAACCCAGATTAAGTATTTTCTTGATCAACAATTCAAGATATAATATTTAGGTCTGGTTCATTATTTTTTGGTTTTAGAAATTGTGTATCATGCTTTTGGCTATCTCATGCATTAACATAAATATACTTCTTATTTGCTGTAAGAATTTCACTATTTCAATTTTACTCCTGTTGCTTCTCCTCTAGAACTCTCTATTAAGTTGTTTCATGCCATGGGTGATCCCTTACATGATCCTTTTATCTTCAGACTCCTAGTTGAGAAACTTAATTTTCTCCAACAGACTAGGCTTGATATTTTATTTATTGTGTATCATCTTAGTCAATTCCTTCAAAAACTATCTATACCTTATTTGAGAGTTGTGTTACATGTCCTAAGCTATCTATTAAATGCTCTTGATTAAGGCATTTTCTTACTCGCTTCCCCCAGTTTCTCCCTAGCTGCATATGCTGATTCTGATTGGACTGCATGTCATCAGTTCAAGAAATCTGTAACTAGTTTTTTTGTTGTCTTTGGTGATTGTCCTATTTCTTGGAAAGCAAAAAACAACCGATTATTGCTTTTTCTTCTACTGAGGTTGAGTACAGGGCTTTACGCAAGGTGGTTGCTGAGGTTATATGGTTGACTCATTTATTTGATGACACGAGTTTGATTATTCATGCTCCTGTGCCCATATTTTATGACAGCCAGGCTGCTACACACATTGCTAAGAATCCTTTTATTCATGAGCGTACGAAACCCATTGAGATTGATTGCCATTATGTCCGTGATTATCTTCTTGCTCATCTTATTTCTCTCCATCATATTTCTTCTGCAGCTTAGTTGGATGACATCATGACTAAGCCTTTAAGTGAACCTCTTCATCACACTCTTTTGGGCAAGCTAGGAATTCTCACACCCTCTAGCTTTGGGGGGGGGGAGGGGGTGTTAACATTGGACCAAAGCATTCCACAACAGAGTCTAACTTCTGATTCATACCCGAGCACAATTCAATAGTTGTATTCTTTTATTTTATAATATTTTGTGCACATATAAAAGACACTTGGACTATTCTAGAAGGTGGGATTTTCAGATATTTTGATTGAATAAAAGAGTTGGGTTTTCTCTCTCTTTGTCTTTATGAGTTTTAGGGTTTTTTGCCCATAGTTTGATGGCGATCTAGAGGTGTGAAACTCTATGTAACGCCCCAAAATCGGGTCCCGAGACGTCACACGGTGTTAGGGTCACAAGTGACCCCAAGCTAACCCTTCTACTGGCATAACTCATAAGCAACTGAATAAAAATACAAATCCATACAAATCAGCAGAAATTAACTCTTTTCTGAATCTGATCGATACAAAAATGAAATTTTACAAGATTACAATTCTGCCTTTACAACCAAAATTGAAACAAAATACATCAACTTCTACTGACTGTCTATGAAGCCTCTACTAGTACTGACTGTAGGTAGCCGGTTCATGACTCCCGACTACCCCAACTCAATACGACTGAATAAAGAAAATACAATACTATAAACTCTGCATAACTAACCCGAGCCCTTGAATCAAAATGACTCATCACCTGCTGACTGGATACCACGAACTGACTGGATCAAAAGGTGCAACTATACCTTGTACCTACATTCCGAGAAAATATAGCCCACATACGAATATGTGGGTCAGTACCATGGAAAGATACCGAGCATATGGGGGTGCAATGCATATATAAAATAATATCTTAATATCATCACAGTTTATAAAATTATGCATGCTGATATAGATGACTCACTTAGCTCGAATTAAATCATCAAAAGCATGGATGAATAATACATGTAAAGTAAAACAAGTGAGTCATTACAATACGTTCTCAATTCACTTTCATCTCAATTTCAAATCATCAAAACAATCAAATCTTATGTCAATTCTCATTAGAATAGATTCCTTAAATCTTTTAAGAATAATGACTTTCTCAAACTCAGCCTTTTAAGCAAATATGTTTTCATCTCAGATAGAAGAGTACACACACACACATTGGGAGATCCTATAACCGACATAAACCATGTGATCCACATGGATTCCAACGTACAACCCACGTTTGGGAGAGTCGTCCTATCCTTTCCATTGGAGTAGGACTTCCAGTATCAATTCAAAAACACTAGTGATCACTATATAAATCATCCTCAGACTCACATCCTATGGGGGCACATAGTTCTAGGGAAGTAAGGTCACTTTATACCTCCCACTCTATGCTAAAGATTACTCCCGGACTTAGCTCAGAAATTTAAATCAGCCTCAGGCTAACATTAAAGAAAATCCACAATAAACACTTCAATAATTTTCATCGGGAGCCAATTTACTACCCCTTTATCATAATCAATAAAAATGTGGATTTCTTTCACTGTCGAGTTCAAAATAACTCATTCACGACCAAAAGGTTAAATCATTCAAAACATCTCAAATATTAAACATCAACGTGCATATAGCACACATTTTCTCAAAGACACAATTTCAAATGGGGTTCAAGACCCAAATATCAAAATCATAGTAAATTTCTTTCAAGCATCATGCTTTAATTCATAATTTCATATAAATTAGACTTTTTAAAGTCATAAACATCATAATCTCAAGATAACCAATATAGAATATAAGTTCATGCTCCAAAATCATAATAAACATATAAGAATCATATCTTCGTAAAGAAAATTACTTTTGGGCACAAGAACGAAAGATTGTTCTTGTTGAAAACCCCCCACATACCTTGAATGATGAACTTTAGATTGATACTCGTTTTTGAGATATTAATCGTGCCTTTGAATGATGGTTCTTGGAGTTCTTGAACTAGGAACTTGGAGTCTTGAATAAATTTGCAGAATTAATGGTGAACTTTGGAGGTTCTTGAAGTTGGATGTAGGAGCTTAGGGTTTTCTTTTTGAGAGAATTTGATGAAATATAACATATAATGCTTCTAATAGGCTTTAATATAGGGTTTGGACGGATTTTAGATGAGGGGGATTGACCAAAACGCCCCTAAAAATAAAATAATTCTCGAATCTGTCATTTGGTGGACTGTTTTGATAGTCTGAAGTAGATCAACCATAGCGTTTTATTCCGCTATCTAAATTGGATGAAACTAATTTCATTAGAAAGAGGACCCTCATATATTTCCGTTGATATATAGTATCTCACCCAGATCATTGTGTACGAGAAGTTATGATCATTTGAAGTTGACCCAAAAATTCAATTTTGATAGGCTGAAGTAGATCAACCATAACTTTTTGCTCCGATAGAAAAATTGGATGAAACTAATTTCATCAGAAAGAGGACTCACAGAGATTTCTGTTGATATATAGTAGATCACCCAGATCATTATGTAAAAGGAGTTATGATCGTTTAAAGTTGGAGCAAAAATACGCTAGGCCTCAGTACTTTTTTTCCTGCACGTTTTACTGTTCACTACTATTCACGGTTCAATCGGAATGTTCATAACTCGTCGCTCGGGTGTCTGTTTTGGATGATCCACATATCGTTGGAAATATTATTCGATAATCTATGCAATGGTGGGTCATAATCTAAGACATTCCACATGGAAAATTTATAATTTATTCTAGAAGATAGAACCCAACACGTTTATGCACAAAATTTCAACAAAACATTTCCCGGGGTATTACATCATCTCCCCCTTGGAAACATTCATCCTCGAATATCGATGAATAAGTACAGAATACCATGGAAATGAGGACAAAAGGCTGGGATAACGAAATCAATCCACTTACTTCACTCCAAACTTTTGAATACTTCATAGAACATGCGATTCATAATCAGAATGGTCACATAGTTGGATCTTAAACAAAGGAGACTGATTTTAAGGAATCGATATCTTTGGTTTATTCGGAGACTGAGAATCAAAGGTCTCGAAGGGGATCTCATCAAAAGAAGGACCACTTGCGCCCAAATGAAACGTCCCTCAACACTCCCTCCAAAAGATTCAAATGACATTATTCGGGGAGAAAATGAACCATAATTTGATAAAATCCTATCGTATGGGAACAAAGACCCATATGGCATAAATTAAGATAGGAATTTCTAGGTCTTGGGAAACATAACTCCTTGTTTCCAAACTTAGTAACACTTCCCAACTACTCCCTCGACTATGTTCAAGCCTAACTCCAAGTACTTATGAGATACGCCACATAACACTATAATATTAATCTATATCATGAACCTCAATACACACTGAGCCTCACAACTCCTCACTTCAAACATAACTCTTATTGCTACTCCAACAACCACATACAATCTTATACTAGGGATCCACTAACTTGCGGTACATTCTTTTAGATATACAACCATAACATTCAAGCCTATATTCATAACCACATACGCACTTCGCACATGCACCTCTAAACGAACACTCATAAAGCATCTTCCTCGCTTTCTCTAAGATTTCATCAACTACATCATTCACACATACTGGTCAATTCTTTAAACGCCACACATAACATTTTCTCAACCAATTGAACTATACACAAAAACTCTGTATTACTATTCCTACAACCTCATAGAAGTGCATAAAACCAACGTACAACAATCTTTCTGAATAAACATTTAAAACTTCAACTAACCACGACATGTATCAAGGACTTAGCCTCAACCTAACTTTACTTCACCGCCGTGAGCACACCACCTTCTATCATAGATAAGGAAGTATCTTCTCTCCCTTCTAGACAACTGCTCAACACCATTAGCTTGACTTAATGAAAAGGTCACAAGATTTTAAAACATAAAGACCTGAAACATGAAGGGATAATGTAAATAACTTGACTCTCTCTATTGAGGCCTTAGGAATAAAATATCAAATACAATGGGTTCATTAAGGTATCAAAATTGAAGACACCCATAACGGAAACTGAATCTCACTAATCAATAGGAGTATTGCCTGAGTACTGGAACTGAACATACTGTAAAACTTGAGTCTATGAGTCATGGGCGGCATGCCCTGAATTTAGAGCTCATAACTTATGGAATGTGATTCCAACTGCTAAAAGAACTAAAATTTCTCATTTTTGGAAACTAGAAGAGTATGTAATTCTCCATCACGTGTATGAACATGAATTAAGATCATGGAACTGAAATGTAAAGCATGAGTAGGTTTTGGGACAGCTAAAAGTACTGAAATAACATTGGGTCAAGCACCGATCTTTCTCACAACAAATTTACAACTTACTGGTACTTCTACTAAAATGTAAAAGCTTGACTTGACTACTTGTTCTATCATCTCCCCCTTAGCTTTAAGCCACCACTCAAATTCTCAAATGCTTACTAATTTTGAATCTCCACAAACATCTCTATCGCCGGAATGTACACCATCTAGTGCTTCAACTCTTATTTCTATTAGCTCAACTTGAATACTTTCTAACCTTTTGATAGACCATGCTACTTCTGTCTTCTCCCTCTAATACCATGCCTATGAACTTATGTTTCTAACCCATAAGAATCAAAATCACACTTAAGAGGCTCAATATTTCCAATCATACGCCTCGCCTTAACTTAGCCATCAAAACATCATCCATCGTCTAACTAGTATTTATCCATCTAACAATCCCATGGCACGACTCACTACACCACATACACTAATCCTCGAAATTAAAGCATTCCCATAATATCTTGGGTGAACTTTCTCATCATAATATAATATTAAACTTAATTACAAGTCAACTACACTTAAACTCTTGTGTACACTGTTCAAGCCTATTAGGTCACTTCCGGCAACTAATACCATTAATACGGAAACCGTCACATTCAGCTTCATGATCACCAATCGTTCAAACTTAAGGTCTCACACTTCACATAATTTAGAACTCCATCTCACGCATAACTCCCATGTGAAGATTATAAAACAATACATCCATGAGCACTAGCCCACTTAAACTTCATAACAATAATAATTGGTCCTAATCATATAGCCTATCTTATTCACAATCCATTAACACATCCTTCTTTCACCCGTCACTACTATCTATCCTTCATACACAACTTAACATAGTTCATAGCTCTCTACTCTTAACTTAAATTCCTCTTGCAATCTGGGAGCGCCTAGATTAACAAGACTTACCCACCGAGTACTTCCATCACAATCCTATACTCTCTGTCATACAAATACCGTCAACACCCATTTCATACCTCGAACAAACTATATCACTTCCTATTAACCTAATTGCATGCAAAAAGGGATTTCGCTATACTTATGCTCAACAAATCACACTTACCATCCTTCTTACTACTACACCTCCACATCCCACATTTTCAGCCAGCACAAGGAACAAGATGAACTACAAGTTGCTAGTGGATCAAAATAGGCCGCACACGGCTCCACTAGGCTTTGGTTTTGTGTTTTGATCAAGAAAGTTATATGAATAACAAAGTAACTTTGCTAGTGAATCGAAATAGGCCCCACACGGCTTCACTAGACTTTGGTTTGTATTTTGAACAAGAAAATGAGATGAATAACAAAGAAGCTATGCTAGTGAATCGAAAGATCCCCATACGACTTCACTAGACTTTGATTTTTCACAAACATAATGATAACACTATTACATAATACAAGAGATAGAAACTTGACACACAACATTCAACGATCTAAGAATACACCTTACTCTGTCTTAATTAAATAACTCATAAGAATGAGGGCATAACTTTCAACTTAAGGAACTTAACACACTAGAGAGCTCCTCTCAAGCCCTTTGTGTAACTTTTGAAATTTCTTCTAGAAAATATAGAAGCATTACCTGGGGAAGAACTGGAGCTTGCGAATCATGTTATCTCAAAAATAATACATGGAGGGAGAAGTATAGATTAACATTGTAGATTCTGAGGAGGAATCTGAAAGCACATCTAACCTAGGCTTAGTTCACGACTTTTATGAACATGAATATAGTACTTCAATCTTTGGAACTCAAAAGCGCTGACAGGATACTTTCTAGCTCTCTTACAATCCCATAACTATCTACGGAGAATTAAGCTTAACTGTTTCTGATACCTTAAAAATGAGGCAGAGTTGGCCAGAATAGAGTAAGATGAGAACCTATATAAGCTTCTTGGAGAACCTTTTTATAGCACGATCTTAGACTTGAAAGAAGGGAAACATTTCCTAAATGCCCTGTAGCCTCTCGAATAAAAGTACAGACTTCTCCGTACCATTCCTCAAGAATCTACTAGACACGACTTCATAGACACTCTAGGACACTTGAACTCTGTGCTCTGATACCAAGTTTGTAACGCCCCAAAATCGGGTCCCGAGACGTCATACAGTGCTTAGGGTCACAAGTGACCCCAAGCTAACCCTTCTACTGGCATAACTCATAAGCAACTGAATAAAAATACAAATCCATACAAATCAACAGAAATTAACTCTTTTCTGAATTTGATCGTTACAAAATTAGAATTTTACAGGATTACAATTCTGCCTTTACAACCAAAATTGAAACAAAACACATCAACTTCTACTGACTGTCTATGAAGCCTCTACTAGTACTGACTGTAGGTAGCCGGGTCATGACTCCCGACTACCCCAACTCAATACGACTGAATAAAGAAAATACAACACTATAAACTCGGCATAACTAACCCGAGCCCTTGAATCAAAAGGACTCATCACCTCCTGACTGGATACCATGAACTGACTGGATCCGAAGGTGCAACTATACCTTGTACCTACATTCCGAGAAAATGTAGCCCACATACGAATATGTGGATCAGTACCATGGAAAGATACCGAGCATATGGGGGTGCAATGCATATATAAAATAATATCTTAATATCATCACAGTTTATAAAATTATGCATGCTGATATAGATGACTCACTTAGCTCGAATTAAATCATCAAAATCATGGATGAATAATACATGTAAAGTAAAACAAGTGAGTCATTACAATACGTTCTCAATTCACTTTCATCTCAATTTCAAATCATCAAAACAATCAAATCTTATGTCAATTCTCATTAGAATATATTCCTTAAATCTTTTAAGAATAATGACTTTCTCAAACTCAGCCTTTTAAGCAAATATGGTTTCATCTCAGATAGAAGAGTACACACACACACATTGGGAGATCCTATAACCGACATAAACCATGTGAGCCACATGGAGTCCAACGTACAACCCACATTGGGGAGAGCCGTCCTATCCTTGCCATTGGAGTAGGACTTCCAGTATCAATTCAAAAACACTAGTGATCACTATATAAATCAGCCTCAGGCTCACATCCTACGGGGGCACGTAGTTCTAGGGAAGTAAGGTCACTTTATACCTCCCACTCGGTGCTAAAGATTACTCCCGGACTTAGCTCAGAAATTTAAATTAGCCTCAGGCTCACATTAAAGAAAATCCACAATAAACACTTTAACAATTTTCATCGGGAGCCAATTTGCTACCCCTTTATCATAATCAATAAAAACGTTGATTTCTTTCACAGTCGAGTTTAAAATAACTCATTCACGACCAAAAGATCAAATCATTCAAAACATCTCAAATATTCAATATCAACGTGCATATAGCACACATTCTCACATTAAAAAAAATCCACAATAAACACTTCAACAATTTTCATCGGGAGCTAATTTGCTACCCCTTTATCATAATCATTAAAAACGTGGATTTCTTTCACAGTCGAGTTCAAAATAACTCATTCACGACCAAAAGGTCAAATCATTCAAAACATCTCAAATATTCAACATCAACGTGCAGATAACATATATTTTCTGAAAGACACAATTTCAAATGGGATTCAAGACCCAAATATCAAAATCATAGTAAATTTCTTTCAAGCATCATGCTTTAAGTCATAATTTCATATAAATTCGACTTTTCAAAGTCATAAACATCATAATCTCAAGATAACCAAGATAGAATATAAGTTCATACTCCAAAATCATAATAAACATATAAAAATCATATCTTCGTAAAGAAAATTACTTTTGGGCACAAGAACGAAAGATTGTTCTTGTTGAAAAACCCCACATACCTTAAATGATGAACTTTAGATCGATGCTCATTTTTGAGATATTAATCGTGCCTTTGAATGATGGTTCTTGGAGTTCTTGAACTAGGAACTTGGAATCTTGAATAAATTTGCAGAATTAATGGTGAACTTTGGAGGTTCTTGAAGTTGGATGTAGGAGCTTAGGGTTTTCTTTTTGAGGGAATTTGATGAAATATAACATATAATGCTTCTAATAGGCTTTAATATAGGGTTTGGACGGATTTTGGGTGAGGGGGATTGACCAAAACGCCTCTAAAAATCAAATAATTCTCGAATCTGTCCTTTGGTGGACTATTTTGATAGTCTGAAGTAGATCAACCATAACGTTTTACTCCGATATCTAAATTGGATGAAACCAATTTCATTAGAAATAGGACTCTTATATTTTTTCATTGATATTTAGTATCTCACCCAGATCATTGTGTACGAGGAGTTATGATCATTTGAAGTTGACCCAAAAATTCACTTTTGATAGGCTGAAGTAGATCGACCATAACTTTTTGCTCCGATAGACAAATTGGGTGAAACCAATTTCATCGGAAAGAGGACTCGCAGAGATTTCCGTTGATATATAGTAGATCACCCAAATCATTATGTACAAGGAGTTATGATCGTTTAAATTTGGAGAAAAAATACGCCAGGCCTCAGTACTTTTTTTCCTGCACGTTTTACTGTTCACTACTATTCACGGTTCGATTGGAATGTTCATAACTCGTCACTCGGGTGTCCGTTTTGAATGATCCACATATCGTTGGAAGTCTTATTTGATAATCTATGCAATGGTGGGTCATAATATAAGACATTCCGCACAAAAAATTTATAATTCATTCTAGAAGATAGAACCCAACACGTTTACGCACCAAATTTCAACGAAAAATTTCCCGGGGTATTACACTCTAACACTAGATTATTTTTAAAAAAAAAGAAGATATTCACTTAATCATTATATGAAGAGAATAATAACATCATTATAAAAGGGTAAATTCGTTTGTTTGTATTTTTTTAGTATTGTTAATAAACTTAGGTAATTAAAACACTTGTTACAAAAAATATGAAAATAGGAGCAGGGAGTTCCAAGCTACAAAGAAAATTAGTTCTTACCAAACAAATCTATTTCTTAAGAATAACAGCTTCCTTCAGTAAGTATCAACAATAGGAATGAGCATTATCATAAACTAGTTAACTTTTTTGCGCTTCACGCGATCACAAATAACTTCTTTGTTCTTGTAGTCAATATAGCATAATTGCATGCCAATTATAGATTACTCTTTTAATGTCCAAATAGACAACATTCAATATTGATCAGGACATGATATAACATGTTATTAACATTTAGAATAGTTTAATATTCAATAGATTTTGCACCCTTGCAGGCACAAGAACCATGCTCTAATCTTTCTACTTTTTTTTTAACATTTAGTGTAATTCATTGAAGGAAAGGATTTTTTCTATATTTTGAGCAACATTTAATGTAACAAATTTCTTTTCCTTGGAACACACAAAAGAAATATCCTTGTCAAAAGATGTAATATAGAAGCTGAAAACTCAAAAGGTTTGAAAATTACTTTAATGTATATCTATTTAGTTTTTCTGCGCTTTGCGAAATTTGAACTTATTCTTAAAAAAATTAGTAACTACAAAGAGATAGACTTATCCGAATTAGATATAACTATAGACATATAATGGTGGGAAGATATCGAATGTACATATGGAAAGATTTCAGGAAAACAATCTAATATAAAATATTACATTACAATCTATTTTTACCAAAAGTGAAAGAAACAAAATGTTGACAAAAAAATAGAATAAAGTTCATGTGAATTCTTTAAAACTTTAACTTCAATAATCAATATATTATGAAAAATTTTCGGTGCTCCAAAGAGAAATCTCTTGTGCTCTAAAGCCTCCCGTAAAGATGTTCTGCTCCAAAAATTGAACTTCACTGTTCCAAAGAATGTCAACATTCTTAATTTAGTAGATCGTATACTCCAACTCATGCACATAAGGCAACAAAATGTGGCACAAAGTTATCTACACATACGGTTCTTCCTTGTTGAAACTGACACTAAAAATCATATAACCATAGTGATACGATATAAGTGGGTTAAATCAGGATAGTCCGATCAAGGTTTCTATCTAAAAGTTAAGTATGGCTAAAATCTATATAAAAGCTAATATAAATTCAATGTTTTATATGAATACAATCAATATGGTTACTTCGGTTGGTTTACAAACCAACCAAACTAAACTTCTTTTCCTTTGTCAAGAAAACAGGCCATCCTCTGAAGTCTGAAGAGACCAAAATTATTACCATTTTAAGAAAGTAAAAAAGGCCAAATGGCAGGGAAGGGGGGAGAGAAAGGTACAAATGTGGAATCGAAAATTTGATCCTAAACACACAGTTAATTATACCAGAGCACATACAAATAAACTTAATTGGCATAAAATTATAACAGTAATGACAACCAAAAAAGAAAAAAAAATGAACCTGTCATTTTCTTTCAAGTTCCTATTGATCTTCCTTCACCATGCCAAGCTATATTGCCTAGATAGCTGAAAGAGGCACATAATATGAACATAAAAAGACTATGATATGCATTCAATAATCATCCAGTTCCAAATAATTAAGTTGATGGAAAGCTAATATGCTTGTCATGTTAATTAGTAGAAGTGAATTCCTGCTTAGGCAATATGCATGACTACAATTAGTTAGATAAGTTGCTAAAACAGAATGAAAAATAAATAACTCATTAACTGTATTTTTCAATAAAAACACACAAACTTTACTGAGAAAGTTCATCTTGATCCTCCCACTTACTCGTAGGTTGCTCCTTTTTAAGAAGATCTGAAATCAGTTCATCCTTCAGATTAAAAAATCACAATGTTGTTAAACTACTAATTGGCCAGTAAAAATGTGGCTTAACACTATTTTTTTTAAAAAGAGTAAATTTATTCAATATCAAACAAAACATATACAATCAACATCATATCTAACCATGATATATTAAAGCAACGACATAAAAGACAATTACATTTGTTCAAGTGTATGTCAAATAGGCTATATCAACATACAAGAAAACTAAATCTTTTAAGAGAGTTAAACAAATAAAATATTCAAATAATGATAAAATTTTGGTAAAAAAAATCATCCACTCTCCAAAAAAATAAGTTTATCAATCATCTAAGGCTATGTACTTTAATGAGTTGTGCAAAGGGAAGTAAACTATCACTTTTCGAATGAATTTTTAAACTATCATGTAAAGAAGTAGAATTGGTATTCTTATATTATTACGTTTGGAAAAATAATGATCCTGATCTCACAGTGCAGTGAAAAATATTTCTTTTATAGTTCTCTTATCAGCAGCTTGATGCCTAACAGAATGAAAGATAATTTTAGGTTTCTATGTTGAAGTTTAGGTGAACTACTTCCCTATAAATTTAGCAAAACCAAATGAACCTTTCCTCTTGTTTTCAGAAAAGCAGACCCCCCTCCCTCCTATGTAATTGGTTGAGTAGAATTCAATACAAAGAATTTTTAAAGGCATTCTACAAATCATTAGTTTCAACTTTTAGAGCTCGCCAGTATCAACTTGTTTTCTTACAGGACCCAACTCAACTCATCTAACTCTCATAGAAAAGTTCAATGAACTTATAGTTTCACTTAAGTCCTTATCAGACGAGGTGATATATACAAACATCAATGCTTTGATTCCCCACCTACAGGGAAGTTCAATTTAGTAAACGTTGAACTTTGGAACTCAGGATCTTATGACTTGCAATACTGTGTGTATTTGGAAATCAAATTTTGAACTATTTGATTACCTAGTGAATCTTGGAGTTTCTAATGACAAAAAAAATTTATTAGGATGCAATATTCAATAACCCAACAGAAACCTACAATCAGAAATGGTTGCGTGTTACCTGTATGGAATATCGCTGATTCCATTTCCTAAAGCTGATATCACGTCTCCTAGAGATGAAAGTGACCTATTGATGTTTTGAGCTTCCTTCAGCCTATCACCTTGGACATTAATTTTTGTAAGCCTCTCACTACCACCTAAATCCATAAGCCAAAGCTTGCTCTTTGTGCATTCACCATCGATAAAATTTTGGCAGTTACTATAATACATAGCATGTTGAAAAATGATGAAAAATATTGAACAGATAAATAATCATTTAGTAATACCAAATGAGTGAAAATGTATAATAAGAGGCCAATTAGAAACACAATCTATTTTACCGGTGAGAAAGGCTACTGTGCTCATTCACATTGTTTGATCCAACATCCCATGTACTACTTCCAATTTGTAACACATTCCAGACTTCTTCGACATTCTCTACTTTAGCTTCTACAAGTTCTCAAACGTGATGAAGTTCTTCCGGAGCTTGTTTTATCTCCAACCTAAAATGATACCAAAAATTTAAAAGTTCAATAATTAGAGAGAAGAAATCTTATTGCGTCAAAGTGTAACGACATTTCACTCGTAACACAAAAGCTTGAAAGTTTCACTTCTCTACTTTGCAATTTTAAATAATTCTTTGAGAGTCCTATACTTGACTCCCCGATTCCCTTTTGTACCCTCCATGATGAATGTTTTGTCTTTCCATTTATCCATAAGCAAATATACATACATTGTAATCGTTTAAAACTGAAATAACAATCAGTGAAACATCTAATAGACAACACCTGCTAAAAGATGATGGAAATATTAGAGGGAGAATAACTTTTCACTACCAGCTAAATCCACAAGCCAAAGCTTTCTCTTTGTGCATTCACTGTCGATCACATTGTTGCCAGTTACCATAATACAAAGTATGCTAAAAAATGATAAAAAATAATAAATAGATAAATAGTCAGTTAGTAACACCAAATGAGTGAAAATGTGCAATAAGAGTCCAATTAGAAACACAATCTATTTTACCAGTGAGAACGGCTATCGTGCTCTTTCACATTGTTGAATCCAACAGCCCGTGCACTACTTTCGGTTTGTAGAACATTCCAGACTTCTTTGATACTCTCTACTTTAACTTCTTCAAGTCTTGGAACATGATGAAGCCCTTCCGAAGCTTGTTTTATCTCCAACCTAAAATGATACCCAAAAGTTAAAATTTCATCAATTAAAGAGAACAAATCTTATTGTGTCAAAGCATAAAAACATTTCACTCATAACATAATAGTTACAAGTTCCAATATAAGAGAAGAACTTTACCTTTTTGATGTTGTCGGTAGAGCTAATAGGTCCCTAATCTGCTCATTGTAGACTTCAAGCACACTGACAAATATGTAATAGGTAAAAGTTTCACACCTCTCCTTTGTGATTTAAACAATTCTTTGAGAATCCTGTACTTGACTCCCTTATTCCCTTTTGTACCCTCCATGGTGAATGTTTTTCCCGTTTCTGTTTGTCCATAAGTAAAGATACAAACATTTTGATCGTCTAAAACTGAAATTACCATTGGTAAAGCATCGACATAGACAATACCTGTTAAAGGATGATGAAACTATTAGTGGGAGAAAAACTTTTTTATTATTTGTTTTTTCTCAATCTTGTATAAGGGAACACACTTTGATTATCTCTCAGTGTATAGACACGGTTAAATTTAAATGTATTTTTTTGTGGAGCTATACAGAGGAGATTTATCATTAGTTATTTTTTATGTCTTCATAAACATCTCTTCCTCTATCAAAATTCTATTAATCAAAATCTAAGAAGAAAAAGATAACATGTATGTCAGCGCTCCAATTAGACTCCAATAAATTCTTACTATTTATTCAGTTTGTAAACATCTCTTCCTGTATCAGAATGCTATAAATATTAGAGCTTTCAATAAGTTGTTCTCTCCTGGACATGCTAGAAAACTTTTGCCTCTGCACTTCTATCTCAGATCTATTTCATAGTTTCCCTTGAAATATTTTTTGAATCTAAGTGTCAAATATGTCATTTTATCAATACAATGAAGTAGATTATAGTCCATAAAGAAGAAAATCATCATCACAACCTATTTTATCAGATCAATCAACATCAATTAAATAAAAAAAAACTCCTTTAAGTTTGAAGATCTTTAAAAAATAGCTACTTGGTTCTGTTATTTCTTCCTTGAAGAAGGACAAGCAGAAAACCCCAGGGTATTTGGTTTATTATGAATGGAGAAAGAAATCATGGACATAGCAGAAGGGGAAAACGTTCTTTACAAAACCCCCCAGTTCTATATCATGTCTCATTTTTATTTCTGAGTTCTATTGCAAGAATGAAGATTAATTCCTCCATTACAGTTTAAGAAAATGCCAACACCAAAAAGGTGTAATCAAGAAAAGCCATGAGGAGGGGAAGATGTGGAAGACGGAGGATTTTTATGGGTTAATGGTTAATTAATTAGAAAAATAGATGGTAATGAATTAAAATTGAAAAAAGTAACTCAAAAAACCAGAATAAAGATAAATATGTTTGCTGACCATTGAGGCGTGTCACATCAACAACTTGTAATGTCTCTTATACATATATAGATTAGGTCAGTGATGTCACCCACACTATACCCTCTAAGAAAATACAATACAGTCGCTGTCAAATTATAGTAACACAATAAAGATTGAGGTTGACCCCACAAGAATAGGCCGAAAATCTCTCTCAAACTTGCTGAAGTAGCCAAAAAATGCAGAAAGTAAATGGGGGCATTTTGTAGTCAACAATAAGTAGCAACAAGTTTTGATGGCTGTTGGTTGAAATCAATCTAAGATGACCACTAGTGATATGTACCCTATGGTTTCCTAACTTCGTAGATTTATCATGCTTAATCTGACTATCTCAATGCCCTGTATGCAGAATCTGGCAATATAGGTATCACCAACCATCTTGTGAACGCGTTGATAAATTTTACTCTTCACTTTATGAGTCTTAGAGTCTCTCCTTTCTAACTCTTATTTTTGATCCCAGTTTAACTGTAACGCCCCAAAAATGGTATCGAGATGTCACATGGTGCTGAGGACCACAAGTGATCCCAAGTTAACCCTTCTACTGGCATACGTCATAAGAAACTGAATAAAATACATAAATCTGAATGAAATAAACAGAAGATGACTCTTTTCTGAATCTGATCAATACCAAAATAAATTAAAATAATTACAACTCTGCTTTTACAAACAAAATTGGAATCAAATACCTTAACTCTACTTACTGTCTATGAAGCCTCTACTAGTATTAGTTATAGGTAACCGGGACATGACCCCCAACTATCCCAAAACAATACGACTAAATAAGGAAAAATAAAATATTGCTCAAACTGTATGACTGACTCGAGCACTTGAATTAAGAGGACTCATCACCTGCTGACTGAAAGCTGCAAACTTTCTGAATATGGTATACGTGCTACAACTGAACTGATACCTACATTATGAGATAATGTAGCACATAGAAGTATATGTGGATTAGTACTTCGAGGATATACTGAGTATATGGGGGTGAATGCATAAGTAAAACATAATATCAATCATCATAATTTGTAAAAAAATGCATGCTAAATGTAAATAACTCACATAAGATGGAATATCTAAAATACAGAAGATCATGAGTAACAAATCATACTTTATAAATCTAGTGAGTCATAACATTTAGTTCTAAAAGTTGTATTTGCATTCTCTCTTTAAATCATACTAAGTATAGAAAGGACTCACTCTTTAAATCTGAAATCTAAAACTTATATCTTTCTATATAGCATAATTGAGTAAGCTTTGTGAGCCTTTACACTTAGTTTTATAAAAGATTTTTGTTATTCTTTTCTGAGAAACTATTTTGAAAATGTTTACCATTAAGCAATAAGGAAAACACTTTATCTTAAGGCTTTAAACCAATAGACTGTTTTAAGAGTAGGGGACATCTTTTTGGGAGGTTCTTCTAACCGACATAAACCATGTGAGCTGACATGGAGTCCAACGTTTTGCCCACTTTGGGTAGAGCTGTTCTATCCTTTTCATCGAAATAGAATCTTAACTTAAGTGATCACTATCTTAGCCCACTATGGGCATTTGAAACCTACGGTGGCTCGTAGTTCTAGGGCATGAGACCTTGGAATCATACCCAACTCGGTGCTAAATACTACTCCCATACTTATTGCTTAGAACTTTTAGGAAATCCACCTTAAAGTAGCAAAAGGGTTCATAATTAAAACCAATTATGCTTCTATTAGTTTTAAATCATAAACCGTATAAATAATGTGGATTCCTATCTTAGCTTAGGATCAAAATATCAATATTTTCTTTTGAAAGCACTAATCAAAACTTGTCAATAGGACTTGAGATCATAATCTCCTTATAAAACCACCGATAGTACTTAGGACTCAAAGTATAAAGCGTTAATGCATCAATAATGTCACGACCCAAATTGGGGCCTTGGCCGTGACAGGCATCCCGAACCATGGAGGTTCGGGTGCCTCTTTACTATCTGGCAATCATGAACGCCATTCACATACGGTAAACAGAAATGCGGAAGTAAACAGATGGAATCATGGTCATCATATAAGTTCAGTTCAACAATACGAGATGAAATCAAGAAAATATCTAGGCAGTATCCATCATTGTTTGCAAAATGTCTAATTCATCTGATTATATCAATTTATCTATAACTGGGATAAGGCCCCCAGTCGGACCCAAAACTAAAATTTCAAAACAACATTCTAGCAACAGGCCTTCCAAAAGAAAGAAAGCTTACCAACTGTACTCTTTAATCTGACAATCTTACGATTTGATGGGACCCCCAGACTGTGCCTCAGACCCTGAAATATAGGGGGTCAATACATATGTACTGGTATGTGAAACAACTCAAAGGTAATAATGTTATTATGCAAAATAGATGAGAACATATCGTGGAAACAATGAACATTATGAAAGTAAAAATACTTGGGCATATTTATAAATTTCGAAACAGTTCTTGACTCACTCTTTGTTATTCTCTAAGCCAGTTGGTACACCCTACAAATTAGAAATTCCATGGGCTATGTGGAACCCACCCTTGACTCGGTGGTCGAGCCTCCAATCCAAGTAGCCGCCAGGATTTGGAGATGGTGATACCCCCCATGTGAGCACAACGCAGGAATCCCCCCTTCATGTGAGATGTCCTATTCATTTTTATTATCCACCCATGTAGGATACAATATCATAAGACCCGTATCGGCAACAACGGTTTCCAGCGATGAGCCCTTACACTCAAATGACTTCTTCGGGTAACGTACTAGCTCTCTTAAGCTTAATTTTTAGTTCTTTGAAACTAACATGATCCATACTTTCACAACATTCAATACTTATCTTGTTAAGGGTGTGTAATCACCGGGTATCATCATACCCTGACTTGCAAGTCAATCAAATCACATCATATCAATATGTAGCCCTTTGCCACTTATTATCATATTAGTGACCACCCTCACTTTTAAACATCAGACGAGAGAGAGTTTTGCAATAAATCTTTCATTCAAAACCTTCATCAAAACATTCTTCTCCCAATTACAAAATCAATAGATGGTCACCTCATCTTTGTAATTTCATTAAAAATCCATGGAAAGTGTTAACTTGACAAAATAAACATTTATCATATGAAAACATATTCTTAACATGTCAAAAACAGTAACAAACCATGATAATTTATCAAGCATCCACCCATTAGTTTTTGTTTAGAAAGTTCATTCCTTTAAGCAACACATAACAATCAAGATTGGAAATATCATGATAAAAGAGGGAATTTTGATCTTTTATGCTCTCATTCAAACTTTACAAATAGACAAAATCATATATCCCAAGTTATAGATCAGCTTCCATGAAAAATGGTTCAAGACAACACATATTTTCATCAAAACAACCCCATGATGAATAATTTTCGAAACTAACATCAACTATTTCATTATAAATCATAATTGGGGATCTTTAATCTTGATAAAACATTTAAACTCATGCCCAAGGTTTTTAGAGTAGTCCCACATACCGTATATAAATTGTTTCGAAGAATGGAACCCCATTCTTAGCTCTTCTCTTTAAGAATCTTGACTTAGAAGAAATTCTTAATCTATGAGAGAGGAGTTAGGGTTTTGTGTTGAAGAGTTTTGAGGATTTTTGGGCATAATATGCCCTAAAGATGTTTTAATATCGTGTTATAGCCGAGATATGATGAGAGGAAAAGACTGGAATACCCTCCCAAAGTCAGAAATTAAAAGGATCATGAACTGGGCACCCGATGCGATTATCGATGCAACGTGACGCGTCAAAATCGCGTCAAGACACTGGTTAAGCTAATGCGATAACCGATGCGGCGCGTCGATATTGCGTTGAGCCACTATCTCGACCACCCAAACATATCCCAAATGTGATCCAAAAAATTCAAAACTTTCCCAGAACAACCCCCTTACACTTCTGAACATGATCAACCTTAAAAACCCATGTCTTAAGGTCAAAACGACCGATCTAGAATCATTAAAGTTTAAGAGCATAAAATAAGGCTAACTCATTTCTACACTTAGAATTTTAGATAAATAGCTCCTAAAACATGCCACCAAACTAGTTATTAATTCAAGAATGCTATGGGGCGTTATATTATCCCTCCTTTGGGATCATTCATCCCCGAATGATGGCTCAGAGCTCCAATAAGCATGACTTTATACACGCTAAGAAAAAAATAAAGAGAATAGTGAATGGATTATACCTTCTGAGTCATCATCCACAGTTTCAAAGAGGGTTGGGTATCTATCCCGCTTATCATCTTTTGACTCCCAGGTAGCTTCTTCAGCCTTTTAGTTCTTCCACAATACCTTAACATACGTTATTTCCTTTCTTCTCAACTTCTGAACTTGGGGGTCCATAATAGCAACAGGCTCTTCTTCATATGTCAAGGAGTCCTTCACATTGATTTCTACTATAGGTAACACCAAGGAATGGTCCCCAATACACTTTTTCAACATGGACACGTGGAACACGGGGTGTATAGAACCCAGACTCATAGGCAAATACAATTCATCGGCAACCCCACCTAACCTTCTCATATTCTGGTATGGTCCTATATAACGAGGACTAAGTTTACCCTTCTTCCCAAAACGCATAACTTCCTTCATATGGGAGACTTTAAGAAACACCGATCACCAACCTCAAATTCTAACTCTCTTCTCCTAACATCGGCATAAGACTTCTATCGACTCTGACTGTCTTAAGTCGTTCTCTAATGATTTTCACCTTCTTCATTGCCCGATGAACAAGATCAAGCCCAAACAACCGTGTTTCACCTACTTTATACCACCCAATCGGCGATCTACATCTCCTTCTATAAAGTGCTTCAAAAGAAGCCATCTTAATATTGGAATGATAACTATTGTTGTAGGCAAACTCAATTAGTGGAAGATGATCCACCCAACTACCTTTGAAATCAATCACACAGGACCTCAACATATCCTCAAGGGTCTAAATAGTTCATTCATCTTGACCATTAGTCTGAGGGTGGAATGCAGTACTCAGGTTCACTTGGGTACCTAAACCCCTTTGAAAAGATCGCTAAAACTGTGAAGAGAATTATGTACCTCAATCAGATATGACGGATACAGGTACCCCATGAAAATGAACTATTTTCTCAATGTACAGCTTGGCATAATCATCTCCCGAATAATTAGTCCTTATAGGCAGAAAGTGATCTGACTTGGTTATTCATCTACAATCACCCAAATAGAGTCATATTGGTTCCGGGACCCCGGAAACCCCATGAAAAAGTCCATATTGATCATATCCCATTTCCACATAGGCAAGGCTATCTCCTGAGAAGTACCACCTAGCCTCAAATGCTCCACTTTGACTTGTTGGCAATTCAAACACTTAGAAACAAAATCAGCAACATTACATTTCATATTGTTCCACCAATATATTATCTTAAGGTCATGATACATCTTAGTAGAGCCTGGGTGAATAACATACCTCGAAGTGTAAGCTTCATCATGGATCCTCTCTCGCAACCCATCCACATTCGGTACGCATAGCCTACCCTGATATCTCAAAATCCCATCACCTCCAATTTCAAATGCCATCACCTTCTGTTGCCCCAAATCGTTCTTAATTTATATCAAAATAGGGTCTTCGGCTTACTTCTCCTTAACTTCAACACATGGGTAGGATTTAGCTATCTCATGTATAATTACTTCTCCATCCTTGAAATCCAAAAGTCGGACCCCTAGATTTGTTAGCTGGTGAATGTCCTTAACCATTTCCCTTTTTCCTTCCTTAATATAAGAAAGACTGCCCATTGACAGCCTACTAAGGGCGTCGACCACCATATTTGCCTTGCCCAGATTATAGTGCAGGATCATGTCATAATTCTTCAATAGTTCCAACCACCGCCTCTGTTTGAGATTTAGCTCTTTCTATAAGAAAACAAACAATAAACTTTTGTGGTCAGTAAATATATCAATATGTACACCATAAAGATAATGCCTCTAGATTTTAAGTACAAACACCACAACCACTAACTCCAAATCATGAGTGGGGTAATTTTGCTCGTGTGCCTTCAACTGCCTAGATGCATAAGCTACCATCTTACCATGCTGCATAAGTACACACCCAAGTCTCACCCGGGACACATCACAATATACAACAAAACCCTTTGTACCCTCAGGAAGGGTTAAAATAGGTGCAGTAGTCAACTTGTCTTTAAATTTCAAGAAACTATTCTTACAGATGTCAGACCACGCAAATTTCACCTTTTTCTGTGTCAACCTAGTAAGTGGAGCAGCTATGGAGGAAAAACTTTCTACAAACTGCCAGTAATACCTTGCCAAACCCAAGAAGCTTCAAATATCGGTTGGAGTCGTGGGTCTGGGCCATTTTCTCACTGCATCAATCTCTTAATGATCAACCTTAATTCCCCCACTAGACATAATATGCCCTAAGAAAGAAATAACACTAAGCTAGAATTCGCACTTGGAAAATTTTGCATACAACCTATGATCTTTGAGGGTCTGAAGAATGACTTGAAGGTTGTTGGCATGATCCTCCTCACTCTTAGAATAAATCAAAATGTCATCAATGAAAACTATAATAAATATATCTAGAAACTGACGAAACACCCCATTCATTATGTCCATGAAAGTTGCAGGGGCATTAGTCAATTCGAAGGACATGACTAAGAATTCATAATGGCCATATCGGGTTTGGAAAGTTATTTTGGGAATATATGCCTCCCTAAACTTTAATTGATGATACCTCGAATGAAGGTCTATCTTTGAGAAACACCTAGCTCCCTGAAGTTAGTTAAAGAGGTCATCAATTCTAGGAAGAGGGTATTTGTTCTTAACAGTGACCTTATTCAGTTGGTGGTAGTCTATGCACATCTGGAGGGAACCGTATTTATTGCACATAAAGAGTATGGGTGCACCCCAGGAAGAAACACTAGGACGAATAAAGCCTTTGTTAAGAAGATCCTTTAACTGTTTTTTAACTCTTTCAATTCTGCAGGAGCCATTCTGTATGGCGGGATATAAATAGGACGGGTGCCAGGCACTAAGTCAATGCCAAAATCTATCTCCCTATCAGGAGGTATCCCTGGAAGATCATCAGGAATTTTTTTTAGAAATTTGTTAACTACAGGAACAGACTGGAGAGAAAGACTTTCAGTAGTAGAATCTTTTACCCAAATCAAATGATACAAACAACCCTTAGATATTAGTTTGCAGACTTTGAGATAGGAGATGAATTTTTCTTTTGGTGTCAAAGAATACCCCTCCCACTTTATTACTGGTTCATTAAAAAAAAGAAAATGACCTTTCTGGTTCTACAATCTAGTATGGCATAGCACGAATGGAGCTAATCCATCCCTAAAATAGCATCAAAATCAACCATATCAAGCTCTATAAGGCCTGCCTCAGTATCACGATTACAGACAGACACCACATAATTTTTATACACCCTTCTATCCACAATGGACTCACCAACAAAGGTAGAAGCAGAGAAAGATTCCGTAATATTTTCATATTCAAAACCAAAACTGACTGCTATAAACGGGGTCACATAAGACAAGGTAGACCCGGGATCAAGTAACACATACACATCATGGGAGAAAATTTGTAACATACCCGTGACTATATCTGGTGAAGCCTCTGCCTCCTAGCAATTAGTCAAGGCATACAATCTGTTGTGACCACCCCCAGAGACGGAAGTAGCACCCTTGGGAGGTGGTGGTGGTGCTAAGGAATTAGCTTGAGACATAGTACCCATAATATTTTCTCTCACTGTTGGACAATTCCTCTGAAGATGCCTGGGCCAACCACATGCATAACATACTTTACCATCGAGATAGAATCTCCCTGGATGATTCCTTCCGCAATTACCATAACGAGGATACTGCCTATAAGACTGGGCCACACTTTCTTGTGACTGAGTACCCTGCATTCTGGATCCGTTATTAGGCTGGAAATTTTGAAACCGTCGATCAACTGGAGGTCTGGGCGCGGAGGCGCTGGGTGAAGATTAGGCATTACTCAAAAACTTTTTCTGCACCCACTTGTTACCCCAATTATTTCTACCCTAGTGTTGACTATTATTCTGATCTACAGATCTTGCCCTCTTGTCCTGTCTATCTTTCTCCCTTGCATCAGCCACCCTTTTATTCTACTCCCCCACCTATTGCATATGAACAAATAATCTAGAGAAATCTATGTCTCTGTTAAGCATCGCTCCTTTGCACTCTAACACCAAGTCATCCGAGAGACTGGTTGCAAAATTTCTTATACAGGCCCTCATATTGCCTGCCAATTTCGGAGCATAATAGGATAACTGGTTAAATTTCAGGGTGTACTCTTTGACGCTCATCTTTCCCTGTTTCAAATTCATGAATTCTTTGGCCTTGGACTCTCTTAATTTTAAGGGAAAGAATTGCTCTAGGAAAGCTTCCACAAAATTTCCCCATACCGATAGCTCAGCATCACCGCCCTTTGAATCCTCCCACTTATTATACCATTGATTTGCCATATGCTTCAGTTGACAGGTTTCCAACTCCACACCTTCAACCTCATTCACGTGCATGACTCTGAAAATATTCTCCAACTCATCAATGAACCCTTGAGGGTCCTCTTCAACTTTCATGCCAGTGAACATGGGCGGGTTCTGTCTCATAAATTGACCAACCCAAGTAGTTTTACAAGAACCAGATACCGAACCCATATATTTAGACCGATGAGTCTGAGAGGCTGCTAGTTGTGCAATCATATGTATGGACTTTATGAACTCAATATTCGAAACCTCTCTTTGGGGAGGCTGGGTATGATTAACGTTAGTCCGCGGAGCTCGAGGTAGACTGGTCAGAACCAGAGGAACTCCCAAAGTAGGTGCAAGACCCCCACCAAATTTCTAGCTTAATTTAGTCCTTTAAGCTTGTTAAGGTGTCCAGATTTAGAATATCTTAGCTAAGTATTCAGACTTAGAGCCATTTTAACCTTCAAAAGTTGGCAATCTTATTTCGAGACCTTTACGCCCCTTAAATATTGATATTAGAGTTAATTCATGATAGGGAACCTCAATAGATGTTCCCGAACAAGCTTTGGGATTTTCAGATCTTGTTTAGACCATGTTTGAGTGCCCAAAATAGTGGGTCGATGCTATCTCAATGCATCAATAAGATAGTTTTTCCCCAGCTTTAGTGCAAGTTCTAGTGAACCGACACAGACTCGACGCGACGCGTTAGTTATTGCGTCGATGCTAACGACGCGACGCGTTGGCCTGTATGTTGGTAACATAATTTACAGGCATTAAAAGGCCGCGTCATTAGGGTTAATTAGGTCTTTTTGCCATGCTCTTCAGCCCCCAAAAAATGAAATTAAACCCTTTGGAGAGCAATTATACTCATTTATTCTCAAAATTTCTCAAGAACAAAACCCTAGGTGTTTAAATTTCAAATCAAGAACTCAAGAACTCACCATCAATCTCTCAGAATTCATCAACTAAGGTATGTGAAGTGTTCATCCAAGGGTCCCTTCCATCCTTGGAGTCCAAAAAACTATTTTTAAACATCAAGTATATGAAATTCATGAATTCCATGTTGGGTTTGATAATATTCATGTTTATAATGATTAATTGGATTTCAAATCCATGTTTCATGATAAATTTCATGTGGGGTTAATTGAATTGTATGTGTTATCATGATAAAGCCTTCAAATTGTGAATTTGATATTTTAAATTGTGTGCTAACATGTTGATTAGTATTATGTGCCTATTAAATGCTTTTCAAGTGATTAATGAATTAAGCATGTGAGTTGAATAGTGGAATTATATCATGTTAGCATGTATTCAAGTTTATTCCATACAAGTGTTTGTTAAAATGCCCCAATGAATGAATGATGATCAAGTACTTAGTTTACATGTTTCAAGTTTGTGCCATGTCTCTTAATTTATGCTATCGAGTCCTGGGGGTACTTGTACCCAATAATTTAGCTATTTACATAAAGCAATGGCCATTCATAGAACAGTACTAGTCACGTCATAATAAGTAGTACTCTTAATCAGTCATAGAACTCAAGAAAAACTCAGTACCCTCAGTATTAGTCCGGTTTAGTTTAGTACTCAGCCCAGACCTCAGTAAACTCAGTCAGCTAATAGAATTTAATAGTATTCCATCAGTCAACAGAACTCAGTAAATCTAATTCAGTTCAGTTAAATAGTATTATTAGTAACAGTTCAGTCCATCCTAGTACAAACTAGAAATCAGTTCAGTGTTTATTCAGTTGGGAGTAGGATTCAGCACTGAGCGAACCCAGGGATGGGGGCATTCCTATAAACAGAGGGTTTGACCCTTAGTAGTAATCCCTGTGTTATAAAACTATGTAGCCAGCATAGGTTGAGATATCTTTCTTCCAAATACTATGAGCGTTGATAAATCTTATTTGAGTTTTCCTACCAGTTAGGGTTGACAGAAGATCTTTTTGTCAGAGAGGGTTAACTCATAGCTTGTCCTTACCCGTGGCAGGGTATTGACATTCTTCCAAATAGGGTTATAGGTTAGACCCCAATCAAAGTAGAGAGGAGCATGTAGACTAGATGATTAACTCCCACAGTCTTAGTTTTAGTCTCAATCTCAGAATAGAACTCAGCTCAGTTCTACAGATTTAGGACTATCAGATATAGTCACTCAGCTCAGTACGGAACTTAGTTTAGTTCCATAGAATTTGGAATTGTCAGATACAATTATTCAGATAATCAGTAATATAGTATCAGTAAGCTTAGATATCAGTTATTAGTATTCAGACTCAATACTCAGTATTATCACAATCTCAGTTACAGTCTATGTATTCATGCATGGACTCTTATTCAGTCATACTCATGTTATTCAGTTAGTATTGTTTATGCATATAAACTATTGCATTTCATCCTACCTCACTAAGCATACCAGTACATTCAAAGTACTGACGGATGCATTTTGCGCTATGATGTCTTATATCATAGGTTCAGACGCACGGGCTCCAGAGCACCCTTAGAAGTTCAGATCTTTAGCTTTTAGAGTAGGGGAGAGTCCTCATAGTTCTAGGATATACTTGTTATTTTTTAGTATTTTATTATTATTTTCAGTAGTTGGAGTTAGTTGAGGACTTGTCCCATCAACTTCATAGTTCATACAGTTTAGAGGCTTTTCAGACTAGAGTATTTTCAGACAGTTGTTTAGTTTTACAGTACTTATATTTAGTTTTGGTATTTTGATACCGCATTTAGATTTATTTTCTGATTTGAACCTTATGGCATATGTTTCTGCCTATTTCCGCAATCATTATAGTATTTATTACAAAGTTATTGAAGTAGGTACTAGTCATGGGTTAGCTTATGGTCCTTTGATATTATGAGCCTCGTGTAGCGTTTGGGGTACAGACTCGGGGCGTTACAAACTTGGTGTCAGAGCCTAAGGTTCAATAGTTTCGTAGGAAGTTTGAAAGCTACATCTAGTAGAGTCTTATGCATGGGTATGCTGTGTGCTACACTTATGGACAGGAGGCTACGAGATGTTTTAGGAAAAGTTTCCCTTTTTTCAATATTCATGTCGTGCGTGTGAGCATGAGCTCTAGTAAAACTCTCAGTCTAATCCACTTTTTCCTTTTGCTTATAGAACATGCCTTCCAAAAAGACTAACGAAAGAAGAACCGGATATCAGTCAACACCTCATCCCGTTCAGGCAGATCCCTAGATGAGCACGTCTCTCATGCAGAATTTAGGGTTGCATTTACTACTCTAGCCAATTCAGTCGCAACTCAGAATGAATAACTAGCTACTGTTCTGTCTAACCCAGTGGCCAATACTGCTGGAACAAAAATTCAGGACTTTACCCGAATGAATCCTCCCCTATTCTCAAGTTCTAAGTCTGAAGAGAATCTACAGGAGTTCCTCGATCAGGTTCAAAAAGTCACAGATATCATGGGAGTAACTTCCAGTAAGAGTGATAAGTTAGCCGCCTATTATCTACAAGATATAACCTATATATGGTTTAAGCAGTGGAAGGTAGACAGGGGTACAGATGCAGAGCCCATAGAATAGGAAGAGTTTGCTACGACCTTCTTATATAGATTCTTCCCCTTAGAGCTGAAAGAAGATAAAGTGTTGGAGTTCATCATTCTAAGGCAAGGTAGTATGAGTGTGAAAGAGTGTTCCCTTAAGTTTACTCAGTTATCCAGGTATGCTCCCCATGTAGTAGCAAACAATAAATCCAGAATGAGCAAGTTGGTGTCTGGGGTATCGGGTAGAGTGGTTAAGGAGTGCAGGACTACGATATTGATTAGGAAGATGGACATATCTAGGATTATGGTCTATGCTCAATAGATTGAGGAACAAAATCTTAAGAAAAAAGAGAGAAAATAAGAGTGCCAGAACAGGTAGCTTTAGTTTTGCCCAGCCAAGGTCAGAGGGCGGTAACCATTCACGATTTAGTTAGAAGTTTTTGGCCCCAGTTCTATCTTCAGCTAGTACACCAGTACCAAGGTTCAAGAATAACAGTCATGATGGGTCACCAGACTCCAAAACCCAGAATAGTACAAGTGGTGTTTGTACTAATCCACTTTGCGAAGAATGTGGTAAGAATCATAAGGGTATGTGTACAATCGAAAGTGATGTGTATTTTGGATATGGCGAGTCAGGTCACAGAGTATGATACTGTCTTAAGGCTGGTCTACAAAGTCAGCACAGTCATCCTTCAGCTCAGTCCGATCGCCCGAATCAGCAGACTGCCTCTTCCAGTGCCACCAGTGGGCAACGCCCAAACAGACTATGCTCTTCAGTCCCGACAGGATTAGGAAAGTTCTCCTGATGTGGTCACTGGTATGTTAAAAGTTTTCTATTTGCATGTTTATGTTTTGCTAGATCCAGGATCTTCTTTGTCCTTTGTTATTCCATATATAGCAGTTGATTTCAGAGTCAGTCCCAAAATTCTAGCAGACCCTTTCTCAGCCTCCCCCCTAATGGGTTAGTCTATTATAGCCTGACGGGTATACAGGAACTGTCTGGTTATGATATCTCAGGAAGTCAGGATTTTAGATTTTTTTAGTAATATTAGTATGTGTGGAAAAGTAATGGGTGGGAATGATGCCCAGCCCGTATTTATCTTAGATTAAAGTTTTGAACTTCAGTCATCATGATACCTACGCATGTTTTACGTCTTAGCTCCATGAATACAACTTATATTCACACACTTTCCATAGAATCGTGCGTATTTCCAATTTTTAGTTCGAGAAGTTCCAGTTCACTCAGTAGCACGAATCATGTTCTATGAACATGGGAGTTCCAAACTCAGGTCATGCAGCTCATGACTTCTGAACTCATGCCTTACAGTGTGTTCAGTCCTAGTTACCATCTGAAGCATAGTCTCAGTTACAATCTTAGTTATAGTGTCAGTCTCAGTCAGTAATCAGATCAGAAACTCATTTTAGTTTTAGGTTTGCTCGACCATAGCATACAGTTATCAGTTATTAGTTATTAGTATTTCAGTACCTCAGTTTACAAACTATTTCAGAATCATGTTATACGCTTGGTCTTGCATTCTTAAATAATATAGTTTTTCATGAATTCATGCTCAGTTATCTCATGTTACTTAGTTAGTCCCTTCCTCAAATGCATGATACTCTACAATTTCAGTCCAATTATTCAGACTAAGTATAATTCAGCATTGCAGACCCAGTATTCAGCTATCAGTCATTTAGTTAATCAGATAAGTTAGTATGCTTAGGCATTCGTGTGCAGCGCCCATGTGAATATCTTTCAGTAGTCTCAAGTAAAGTGTCGTACTAAGATGGAGAGTATAGTTGAGAGAGTATTCAAGGGATATGTCTAAGCTTGAAAATTTATAGTTGCAGTGCATAAGTCTTAGTCACTCTATCTTAGATGATGATTCATAGGCCTCACCTCATATTAAAGAGTTCAAGCCACATTGTGATGTCTTATTCAGACAATGTCAAGCTCTCCTTACTCCCTGAAGTTCCAGTTGAGAATAAGTTTTTAGTATGAGTTAGTCTGTAAGGCCAGTAATTCAGTTTAGCAGTTAGACGGACAAATTTGTGTAGTGTGGTTTTCCTTTTTTCCATCTAGTCACACTATCCAAAGTCTCATGAATGTAACTATTCTAAGATGGACCAACCAGGCAGTTGCGTGTTCATCTCAGTTTATGTATTATGCCCCAGTTTCAGGCCCCAGATATTCAGTCACGATTCAGTTCATAGGTGCCTTGTGCATCGCCCCAGTTTTCCTCAGTATCTCAGCCAAGTCAGTATTCTTTGGGGGTGCATAAGTTTTAGTCACTCTATCTTAGATGATGATTCGTAGGCCTCACCTTATATTATAGAATTCTAGCCACATTATGATGTCTTATTCAGACAATGTCAAGCTCTCCTTGCTCCCTAAAGTTCTAGTTGAGAATAAGTTTTCAATATGAGTTAGTCTATAAGTCCAGTAATTCAGTTTAGCAGTTAGATGGACAAATTCGTGCGGTGTGGTTTTCCATTTTTCCATCTAGTCACTCTATCCGAAGTCTCATGAATGTAACTATTCTAAGATGAACCAACCAGAAAGTTGCGCGTTCAGCTCAGTTCATGTATTATGACCTAATTTTAGGCCCCAGATATTAGTCACGATTCAGTTAGCAGGTGCTTTGTGCATCGCCCTAGTTTTTCTCAGTATCTCAGCCAAGTCAATATTCTTTAGGGGACATAATGTCCCAAGGGGGAGATGCACTATAACCCCGAGCTTTCATGATCTAAACCTCCCATTTCTCTTCACGTAATGAATCCAGTTTGGAGTAATGGCTACTCATAAGTTGAATCTCAAGTTCCAATCTCAACCGTAAGCGATGTATTCAAGGGGATCAGTTTAGATCACGATATACAGTTATGCATTGCATTCCAGTCTCAGTCCTGTTCTTATGTTCCCATTTATGCGTACTCTAAAAAATAATCTTGGGTTCATCAGTATATTTTAGTTTAAGTAATAGTTTCTCCTTGAACTTACTCAATTCCATGTTTAGATTATCTTTACAAGCTTGGTATCAGTTACCATTACATATTCAGTCATATGTTCATGAGTCAGTCCAGTCATGTACCCATGCATCAGATATGTATGTTCAGTATATATATATATGAGAAAATTAGCTTATCAGTATTCTAGTTATGCATTCATGAATCATGTTCAGCTATGTACTCATGCATCAGATATGCATGTTCAGTATGAAATCTAGTATATCCGTAATCTCAGTCATGAAATCATGTTTTAGTTGTGCATGTCTAGTGTCTAAATTCAGTCTACCAGTATTCCCAGTTTAGTCAGTCTCATTCAAGGATGAATGTTCCCAAGGGGGAGATATTATAAGACCCCGCAATATTTCTAGCTTAATTCAGTCCTTTAAGCTTGTTAAGGGATCCCAGACTTAGAATATCTTAGCTAAGTATTCAGACTTAGTGCCATTTTAGCCTTCAAAAGTTGGCAATCTTATTTTGAGACCTTTACGTCCCTTAATTGTTGATATTAGAGTTAATTCATAATCAGGAAGGTCAATAGATGTTCCCGGATAAGTTTTGGGATTTTCGGATCTCGTTTAGACCATGTTGAGTGCCCAAAATAGTGGGTCAACATGATCTCGATGCGTCGCATCGACCATCGCATCGATAAGATAGTTTTCCCCCAATTTCAGTGTAAATTCTAGTGAACCAATGCAGACTCGACGTAGTGTGTTGGCTATCTCATCGATGCTAATGACGCTGTGCATTGGCCTGCACATCGGTGATACAGTTTATAGGGATTAAAAGGCCGCATCCTCAGGGTTAATTAGGTCTTTTTCCCATGCCCTTCAACCCCCAAAACACGAAATTCAATCCTTTGGAGAGCAATTATACTCATTTATTCTCAAAATTTCTCAAGAACAAAACCCTAGGTGTTCAAATTTCAAATCAAGAACTCAAGAACTCACCATCAATCTCTCAGAATTCATCAACTAAGGTATGTGAAGTGTTCACCCAAGGGTCCCTTCCACCCTTGGAGTCCAAGAAACTATTTTTAAATATCAAGTATATGAAATTCATGAATTCTATGTTGGGTTTGATAATAGTCATGTTTATAATGATTAATTGGATTTCAAATACATGTTTCATGATAAATTTCATGTGGGGTTAATCGAATGATATGTGCTATCATGTGCGATCAAGCTAAAGCCTTCAAATTGTTAATTTGATATTTGAAATTGTGTGCTCACTTGTTGATTAGTATTATGTGCCTATTTTATTCTTTTCAAGTGATTGATGAATTAAGCATATGAGTTGAATAGTGGAATTATATCATGTTAGCATGTATTCAAGTTCATGCCATACAAGTGTTTGTTAAAATGCTCCAATGAATAAATGATGATCAAGTACTTAGTTTACATGTTTCAAGTTTATGCCATGTCTCTTAATTTATGCTATCGAGTCCTGGGGGTCCTTGTACCCGATAATTTAGCTGTTTACCTAGAGCCATGGTCAGTTATAGAACGGTACCAGTCACGTCACGATTAGTAGTACTCCCAATCAGTCATAGAACTCAGGAAAAACTCAGTAAACTCAGTATTAGTCCGATCTAGTTCAATACTCAGTCCAGACCTCAGTAAACTCAGTCAGCTAACAGAATTCAGTAGTATTTCATCAGTCAATGAAACTCAGTGAATCCAGTTCAGTTTAGTTAAGTAGTATTATCAGTAATAGTTCAGTCCAGCCTAGTATAGACTAGAAATCAGTTCAATGTTTATTCAGTTGGGAGTAGGATTCAGCACTGAGCGAACCCAGGAATAGGGTCATTCCTGTCAACAAAGGGTTTGACCCTTAGTAGCAATCCCTATGTTACAGAACTACGTAGCCAGCGTAGGTTGATATATCTTCCTTCCAGATACTATGAGGGTTGATACATCTTATTTGAGATTTCCTACCAGCGAGGGTTGACGAAAGAGCTTCCTGTCAGAGAGGGTTAACTCATAACTTGTCCTTACTCGTGGCACGGTATTAACATCCTTCCAACTGAGGTTACAGGTTTGAACCCAATCAAATTAGAGAGGGGCATGTCGGTTAGATATTTACCCCCTATAGTCTCAGTTTCTGTCTCAGTCTCAGAATAAAACTCAGTTTAGTTCTACAAATTCAGGACTATCAGATATGGTTACTCAGCTATGTATGGAACTCAGTATAGTTTCACAGAATTCAGGACTGTCAGTTACAGTCATTCAGATAATCATTAATACAGTCTCAGTAAGCTCAAATATCAGTTATTAGTATTCAGACTCAGTACTCAGTATTATCACGATCTCAGTTACAGCCTATGTATTCATGCATGTACTCTTATTCAGCCATACACATGTTATTCAGTTAGTATTGTTCATGCATATGAACCCATGCATTTAAGCCTACCTTACTAAGCATACCAGTACATTTAAAGTACTGACGCATGATTTTTACGCTATGATGTCTTATATCATAGGTTCAGACGCATAGGCTCCAAAGCACCCTTAGCAGTTCAGATCTTCAGCTTTCAGAGTAGTGGTGAGTCCTCATAGTTTGAGGACATGCTTGTTATTTTTAGTATTTTAGTATTATTTTCAGTAGTCGGAGTTAGTTGGGGACTTGTCCCATCAACTCCACAGTTCAAACAGTTTAGAGGCTTTTCAGACTAGATATTTTCAGATAGTTGTTTAGTTTTACGGTACTTATATTCAATTTTGGTATTTTGATACTGCATTCATATTTATTTAAAGATTTAAACCTTATGTCATATGTTTTCGCCTATTTCCACAATCATTATAGTATTTATTACAAAGTTATTGCAGCAGGTACCAGTCATGGGTAAGCTTGTAGTTCTTCGGGATTATGAGCACCATGTAGCGTCCGGGGTACAGACTTGAGGCGTTACAGTAGGGACAAATTCTGGGGTTTGAGCTCTGTTACGGTTCCGTATCCCATGGGTTGGATGGATCTCTTCTGCTTGGGTACTCTGTTCGTTGATTCTACGGGGAGGCATAGTAATTTTTTGAAATATAAGAAATCATTGATTAGGGGACATACAAACTCTATGGAACTAACTAAGTCATGAAAAAAGTGAGACATTTCTAAATGTCTTGTAGCCTCCTGCTTATAAGTGTGGTGCGCTACACACCCATAAACAGGACTCTACCCAACATGATTTTGCAGACACCCTGGGACCATGAACCGTTCTCTGATACCAAGTTTGTCACGACCCAAACCAGGGCCCTAGCCATAACAGGCATTCCAAACCATGGAGGTCCGAGTTCCTCTTTACTAGCTGGCAATCACGAACCCCATTCACATACAGTAAAGAGAAATGCGGAAGTAAACAAATGAAATTATGGTCATAATATAATTTCAATTTAACAATATGAGATGAAATCAATAAAATATCTAGGCAATATCCATCACTATCTGCGAAATCTCTAATTCATCTGATTATATCAATTTGTCTATAACTTGGATAAGGCCCCCAGTCGGACCCAAAACTAAAATTTCAAAACAACATTCTAGAAATAGGCCTTTCAAAAGAAAAAAGGCTCACCAACTGCACTCTTCAATATGACAATCTTACGGTTTGATGGGACCCCTGGATTGTGCCTCAGACCCTGAAATATAGGGGGTCAATACATATGTACTGGTATATGAAACAACTCAAAGGTAATAATTTTATTATGCAAAATAGATGAGGGCATATCGTGGAAACAATGAACATTATAAAAGTAAAAATAGTTGGGCATATTTATAAATTTTGAAACAGTTCTTGACTTACTCTTTGTTATTCTTCTGAGCTATTCGGTACACCCTACAAGTTTTAAATTCCACGGGCTATGTGGAACCCTCCCTTGACTCGACGGCTGAGCCTTCAATCCTAGTAGCCGCCAGGATTTGGAGATGGTGATACCCCCCATGTGAGCACACCGTAGGAATCCCCCCTATGTGAGATGTACTATTTATTTTTATTATCCTCCCGTGTAGGATACAATATCATAAGACCCGCATCGGCAACTACGGTTTCCAGAGATGAGCCTTTACACTCAAACACCTTCTTTGGGTAACCTACTAGCTATCTTAAGCCCAATTTTTAGTTCTTTGAAACAAACATGATCCATACTTTCACAACATTCAATACTTATCTTGTTAAGGGTGTGTAATCATCGGGTATTGTCATACCCTAACTTGTAAGTCAATCAAATCACATCATATCAATCTGTAGCCCTTTTCTACTTATTAATATATCAGTGACCACCCTCACTTTTAAACATTAGAACAGAGAGAGTTATGCAATAAATCTTTCATTCAAAACCTTCATCAAAACATTCTCCTCCCAATTACAGAATAAATAGATGGTTACCTCATCTTTGTAATTTCTTTAAAAATCCAAGGAAGGTGTTAATTTGACAAAATAAACATTTATCATATGAAAACATATTCTCAACATGTCAAAAATAGTAACAAACCATGATCATTTATCAAGCATTCAGCCATTAGTTTTCGTTTATAAAGTTCATGCCTTTAAGCAACCATAACAATCAAGATCGGCAATATCATGATAAAAAAAAGAGTTTGATCTTTCATGCTCTCATTTAAACTTTACAAATAGACAAACTCATATATCCCTAGTTATAGATCAACTTCCATGAAAAATGGTTCAAGACAACACATATTTTCATTAAAACAACCCCATGATGCATAATTTTCGAAAATACTATCGACTATTTCATTATAAATCATAATTAGGGATCTTTAATCTTGATAAAACATTTAAAATCATGCCCAAGGTTTTTAGAGTAGTCCCACATACCTTATATAAATTATTTTGAAGATTGAAACCCTAGTCTTAGCTCTTCTCTTGAATAATCTTGACTTAGAAGAAATTCTTAATATATGGGAGAGGAGTTAGGGTTTTGTGTTGAAGAGTTTTGAGTGTTTTTGGGCATAATATGCCTTAAAGATGTTTTAATCTCATGTTATGGCCTGGATATGATGAGAGGAAAATATTGAAATACCCTCCCAAAGTTAGAAATTAAAAGAATCGCGAACTGGGTACCCAACGCGATTATCGACGTGATGCGTCGAGATCGTATCGAGACACTAGTTCGGCCAATTCAATTACTGACATGGCACGTCGATATCGCGTTGAGCCACTATCTCAACCACCCAAACACATCCCAAACATGATCCAAAAAGTCCAAAACTTTTCCGGAACAACCCTTTTACACTCCTGAACATGAATCAACCTTAAAAACCCACGTCTCAAGGTCAAAACGACCGATCTAGAATCATTAAAGTTTAAGAGCTTAAAATAAGGCTAAGTCATTTCAACACTTAGAATTTTTTTAGATAAATAGATCCTTAAACATGCCGCCAAACTAGTTATTAATTCAAGAATGCTATGGGGCGTTACAAATAATTATATCAATAATCAGATTTAAACTTCATGCTCAATAATCATCTTAAAATCTTTCAAAAATCTCAGTCAAGATAATGGTATATAACTCATAATACGAATCTTATAATTGTAAACATGAATATATGTAAATTTCTTGCAATTGGAGCCTTAAATATCATAATAATGTCATAAACTAAAGTAATGAGGATTTGGGTATCAACCCTAACCTAAATTTCATGGGAAATCATAGAATATTTAGTAAAATTGAAATCAAAATTAAGCTTTGGGCACAAGGATGAAAGGTTTATCCTTGTTCAAAACTCCACATACCTTGGATGATGAACTAGATGAACAAGTTTGCTTTTGGAATTCTATTTGTGCTCTTAAATGATGATTCTTCGAATTCTTGAACTGGGAACTTTGAATCTTGAATTGATTTAGAAAAAGAATGGTGAAATATTGGGGATTCTTGAAGTTGAATGTTGAAGCTTAGGGTTTTGATTGAGAGAAACTCTGATGAATACAAGCATAAAATCCTTGTAATAGACTTAAATATTATGTTTAGATGGAATTGGGGTCTTAGGAATTGTCCAAAATACCCCTTTTAAACGCCTAAACAAAACTGGAAAAATGAACTAGGTCTCGATTTAATGGGCCACCGCGATGCACCACTATTGCGGTGGCTCACTGGAATTTGACGATTGGGAAATTGGGGGTCTCCACAAAGCGAGCTATTGTGTTATCCCACTGGATTTTGAAAATTGGGACCTATAACTTCAACGTGATGCGCCTCCATCGCGGTGCCCTATAGAGATGCCATTTTGGCCTTTGGCGCGATGCGTCACTATAGCGTTGGACTACTGGAAATTGACAAATGGGAAAATGGATCTCTCCGCGATGCGCCAATATCATGAAGGTTCACTGGAATTGACGATTGCCATTTTTATCTTTTCCGCGACGCACTGAGAGTCCAGGTAATACACTGTCAACTTAAAAATGCTCTAACTTCTCAACCGAGTGTCGAATTTAGGCGAATTTGGTATCGATGGAAAGCTTATTCAATTTTCCACATAATAAAAGTCAAAATCTTGAAAATAACACGTGAAATAAATGGTATTCATCTTGAAAGTAAATTCTTGACATTCTAGGGACGAATTTAAGCTAGGAAAAGTACGGGGTATTACATTAACTATCACCTTTTGAGCATTAAGTCAATTAGATGAGGGTTGTTAGCCTCAAATTATTGTTCTAATATTCTTTTCCTAATTTCAATCTCTCTTGTAAAGAAGATATCAAATACAGGCAAGTCCTCAACTTTTGCAGTAGTTAAGGGAGCAAACAATTCGAAGAAGATCAAAATACATGCATAAACATTGATTTAGAAGAACCTCACACTTCCTCTACCTTGCTATTCAGGTAGGGTTTTCACAACCCTAGTTGAGTGGTTTAACCTCTTATAGTCGCAAGAAAATCCATGAATTCATAAAGGAAATCATAGAAATAATCTCACAACAATTGAAGAAGAAAATCCAAATTCTTAAATTAATAATCAACTAAATAGTCAAGAACAAAGGATTCCAAGATCAAAAGTTGAATCTTAGAATAAATATATGTTTGTGAATGTAAAGAGCGGGTAAAATATTACAAAAATATCAAAAAAGTATTTATAGTGTCTCAAAATAACATAAAAAACCTAACCAAAATAAAATAGTAAAGTAAGGTTGGCAGTGTCTACGCCTCAGGCATCAAATCATCTGGATTGACAATGAGAAACTACCTTTCTTTTGTTCTCAGTGAGGATGACTCATCATAAGACCCTACGAGTCGTTGGCTTGACTTGTGGTCACTCTAGTGGACTTTCAACTTTTAGGACTATTCTCATCATGCTTAGAATGGTTCCTCCCTATGAGTCATGGCCTTTCATTACGACTCGTAGTCAACTTCATTTCCAATGGGTCTCCAACTTGAATATCTTTAAAACTTTGGCCAACTTTTCTCAGAACGAATTCATCCTACGACTCGTAGTCAATTCCCACAAGTCGTATCCAACCTCAACTTCAATCCTCTTCTTATCACTTTTCATTGTTATCATGACGACTTGGGATATGAGTCATATAGTCACCCAACAACTTGTAGTCCAGGAAGTAACTTCAGTTTTCATTGATTTTTCTTTTTCTATTGGTCCACTTTACTGCTAACCTTTTTTTCTTATAAAATATACAAAAAAACACATCATATCTAACAAAATAACCTATGTATTTGCATATTTTTATAATTTAAAGCATCGAGAGTATCATGAAACCATGACACATCAGTAAGAATTATTCATTAATAGTGATATTACCTCCAAAGAGTCAGTTTTGATCTCAAGTGGCATTAGACATTATATTGTTGGTAAGATACTTTGATACCTTTGAGTAAGGAGAGCAGTTTAAGGGGAGTGGGGTTTAGTCCTTTCTGTTGATGTAGAAATCCCAGTTTTATTGTTTACGATGATCACAAAAAACTTCACCAATACCAGTGCTATGATTATTATTATCAAAGAAACCATCAAAGTTAAGCTTTAGATACGTGGCAGGAAAACGCATCTATTTTACTTCAATTAATATATGGGGGTTGGTGTTCCTGGTAAGGGAATTAGAGTTGTGGGTAGATCAATGGAACATCCTGTAATATGGTTAACATGAATAGGACTAGTAGAGTTATTGAAGGTATTGTGATTTTGGTTTAACCAAAGATGCCGTATGCTAAAAGGGAAGAAAATATCTCAGCTTACAAATTGGTTAGAACGGGACAAATGAAGAGCTTTGAACTCAAGTATCTAGTTAGGATCATTATCTCGAACGGAGGAAGTGGTGATACCTAAGGATTGCCAAAAGGACTTAGCAATGTAGCAATCAATAAAAACATGTTTACAAGAACACGTGGCATAGTTTTTAAGACACCATTTTAAGTTTGTGAAGGTAGTAATAGGCCGGAAGGTGACCATGGTAACATTGCTAGAAAAAGTATTTGATTTTTAGCTAAGTATTGAGTTCCATATCCAACAATAATCCACGACACTAGCAGACGGAGTGTCAAGAATTGCAAGCACTGAGTTTATGTTGAATCTACCTTTAATATTAAGAGTCCAAATGGGGGCGTCCCTATTGTGGTTGGGGATATAAAGAACAAATTCAATTCCCTGTAGAACATCATCTAGCAAAATGAAAGTATAGGAACTAAGATCCCAACTATTGTTAAACCTAATAAGATCAGAAACTTGAGTATTAATATCCTTGCAGTGAAGCAGACCTTTAATTAGGTTTCGAAGGTTGGTGTCAGGGGTTATCCAATTATGGTTCCAAACAATAATGTGACCCCACTTAGCTTAAACCTATCACAAACCTTTAAAGAGTTGTAAATATTGCATAAGGTAGTTAGGAATAGAGTATAGGATCAATTTAACTAGGGTGACTCTGCTCACTTGAGCTAGTAAATTGATTTTCCAAGTCGCTAGTCTCTTCTTCATGTTTTCCAAGATATAAGAAATCCTTGGTCCTAGGAGAGTTATTCAAGATAGGAAAACCTAGGTACCTACCAAATTTATCAGTGAAGAGATCTCAAAAGTAGTTCTAACCTAAGAGGCCTTTGCTATACTGTAATTTTTTGAGAGGATAATTTTTGATTTGCTAACATTAACACTTTGACCCAAAAGATGATAAAATTGATCAATGCTTTGCTTGACAATGTTAAAGGAAGTGTAAGCATCTTTTTCCACTAAAGGTAGATCATAGACATAACAAAGTAGGAAATAGTTAAACCATAGTTACCTACTTTAATGGGTTTACAAAGGCAAATGTCATCTTGGTAGTTAATATAATTCTAAAGCATTTCCATACAAAGAATGAATAAATAAAGGGGATAAAGGTCACCTTAACAAATTCCTCTAGAAGGATTGGAAAAATTCGTGGTGGTGCCATTAACTAAGCTAGCTATAGAGGAGGTGGTCACACAAGCCATAATTATCTTGGAAATATTATGAGGGAATTTGAAGACAACTAAAGCTCTATAGATGAAGGAACATTCTAATTTGTCAAAAGTTTTATTTAGATATGTTTCCCACATTAAGTTACCTTTGGTACATTTGGACTTTCTAAGGTTATTCACAATCTCTTGAATGATCATGACATTATCAGAAGGGTGTTTACCTATTATGAAACTAGCATAATAAAAGCCAATTAGTTTCTGGAGAAAGTGTCACTATCTGATACTGTCCCCAAGTCGTAACATGTACTTAGAGTCATAAGTGACCCTAAGCTAACCCATGTCCTGACATAACACTATGATACTAAAATAAACTAGAAATCACTAATGCAAGATTAATAATATAAATAATAAGTTTGGCAATAAGCCCGAGTGACAACATCTAAATAAAACCCGTAAAGTTGAAAACATAATCTAGCTGAATGTCTAAAAGCCTCTAAATAAGATAAGAGGTTGAGACAAGCCCCCAACTAACCCTAATTGTCTAAGAACTAAATGACTGAAATAAAGAAAGTAGACATAAAGATCGTCCTCAAAATATGAGGATTGACCACTCTCTGCTGCACATATAAGTAGGGAACCGTGCTAACCATGAGTTAGATGCTGAACGGATGAACCTATATTATAAGACAAAATACCACAAAAAATATGTTATCAGTAATTTAAATATACTGAGCATGTGAGATATTCACTACACTATATATGCTGAACATGAGAGAATGAACTAAACACGGAGTGAGGAGCATACACTGATGTAATGTCCAAATGAATAAATATGTATCTTAATAATAATAAAATGCTGAATAAAACGAGTACAAAGTTATGTAATATCTAAGTCTGAACTATGGGAGTACAAGGACATTCTGACTATCATAAAGAGGCATACAAACTAACGTACTAATGATAGAATATTTAAATCAATTACATATTACTAAGAATAATAAGATGTAAGGACCCATCTGAATAATCACAAATACTAATTTCATAAATATTTTAATATAACTAAGATACTGTGAACTAGATTGAAAAGACGGTTATGCAAATATCAAAGTATGAGACTCTGGGAGATACTATTAATTGATATATAATCATGTGACATAAACATGAAGTTTGATATATAATCCCTATCAAAAAGGACCCAATATACCTTTCCAGAGTATAAAGGCTGAATTGATCTAATATGATATAAACAAACCTATGGTAGCACGTAGTTCTTTGACTTAGGGAATGATACTAAAGGTCTCAACCTAATGGGTGGGTGACCCTTCTTCATCTATTCTGCTCGGTGCTAAGTACTACTCCCAACTGAACATAATTAATAGCTCCTGAGAATACTGATAGTGACATATCTGGATGTCAATTTATCCATAAACATGTATACCATACCTAACTTCCATACTACTAGTGAACTTTTCTTTTATAAGAAAATTGATCCAAGATCATTGATGTTTTTCCAGATACTATATTAATCCTGAAGCATACTTTTGGGAAAAAGTGCTTAGAAGCATTGATTTCATATCTGGATGCCATGCATCTTACTGATATGAGCCAAAGCTCTTGATTATGATATGAGTACACACACACACATATATTGAATCATGAGACTTGGACATTTATTGGGGACATGAGATGACTGGAGTAAATACATCAAAGAATATATGAGGGCTAAGATTTTGAAAAAAATCAATAAGGTTGGACCTACATCCTAAATCCTGGATCATAAAAATACTAACAGTCTAATAATATATATTATCTAATAATACGATTAAAATATTCTTTATTGAAAATCCGTCTAATAGTCTACAAAAACTATAATACTGAAGTCCACTGATTCTGATGTCTAAGACTGAGTAAGAGATACTTTAGCTGAAAGCATCCTAAAACACGTGAATATAAAAGAATGAGTGTTCAGTTAACAATGCATAGGATCCTAAGTCATCGGCTGTTCATAATCCACCATCTCTAAAAAATGCAACTATTCATGACAATTTCTATAATTTTAATGGTATGTGAAATTACACAACACAAGTCCAAAACCATGAAGCATCATTATATTTTGGATTCATGAATATGATAATATAAAGGTATTGAATTTCATGGAAAAATGTGTATTTATAGCCTATTAGTTATGGGTAAATGACATTCAAGAGGAATCATTACTATAGAGAAAATTTCAATTTTGAGATCATGAATTAATTAAGGAACTAAGTATAATTTGAGACTCAATGAATGAAAGGATACCCATTGATTAATTCCTACATATCTGGAGATGGGAACCTTGGTGAATCCTTTGAATTTGGAGATGGAAGAAGATTAACCCTAGTTATGCCCTGGAATAAGGAAATCGCCTCCTTTTCTCTGTTAATACTAAGTATTGACTGAATTTGAGTAATAAGGGAACTAGGATAAAATTAGGCATACTTTTTAATCTTAGAGTAGCTTAAAAAAGTTCTTAGGGGTTTATATATTGAAAAAAGATTGGAAATTCCCTTAAAAATGTAACTAAAAAAGTTGCAGAACTCGACGTACGAGCCATCTCATGATCGTGGGAACCACCTGCGATCGTGGGTGGTGGTTGTGGTTGGAAGGCTGAAATAAAGATCTCTGGACTTTATCAGATGAGACTTGGTTGATCGTGGGATCCACCCATGATCATTCCTTGGTTCCTAGGTTAGAAGTCCAAGCCTTATCATTTTAAGGATCCAAGATCATGCCCATGATCCTGGTTTCTAACTAAGATCATGGTACCCTCTTATGGTTGGGAGGTACTTATTAATGCTTAGCTATAACATCCCGAAAATCCAAACCAATGTTAGAACCATATTTAAAGCTCATGCAAAGTACATTATAATTCCTTGGTAGTTTTATTAATGAGTTTGATTATCTTAAGGCCTCAAATAACTCCCAGCTATTAGACAGATCAAAATATTCCTTACCGATTGAGTTTTAGAGAAGAATATTGCTATAATCAACTTCAAATGATCTTATCTTTTATTCTACTGAGAATTTTCCAGCTCAAGACCCATCAAATGATAGGAAATTGAACTAGCTTTCCTAGTATACTAATTTCGGCTTAATTTGATATTCGGGTGATAAGTTATGACACTTTTAGTAAGATACAGTAGCCCAACGCGATAAGGCTGCATTGCGGTGATGGCCAAAATCACGTTCGTTCTTTTTCAGTATGTCATCGCGATTGGCACGACGTTGCACTAAGGGTCAAATTCACGTTTGGTGGGGAACCGCGATGGCGCCGCGTTGCGCCAAGTGCTAGTTCAGAATTATCCTTTTCCAGTGGCATGACGCTTTAAGAACCGCATCACGCCGGCATGTAAAATCAGGATTGTCAGTCCACATTTTAATTTCCAGGGACCGATTGGTCTTTTCTCATGGCCCCAAATCTGTCCAAAATACGAAATTACAACCCTAAAGGGGCATTATGTGCCTATTACTTATAATTCCTCTCCAATAAACTAATCTTCTCTCAAGAACAAGCCCTAGTCTTCAAAATTCAAGATCAATTCTCAAGAAAACCCCCAATAACTCTCATGAATTCATCAACCCAGGTATGTTAAATGTTCATTCATGGGTCTCTTTCACCCATGGAGTCCAAGAATCAAATTTTAAATTCAAAGTCATGATCATTACAAGTTATTGTGATTTTAAATGAGATTTAAACCATGAATCCCCATGAATCATGATTCTATACCATGTTTACATGAAATTGTTGTTGTTATTAAACCTCAGGTGTTTTAATGATGCTATTCACTGATTTAATTCATAATTAGTGATGTTGATATTGAAGTCATGCTATTACTACAAGCTTTAAACTATTTCCATGCATAGCTTAAACTTTGAATAACAAGTGTTTGATGAAATTCCTACAAGAACGAATTTTGAATTAATGCTTTCATATTATGTCCCCAAAGTTTTAGTACTATTTTTCTATTATTGCTATCGAGTCCTGGGGGTTATGAATACCCAAAAACATAGCTATTTACTTAGTCTTAATATCTTCAGAATAGTTCAGATAGGTTATGAGCATTATCAGTTCAGTCAATTATCATAATCAGTTAAACTCAGAATAGTTCAGTACTCTGAGTCAATTCAGTTGGGAGTAGGATTTAGCACCGAGCGAACCCAGGGATGGGGGCTCACCTGCCAGTTGAGGGTGTGAACTTTAGTAGCTGTCCCTGCATTCCATAATTACATAGCCAGCGAGCTTGAGATGTTAACCTACCAGTTGAGGGTTGATCTTATAAGAGCACCTGCCAATTAAGGGTAACCCTTAGTCCTGTGGGACAACACTTTAGTGGATCCACATAGCCAGTGTTAGTACCCGTGGCATGGTACTGACTAGGGGTGGCAATTTCAGCCCATAGTTGTGAAAAGAGTCCATTTAACCCATATTTAGTGAATTGGATCACTCATATTTTAAATGGGTAAATATGGACTTCAACTCATTTTAAAAGCTCATACAAATATGGACAAAATGGGTAAAATATGGGTACCCATTTAAACACAGAGATCACCCACCTATACTTAAAGTTTTAGTTTTTTTTTCTTTTCATCCATTTTTTTTATTTTTTTATTTCTTTTTTCTTTGTATTTTTTTTTCGCTTTCCCCTTTCTTATTCTTATTTCATCATTCGTATTCGCTTGAGACCAACATGGGTTAATAAATATAAGATTCTAATTATCCCATTTAGCCTATATAATTCATAACATCTCTTATCAATTAAATATAATCCATAGTCTCACTCCTTTATTATTATTTTTTTCTATCTTTTATTTCTCTTTTTTTTTTCTTTCCTTTTTCCTTTAATTTACTATTTTTTTCTTTATTTTTTGCTTTAATTTACTTTTTTTCTTTTTCATTTTTTCCACTTATTTTTTACTCGTTTCTTACACCTTTTTTCTTTCTTCTTTTTTCATCATTTTTTTCTTTTTTAATTTTATTTCTTTGCATTTATTTTTTGTATTTCTGTTTCCCCCTTTTTCATTCTTGGTTCGTCATTTTTGTCATTTTTTTTTATTTTTTAGATTCTTTTCCTCATTTTTTTTTGTCATTGCATTTTATATTTTTTTACTTTAAATTTATTTGTATCATACTATGTGTTTCAAATAAATTTATTATTTGTATTTGAATAGTTTAGTTGTCAATATGTGCAATTTATCATTTGTATTTATATATAAATAAATATATAAATTAAAATCAACATGGGTTGTGGTGCTGTGGATGGGGCTTCTCCACCCTTAACCAGAGGTTGAGGGTACGACCCTGGTTATGGAGAAAACTCTGTTGGGAGCACTGCCACCTTAATGGGCCCTGCAACGCCCGATCTGAATTAGTCGGGGCTCCAATGCAGGCACCGTACACCGAATGAAAAACCAAAAAAAAATATATGAATTAATTGTATTTTCTTGAGAATAAAATATATATGGCTGAAGATCCACATAGCCCTCGAATTATAAATGTTGGGCGAATATAAATCAATATGCGTTTATGATATTTTCGTTATCATAAAAAAAAGAAGGAAACCAAAAAAAAAAAAAAAAATTAAAAAGTAGAAAGAGAGGTAGAAGTTAGAGATAGAAAAGAGAAAAAAGCGTAAAGAAAGAATTGAAGAAAAAAAATACAAAAAAAATCAAAAAGAAAAAATAATGAAAAAGGAGAAAAGGAAAAAGAAAAAAGATGATTGTGAAAACAAATATACTGAGTGGTTACGATATTTTAGTCATCATCCATAATTTGTACTCGACTTAACCATGTTCTTCGAAAATAAAAAAAATATAAAACATAAAATACAACCAAAAAAAAAGAGAAAGAAGTAAAAACAAAAAAAGAAAAAAGAAAAGAAAAAAAGGAGACTAAAAAGGAAAAGGAAAAGGAAAAAAAAAAAAAAAGAAAGAGAAACAAAGGGTAGAGGGCAGGTAGAAGAGAGAAAAAAAAGAAATGACAAAAAAAAAAGAAAAAAAGAAAACTAAAGGCTACATATAGAAGAGAGACAAAAAAAACTAAAAAAAAGAAATGGAAAAAAAGTCAAGTTGATATGATATAGAAGTTTTAAGTTTTTGACTTGGGAGTTAAGTGGGTTGAAACCATTTTTACCCAATCCATATTTGACCAAATCCATATTTACCCATATTTATATGGGCGGATTGCAATCCAAACCATTTTTACTCGATCCATATTTAACCCGTCCAAATCCAATCCAATCCACCCAATTGCCACCCCTAGTACTGACACCCTTCCAACTGGGGTCACAGGTTGGACCCTAAATTGCTCATTGGGGCATGTTGGTTAGATGATAGCTCCCACAGTCTCAGTCAAGTTATCAGCTCAGAAATTTAGTTTCTATTTTGCTTGATCATAGCATACAGATATCAATTATTCATTTATTAGTACTCAATATTTCAATTTACAAATTATATTCAGAACATGTTTTATGCTTGGTCATGCATTCACAGTATTTACAGATTTCACGTATTCTTTTCTGTACTTCATGTTATTCATTCAGTCAATTATTACTCCTGTACATGAAACCATGCATATTAACCTACCTCATTTAGCATACTAGTACATTCAAAGTACTCATCGCATAATCATTTCTTGCGCTATGATGTATCATATCATAGGTTCAGACGCTCAGTTCCTAGATCGCACATAAACTTTCCAGATTATCAGATGTTGCAGTGGTGAGACCTTATATTTCGAGGACATGGTTTATTTATCTCAACTATTTCATCAGTTTCAGTATTTTTCCTTACAGTCAGAGTTAGTTGAGAGTCTATCCCATCAGCTCCACAGTTAGTCAGTAGAGGCTTTTCAGACTAGTATATATAGTTAGTCAGTCTTCAGTTTTTAGTTGTCATTGTCAGATGTTTTATCAGTATTATTAGTATTGTTTTGCATACTTTATCTGAACTATGACTTAAAAACCTTATGGCATTATATCCATTGTTTTCTGCACATGATCTTTTATTATTAATTTTATTCAATGCTCACCACATGTACCAGCTCATGGGTTAGCTTGTGGTCCCTCTGGACTGTAAGCACCGTGTGACGCACAGAGTGTACTCTCGGGGCATTACAAACTTGGTATCAGATTCTAAGGTTTTAAAGTGTCCTAGGAAGTTTGAAAGCCACGTCAAGTAAAGTCTTATGCATGGGTGTGAAGTGCACCACTCTTATGGATAAGAGGCTATGAGGCATTTTAGGAAAACATTCCCTTCTTTCAGTGTTTATGTCATGAAAAAGAGCATGAGCCGTGTCAAACTCTCTATCTAATATATTCTTCCTTCTGTTTACATAACATGCCTCCCAGAAAGACAAATGAAATAAGAAATGTGACCAGCCAGCACCTCCGCCCGTTCAGGAAGATCCCCTGAACAAGCATGTTTCTCATCTAGAGTTCAGAGCTATATTCACTACTCTAGCTCATTCTGTAGTGGCTCAAAATGTTCATCCAGTTGCTATTTCGGCCAACCCAGTGGCCAATACTGCCACATCTCGAATTTGAGACTTTACCCGAATGAATCCTCCTTTGTTTTCGAGATCCAAATTTGAACAAGATTCACAGAAATTCCTAGACATGGTACAGAAGCTAACCAACATCATGGGGGAGACTTCTAGTAAGAGTGATGAATTGGCTGCTTACCAGTTGCAAGATGTAGCCATACCTGGTTTAAGTAGTGGAAAGAGGATAGAGGCACAGATGTAGGGCCTATAGAATGGAAGGAGTTTACTACAACCTTCTTAGATAGATTCTTCCCGTTGGAGATGAGGTAAGACAAAGTGTTAGAGTTTATTAACTTGAGGCAGGGAAACATGAGTGTAAAAGAGTGCAAGACTGAGGTAGTGGCTGATAGCAGTCTAGGATGAGCAAGTTCATGTCTGAGGTATCTGACAGTGTGGTCAAGAAGTGTAGGACTGCGATGTTAATTAAATATATGGACATATCTAGGCTTATGGTCCATGCTCAACATATTGAGGAGTAGAAGAATAAGGAGAAGAAGAGAGAGAACAAGAGGGCTAGAACAATAGCTTTGATTTTACTCAGCCAAAGTTAGAAGGTGGTAATCGTCCTCAGTTCTATCAGAAATCTTCAGTCCCAACTCCATCTTTAGCTAGTGCCCCATTACCCAAATTCAAAAATGATAATAAGGATAGGGCACCAGGGTCTAAGTCACAAGACAGTGTAAACAGTGGTCATACAAATCTTCTTTGCCAGAAATATGGCCGAAACCATCAGGGTGTTTGTAGAGTCGGTAGTGACGTATATTTTAGGTGTGGCATGCCAGGCCACAAAGTCAGGGATTTCCAAAAGAGTGGTCAGTAGGGTCAGTCCAGTCGTTCCCCAGTTCCAGCCGGTCGTCCAACTTAGCAGGGTGCCGCTTTCAGTGTCACCAGTAGTCAGCGCCCAAATAGATTGTATGCACTTTAGTCCCAACAGGATCAGGAAAGTTCTCTTGATGTGGTTACTAGTACGTTGTAGGTTTTTCATTTACATGTTTATGCTTTACTAGACTCTGGAACATCTTTTTTTTTGTAACCCCTTATATAGCTATTGATTTCGGTGTTAGTCTTAAGATTTTAGCAGAACCCTTTTCAGTGTCTACCCCAGTAGATGTCTCTATTATACCCCATTGGGTATACATGAACTGCCCAATTACAGTATCTCAGAAAGTTACTTCAGTTGATCTCGTGGAGTTGGAGATGATGGATTTTAATGTCATTCTCGGCATGGATTGGCTCCACTCATGCTATGCTTTAGTTGATTGTAGAAACATAGTAGTTCATTTTCAGTTCCCAAATGAAACTGTCCTTGAATGGAGGGGTAGTACTACAACACTTAGGGGTCAGCTTGTTTCGTACCTTAGAGCGAGGAAAATGATATCCAAGGGGTGTATTTTTCATCCTGTTTGAGTCAAGGAATCTAATTCTAAGACTCCTAATCTTGAGTCACTTTCAGTAGTGAGGGAATTTCCAAATGTGTTCCCTGAAGATATTCCCGGTGTTCCTCCCGAAAGGGAAATCGACTTTGGGATAGACCTTCTTCCAGATATCTGGCCTATCTTTATTTCGCCATACAGAATGGCTCCAACCGAACTCAAAAATTTGAAAGAACAGTTGAAATATCTCCTAGATAAAGGATTCATCAGTCCTAGCATTTCCCCGTGGGGTGCATCAGTTCTATTCATGCGTAAGAAAGATGGTTCTCTTAGAATGTGTATTGACTACCATCAGTTAAACAAAGTCACAATCAAGAACAAATACCAACTTCCCAGAATTGATAACTTGTTCGATTAACTTCAGGGTGCCAGTTATTTTTCTAAGATAGACCTCAGATCCGGCTATCACCAGCTCAGAGTCAGAGAATGTGACATTCCAAAAATAGCTTTTACAACTCGATTGGTCACTTCGAGTTTCTATTCATATCCTTTGGTCTCACTAATTCACCAACAACCTTTATGGACTTGATGAATCGAGTATTTAAGCAGTACTTGGACATGTTCATCATAGTCTTCATTGATGACATTCTTGTGTATTCCCATAATGAAAATAATCATGCAGACTACCTCAAAATAGTATTGCAGACTCTTAGAGCCCATCAGTTGTTTGCTATGTTCAGTAAGTGTGAATTTTAGCTAATATCAGTAGCTTTCCTTATTATTTCTGGTGATGGAATTAGATTTGATCCTCAAAAGACTGAAGCGGTGAGAAACTGGCCTAGACCCATCTCTCCATCAAATATCAGGAGTTTTTTAGGTTTGGCTAGCTATTACCAGTGGTTTTTTGAAGGGTTTTCGTCTATTGCATCCCCCATGTCCATATTAACTCAGAATAAAGTCAAGTTTCAGTGGTCAGATTCTTGTGAGAAGAGTTTTCAGGAGTTGAAGACTCGACTCACCACAACCCCAGTTTTGACGTTACCAGATGGTTCAGATGGGTTTGTTGTGTAATGTGATGCTTTCATAGTTGGTTTGGGTGTGTTTAGATGTAAAAGGGTAAGGTTGTGGCCTATTCCTCTAGACAACTTAATCCCCATGAAAAGAATTACCCTACCTATGATTTTGAGTTAGCAGCTATTGTATTTGCCTTAAAAATTTAGAGGCACTATTTGTATAGGGTGCATGTAGATGTGTTCACAGATTACAAAAGCTTGCAATATGTGTTTTCATAGAGGGATTTGAATCTGCATCAGAGAAGGTGGTTAGAGTTGTTAAAAGACTATGATATGAGTATTTTATACCACCCGGGTAAGGACAATGTAGTGGCAGATGCCCTAAGTAGATTGTCTATGAGTAGTATTGCTCATGTTGAGGATGACAAGAAGAAGTTAGTTAGGGTAGTTCATCATCTTGCCAGATTAGGTGTTCATTTGGTTGATTCAGTTGAGGGTAGCGTTTGGGTTTAGGATAGTTCGAAATCTTCTTTCGTTGTCGAAGTGAAAGAAAAGTAGGATAGGGATCCTAGTCTGGTGAAGTTAAAGGAGTCAGACAGAGATTAGAAAGTAGAGATTTTCTTTAAAGGGAGAGATGGTGTGTTGTGTTGCCAGGGTAGACTGTGTGCCATGTGTAGATGAGTTGGGATAGCGAATTCTTACAGAAGTGCATGGTGAGCGTTACTCAATTCATCCAGGGTCCACGAAGATGTACTGCGATCTGTGGGAAATCTTTTGGTGGAGTGGGATGAAGAGGGATATTGCAGGGTTTGTAGCTAAGTGCTCCACTTATCAGCAGGTTAATATTGAACATCAAAAGCCTACTGGGTCTATGTAGGAGTTTAGTATTCCCTCTTGGAAGTAGGAAGTAGTGAACATGAATTTTGTGACAGGTTTGCCTCATACTCACTGTTAGCATAATTCGATTTGAGTCATTGTGGACAGGATGACCAAATCAACCAATTTTTTACCAGTCCATACTTCTTATTCAGCCGATAACAATTCACATATCTATATTAGAGAGTTGGTTAGGTTGAACAGTGTTTCACTATCTATCATTTTAGATAGAGGTACTCATTTTACCTCTTACTTTTGGAAAGCTTTTGAAAAGGGTCTTGGTATACAAGTTCACCTCAGTACAACCTTTCACCCTCAGATAGATGGTCAGGTAGAGAGCGTGTGTAGTTGACTTTAAGGGAAGTTGGGATGACCACTTACCTTTGATTGAATTCGCGTATAATAACAACTATCATTCCAGTATTCAGATGGCTCCGTTTGAGGCTCTATATGGAAGGAGGTGTAGGTCTCTGATTGGTTGGTTTGAGGTAGGTGAAATTTCTTTAATAGGGCCTGATTTGGTGTTTGATGCTTTGGAGAAAGTTCATCTAATCAGGGAGAGTCTTAAGGTAGCCCAAAGCCGACGGAAATCTTATACAGATGTGAGGAGAAAGGATCTGGAGTTTGATATTAGTGATTTCGTATATCTAAAAATCTCTCCCGTGAAATGGGTAAAGAGGTTTGGTATGAAGGGGAGGCTTAGACCCCGATATGTTGGCCCTTACATAATTTTAAGACGTTTCAGAAAGGTGGATTATGAGCTTGAGTTGCCTGTAGAATTTACATCAGTGCACCCAGTATTCCATATCTCTTTGTTGAAGAAGTTTATTGGTGACCCAGTTGTAGTTGGTCCCATAGAAAGCGTAGATGTTTAGAACAGTCTTTCTTACAAAGAAATTCCAGTCAAAATCCTTGATCGACAAATTCGTAGACTAGGGAACAAAGAAGTTCCCCTAGTGAAGGTTCTTTGGCGGAATAAGTCTGTTGAGAGAGCCACTTGGGAAGCAGAAACAAATATGCTAACCAAGTACCCTCATCTTTTCTATGCAAACTCGGATTCAACTTAAGGTAACAATCTTCTTAGAATTTCTCTTTTCTATGCTCAGTATCAGCTGCATATCATTCTCATATCAGTTATGCATTCATATAACCAGTTCAGTCATGTGTCATGTTTCATACTTAGTCATGTAATCACGTTTTCATCATGTATATTCAGCATGTAATCTCAATTCCTCAGTTCTTTCAGCTTAACCAATCTTAGTCGAGGATGAATTTTCCCAAGGGGGATATATTGTAATACCCCAAAAATACAAACCAATGTTAGATCCATGTTTCAAGCTCATGAAAAGTACATTTTAATTCCTTGGTAATTTATGAATGAGTTTTATTTATCTTAAGGCCTCGAATAACTCCCAACTATTAGACGGATCAAAATATTCCTTACCGATTGAGTTTTCGACAAGAATATTGCTATAGTCAACTTCAAAATGATCTTATCTTTTATTATACTGAGAATTTTCCATATCAAGACCCATCAAATGATAGAAAATTGAACTAGCTTTCCAATGATACCAATTTCTCCTTAATTCGATACTCGGATGAGAAGTTATGGCACTTTTAGTAAGAGACAGTAGCCCAACGTGATAAGGCCGCATCGCGGTGATGGCCAAAATCACGTTCGTCCTTTTCCAGTGTGTCATCGTGATTGGCACCGTGTTGTACCAACGGTTAAATTCACATTCAGTGGTACCGCAATGGCTCTGCATCGCGCCAAGGTGCCAGTTCAGAATTGTCCATTTCCAGTGGCGTAACGCGATAGCACCACGTCACGCCGTTGGACAAAATGGGGATTGTCCTTTTCAAATGGCACAATGCGATAAGAACCGCATCGCACCGGCATGTAAAATCAAGATTGTCAATCCGCGTTTTAATTTCCAAGGACCATTTGGTCTTTTCCCATTGCCCCAAATCCATCCAAAACACGAAATTACAACCCTAAAAGGGCATTATGTGCCCCATTACTCATAATTCCTCTCCAAGAAACTAATATTCTCTCAAGAACAATCCATAGCCTTCAAAATTCAAGATCTATTCTCAAGAAAAACCCCAAGAACTCTCACGAATTCATCAACCCAGGTATGTTAAATGTTCATCCATGGGTCCCTTTCACCCATGGAGTCCAAGGATCAAATTTTAAATTCAAAGTCATGATCATTACAAATTATTTTGATTTTAAATGAGATTTAAACCATGAATCCCCATGAGTCTTGATTCTATACCATGTTTACATAAAATTGTTGTTGTTATTAAATCCCGGGTATTTTAATGATGCTATTCGCTGGTTTAATTCATAACTAGTGACGTTGATGTTGAAGTCATGCTATTACTACAATATTTAAACTATTCCCATTCTTATCTTAAACCATGAAGATCAAGTGTTTGATGAAATGCCTACAAGAACGAATTTTGAATTAATGGTTTCATATTATGTCCCCAAAGTTTTAGTACTATTTTTCTATTATTGCTATCAAGTCCTGGGGGTTATGTATACCCGAAAACATAGCTATTTACTTAGTCCCAGTATCTTCAGAATAGTTCAGATATGTTATGAGCATTATCAGTTCAGTCAGTTATCATAATCAGTTAAACTCAAAATAGTTCAGTATTCTGAGTCAGTTCAGTTGGGAGTAGGATTTAGTACTGAGCGAACCCAGGAACGGGGGCTCACCTGCCAGTTGAGGGTGTGACCTTTAGTAGCAGTACCTGTGTTCCATAACTACATAGCCAGCATAGGTTGAGATGTTAACCTGCTAGTTGAGGGTTGATCTCATAAGGGCTCCTGCCAGTTTAAGGTAACCCTTAGTCCCTTGGGACAACACTTTAGTGTATCCATACAGCCAGTGTTAGTACCCGTGGCATAGTACTTACACCCTTCCAACTGGGGTCATAGGTTAGACCCCAAATTGCTCATTGGGGCATGTCGGTTAGATGATAGCTCCCACAGTCTCAGTCCAGTCATCAGCTCAGTAGTTCAGTTTCAGTTTTGCTTGACCATAACATACAAATATCAGTTATTCATTTTTCAGTACTCAGTATTTTAGTTTACAAATTATATTCAAAACATGTTTTATGCTTGATCATGCATTCGCAGTATTTACAGATTTCACAGATTCTATTTAGTACTTTATGCTATTTATTTAGTCAGCTATTACTCTTGTACATGAAACTATGCATATCGGGCTACCTCATTTAGCATACTAGTACATTCAATGTAGTGATCACATACTCGTTTCTTGTGCTATGATGTATCATATCATAGGTTTAGACACTCAGTTCCCAGATCACGTATAGACTTTCTAGATTATCAGAAGTTACAGTGGTGAGTCCTCATATTTCGAGGACATAGTTTATTTATCTCAGCTATTTCATCAGTTTCAGTATTTTTCCATTCAGTCAGAGTTAGTTGGGGGTTTGTCCCATTAGTTCCATTGTCTGTCAGTAGAGGCTTTTTAGACTAGTACAGTCAGTTAATCAGTCTTTAGTTTTTAGTTGTCATTTTCAAACATTTTATCAGTGTTATCAGTATTATTTTGTAGACTTTATCAGAACTATGACTTAAAAACCTTATGTCATTATATTCATTATTTTCCGCACATGATCTTTTGTTATCAGTTTTATTCAGTGCTCATAGCAGGTACCAACTCATGGGTTATCTTATGGTCTCTCAGGACCTAAAACATTATGTGATGCCCAAGGTGTAATCTCGGGGCATTACATTTGTATTTTGAGGTTTTTTTATGTAGACGGAATCATTCTATGGTCGTGGTTTTTGTTCGCAGGTCCTCACTATTGGACATTGCTTCACTAAAATGGCCATAACTCTTAGCTTCAGAATCAGATTAATACAAAATGAGATGTGTTGGAAAAAAGACTCAAAGAACTTTCATTTGGTGAGTCTTTATCTTAAAAACACTTTAGAATCTAGGAGTTATGCTAGTTTGAAGTTGACTATAGGAAGATTCTTTGAAAGAAAACACCCGATAAGGAAGGTTACAACTTGGCTATGAGTTAAGAGTTACTTGTAGCCTTATGTAATACACCAAGTTTTTTTAGATCTAGGACCACCAAGAGATGGATAATTGAATTAGATTTCCAATGCCACCAGTCTCATCTCAATTTGTTACTACAGTAAAAGTTATGGAAAAAATTTCTGTGGCTCTATCAAACTACCAGTGACGATGACTTTGACTATGACTCATCGTCAGGACATAACGAGTCACAGTGAAGACTCATTGTCATGGTATTGAGGGACCAAATAATCCAGTCTAGTGAGGACGACTCTTGATGACGAGTTATGGTGGTACCATATGAGTAGTCCAGAGGACCCATTATTACAATAGTAAGAAATCAACATCTCTATTCCTTTGACTATGACCCCTCATGACGACTCATGGTCAGAATAAATAAGTCATCAAAAGGTGTCATTTTCATAATAGTGAAGACCCAAAGTTTAGATCCTCTAGTCATGAATCCATACCACGACTCATCATCAGAACTAATAAGTCATAGATGGACCCATCACAACTGTTTCATAAAATTTCTAAACAATTTCAAAAGTGTTGTTTGGGATCTTCACACTCGTTGAACCCCAAATATACGTTGTTTTGGGTATCCCAAGGCTGATTAGTAGGGATAATATTCCCCAAAGTCCTCATAAACTAAAAATTCAATTGACACTTATAAAAAGGGCAATTTTCTCTTCTCGAAGGCAAAGTAGGGTTCTTCAGTTATCAACTCAAATTCAAAAGCATACCTCAAGGATTTCATCTGTAATACCCCGTACTTTCCTAGCTTAATTTTGCTTTTAGAATGTCAAGGGTTAGCTTCTGTAACACCCCAATTTTCTGAACCAGAACGCTATACAGTGCTTATGATCCCAAAGGACCACAAGCTAACCCATGATTGATATTTGTACCTGTACACTACAATATATATCATAATAATGCGGAAAACATGAACATGTAGGTCATAAGGTTTAACTGAATAAAGAATCTGGTAAAATAACATCGATATGGGTGAAAGATAACCAAAACAACTGAAAAGCTGAATCAAATCTGAACTAAATCTGAACTATATCTGAAAGCCTTGAAGTACTGACTGAATAAGGAGTTGAAGGAACATGTCTCTAACTAACTTCGTAAACTGAAAAATAACTGAAATAATAAATAAATCGAATCATATCATCCTCGAATGAAGAGGACTCACTGCAGCTCTGTATACTGGAATGCGAATGCTACTGCTGGTCAGGAACTCATGTCTCTGAACCTATGGTGTAACATGAAAAAAAAGCACCATAGCGTGAATGCGTCAGTACAACTGGAGTACTGATTATACGAGTGAGGTAGGCTGAACATAAATAGGGTTACATACATGAACAATGCTAACTAACTGACTGATATGAACGTGAGAGTACAAACATGCATACATAGAAACTGAGATCGCGAATGCGTGATAGCTAAATCGGTACGATAATACATAGTTTACTGATAACTGATCATGACTGATACTGTACTTCTGAATACATGGGTGACTATGCCTGACAGTCCTGCATCTGATGGAAATATCTGAGTTCCGTACTATAACTGAATTTGACTGTATTTGGCAGTCCTGGTATACTGATATCTGAAGAACTATCTGGGTTCTTTTACCGAGACTGAGCCTGAAACTGTGGGAGGTAGTTGTTTAACCGATATGCCCTAATAATGCATATAGCTAAGTTGAGGTCCAATCTCTACCCCGACTGGAGGTGTGTCAATACCGCGTCACTGGTAAGGACAGTTGTGAGTGATCCTCAACTGGCACGCACTCAAATAAGAATGGTAGGAACCCTCAACTGGCAGGTTAAGCCACCTCATCAACCCTAGTATGACAGGTTAAGATATCTCCACCTATGCTGGCTATATAGTTCTAGAACACAAAGATGATTGCTAAGAATCACACCCTAAACTGGTAGGTGAGTTCCCATCCTTGAGTTCACTCGGTGCTAACTTATACTGCCATCTGAAGAGACTAAACATGATTTAACTGACTATATAAGGACTGAGTAACTGACTTCCGTTGACTGACGAAATAGCACTATTATCTGAGATTTTGCTGAGATCATGAGATTTCGGAGGTTTCCTGAGTCACATGAGTGACTGATTTCTATAGATCATGGCTTGACTGAGATTATCGGGGTAACGTGACTTGGATCTAGGCACACAACTATATGTTTTGGGTACGAATACCCCCAGGACTAGATGGAAGGAAACTGACACACATGACATGACTTGATCACAATATTTGAGTCCAAAATTCATAATATCGTACATAAGGGATTTCATAATAAGCATGGTTATCAACAATGTATTTCATAGGAAGGATTTCATGCCACATTGAAGTACTTGCACAACCTTAATATAATGTTCATTGCATAATCATACTAGCAACACATATCAATAGCATGGAAGTTCATGTGGAATCATCTTAAGAGTTGACATAGCTTGTCATTTAAATACTATGGGGGTCATAGGAACATGATTTTTAGCATTCTAGGTATTTTAACAAACACCTTACATGCACACTTTGGGGCATAGGTTTTCTCAACAATTTTAATCATCTTGAACCACCCAAATTTATGGGTTTTAACTACAAGCATGCATACATCATGGAAGTCAACTTATATTAATATCTTGAATCTTAAACAATGATCATTAACATGAACAACATCACATAACAACAAGGAAATAAAATTTTCTCATTTGAAAGCATGGTTCTTGAACTCTATGAACGAAAAGGGTCCATAGATAAACACTACGCATACCTGACTCAAGGTTCTTGATGTTTTTGAACTTGAAGGATTTGAAATCCTTTGATTCTTGAAGAAGATTGGGTTTTGTTCTTGGAGATTAAATTTAGAGAGAAACCCTAGTTTTTGTTTGTGAAATAATAATGAGAATAATGGCTGAATTCGGACTTATATGGGTATATATAGGCAAGTGGTAAGTGACCAAAATATCCCTATTAAAACGACCTAGAAATAATTTGAACATGTCGTGTGATGGTCTGACTGACGGTCCATCAGACACTTGATGGTCCGTCACTTAGACCGTCAGACGTGGACCAGAAATGGGGTTTACTGGATAAGAGTTGACGGCCTGGATGACGATTTATCACAACTTTGATGATCCATCAACTTGTCCGTCAGTCCTTATCCAGTACGTGGCTCAACTTCCTTGGTTGTGACGGTCAAAGTGGCGGTCCATCAACTTGGACGTCATACTTGGGCGTTTCCGACAGTTCTAAGTAAAACGTCCATAACTTCCTCGTCTGATGTCGGATTTGGACAAAATTGGTACCGTTGGAAAGATAACTCAATTTACCACATGATAAAAAGTGAAAATATCAAAAATACTATGTGTACAAAGATAGGTTTGCATTTTAAAGTAAGTCCTAGCATCTTTGAGATGATTTCTAGCTAGGAAAAAGGCATATGTATTACAATATCTCCCCCTTTAGAACATTCATCCTCGAATAAAACTGACTGATAGGGGAAACAATAATCCAAACATGAGTAGATGGAACATGATCTTATGACTGATAAATTGAACGCGTTCTACTGAACATGCATATCTGATGCACGTGTAACTGATTCATGAATTCATGACTGAGGTCCTCACAATGAGAATGCATATCTGATGCATAATTATTTACTGGACTGATACATGTATGCATGACTGAATATGCAATGGTACTTGATACCAAATTTGTGATGGAACATGAACACGAAATGAAATATCAAGTTGTGTTGAATGCTGAACGTGAAATTGAATGAGCTTAATGAGGACTGTTACCTTGAGCTTGATCTGGGTTGGCGGAGAAAAGGTGAGGGTACTTGGTACGCATGTATTCTTATGCTTCCCAAGTAGCTCCCTCAACGGATTGATTTCACCAAAGAACTTTGACTAGAGGGACTTCTTTGTTCCTCAGCCTACGAATCTGATAGTCTAAAATTTTGACTGGAATCTCTTTATAAGAGAGGCTGTCCTGAACATCAATGTTCTGAATAGGGACTACAACTGATGGGTCTCCTATGTACTTCTTGATCAAAGATACATGGAAGACCGAATGAACTGAGGCAAGATCTGAAGGCAATTCGAGCTCATAAGCTACCTTGCCGAAGTGACAGAATCCTGAAGGGACCGACATAGAGGGGACTGAGTTTCCTTTTTTTACCGAACCTCTTCACTCCCTTCATGGGAGAGATTTTGAGATAGACATAGTCATTGACATTGAACTCGATATCCTTTCTACGAACATCTGCATTAAACTTCTGTCGGCTCTGAGCAGCCCGAAGTCTCTCTCTGATCAACTAAAATTTCTATAAGGCGTCGAATACCAAGTCAAGACCGATGACTGAGGCCTTACTAACTTCGAACCAACCGAATGGAGATCTACATCTCCTACCATAGAGAGCTTCGAATAAAGCCATCTGAATACTAGAATGATAGCTATTATTGTATGAAAACTCAATTAAGGGCAAGTGGTCATCCCATTTTCCCTTAAAATCAATTACACACGCCCTTAGCATATCTTCAAGAGTCTGAATGGTCCTCTCTGCTTGGACATCTGTCTGAGGATGAAACACTGTACTGAGATGGACTTGGGTACCAAGACCCTTTTAGAATGCTTTCCAAAAGTAAGAGGTGAACTGTGTACCTCTGTCTGAGATGATAGATAATGGAACACTGTGTAATCTGAACAACTCCCTAATATAGAGTTTGGCATAATCCTCGGCTAAATAAGAGGTATGAACTTGAAGGAAATGAGCTGACTTAGTCATTCTGTCTACAATGACCCAAACTAAATCATGTTGTTGACGAGTTCGAGGCAAACTCGTCATGAAATCCATGTTCACTTCTTCCCACTTCCAAGTAGGAATGGTGAACTCCTACATAGACCCACTAGGTTTTTGATGCTCTATCTTAACCTACTGACATGTAGAGCATTTAGCCACAAACTCTACAATATCTCTTTTCATCCCACTCCACCAATAGATCTGCCGTAAGTCGCGGTACATCTTAGTGGCCCCTGGATGAATAGAGTATCGCGCACCATGTGCCTCTGCAAGAATTCACTGCCTCAAGTCATCTACACCTGGAACACATAGACGACCCTGACAACGAAGAACACCATCTCTCCCTTGGGAGAAAGCCTTTACTTTCTGATTCTAAACTGACTCTTTTAGCTTGACAAGGCTGGGATCCCTGTCTTGCTTTTCTTTCACCTCGGTAACTAGAGATGACTCTGAACTACTCTAAACACATACACTACCCTCTGAAGATTCGACTAAGCGAACGCCTAGTCTGGCAAGCTGATGAATTTCCTGGGCTATCTTCTTCTTACCATCCTCTACGTGAGAAATACTCCCCATGGACAGTTTACTGAGAGCGTCGGCCATAACGTTGGCCTTTCTTGGGTGATAAATAACACTCATGTCATAATCCTTCAAGAACTCAAACCACCTTCTCTGATGAAGATTAAGATCATTCTAAGAAAAGACATACTGTAGACTCTTATGATCTGTGAAGACATCTACATGAACTCCGTATAAATAATGTCTCCAAATCTTTAAGGTAAATACTACGGCTGCTAATTCAAGATCATGAGTAGGATAATTCTTCTCATGGGGCTTTAGCTGTCTGGAGACGTAGGCTATGACCTTACCATGCTACATGAGGACACAACCTAAACCCACTCTGGACGCATCATAATAGTCTACAAAATCGTCTGAACCATCTGGAAGAGTTAGAACTGGGGCTGAGGTGAGTCGAGTCGTCAACTCTTGAAAACTCTTCTCGCAAAAATCTAACCACTGAAACTTAACCTTCTTCTAAGTCAATCTGGACATAGGAGATGCAATAAAAGAAAATCCCTCGACAAAGTGTCTGTAATAGCCAACAAACTCTGATGGAGAGATAGAGCGAGGCCAGTTTGTTACCGCTTCATTTTTCTGAGGATCTACTCTAATGCCATCACCAAAAATAATATGGCCAAGGAATGCTACTGATCTTAGCCAAAATTCGCACTTACTAAACTTGGCGAACAACTGATGATCTTTTAGAGTTTGAAGAACAATTTTGAGATGGTCTGAATGATCATGCTCTGTGCAAAAATAGACCAGAACATCATCTATGAAGACTATGACGAACATGTCTAAGTACTGCTTGAACACCCAGTTCATCAAGTCTATGAAAGCTGCAGGGGCATTGGTAAGACCAAAGGATATGACTAGAAATTCAAAGTGACCATACCGAGTACTAAAAACTGTCTTTGGGATGTTACGTTCTCTAACCTTGAACTGATGATAGCCTGATCTGAGGTCTATCTTGGAGAAATAGCTGGCACCCTAAAGTTGGTCAAATAAGTCATCTATAAAAAGATACCTGTTCTTGATCGTGACTTTGTTGAGTTGACGATAATCAATACACATCCTGAGAGAACCGTCTTTCTTGCGTACGAATAAGACTGGTGCACCCCATGGGGATACACTGGGCCTGATGAATCCCTTATCTAAGAGATCCTTCAACTAATCTTTCAGTTCCTTGAGTTCTGCTGGTGCCATTCTGTATGGCAGAATAAAAATAAGCTGAGTATCAGGGAGAAGGTCTATGTCGAAGTCTATTTCTCTTTCGGGAGGAATGCCTAGATGATCTTCGGGAAAGATGTCTGAATATTCATTAACAACTGGAACTGATTCAAGACTGAGAGATTTGGAACTGGAATCTTTTAAATGCACGAGATGATACACACACCCCTTTGAAATTATTTTACTTGCCCGAAGGTAGGAAATAAGCTGACCCCTGAAAGATGAAGTACTACCCTTCCACTCAAGGACGGGATCATTCGGTAACTAAAATTGAAATATCTGGGTCCTGCAGTCGACTGTGGCATAGCAGGAATGAAGCCAATCCATGCCGAGAATGACATCAAAATCAGTCATCTCTAATTCGACTAAATCTGCTGATGTGGATTTCTAAATTATCATAATCGGGTAGTTCCTGTATACCCGCCAAGCCATAATGGTTTTACCCACTAGTGTAGAGACAGAAAAGGGCTCTGCTAAAATTTTAGGACAGATTCCAAAATTGCCTGCTATGTATGGAGTGACAAAAGACAAAGATGCACCTGGATATAGAAAAGCGTAAACATGAACATGGAAAATCTGTAACGTACCAGTAACGACATCAGGAGAATTTTCCTGATCCTGTCGAGTCTGAAGAGCATAGAGTCTGTTTGGGCGTTGCACACTGGTAGCACTGGAAGTGGCACCCTGCTGGTTTGGGCGACCGGACTTAGCTGTGGAATGATTTTGCTGACCCTGATAACTGGACTGAGGACAATCTATGACTCTGTGGCCTAGCTTTCCACAACCAAAACAAACATCACCACCGGCTCTGCAAATACCCTGGTGGTTCATACCACAAGTTTGACATATGGGATTAGTTCGGGCATTGCTGACACTGCCCTGATATTTAGAGCTGGGTGATCTATCTCTGAACTTAGGAGCTGGAGCACTGACTGAAGAATGAACTGAAGCTAATGACTTGGGACGAAACTGGAAATGATTACCTTCCTCTGATTTGGGCTGAGCAAATCTGAAACTGTATGATCTTGCTCTCTTATTCTTCCACTCCCTAGCCCTAACCTTTTGCTCCTCTATTTGCTGAGCATGGGTCATGAGCCTGGCTAAAGTCATATCACTGTTCAGCATTGCAGATCTACACTCATTTACTATGCTATCATTCACTCTTGACATGAACTTGCTCATCTTAGCCCTGTTGTCTGCAACCACATAAGGGGCATATCTGGCTAGCTAAGTAAATCTAAGAGAATACTCCCTAACCTTCATATTTCCCTGCTTGAGATTGATAAACTCAAGAACTTTGGCCTCCCTCAGCTCTTGGGGAAAGAATCTATCTAAGAAAGCCGTGTCAAATCCATTCCACTTTATAGGACCTGCATCTTCTAACCTCTCAGACTTCCACTATTTGTACCAAGTGTGAGAAACATCCTGTAACTGGTATGTGGCTAACTTGACGCTCTGAACAGAAGTAACTCCCATGATTTCAATGACCTTCTGGACTTGGTCAATGAACTCCTGAGGGTCTTCATCAGACTTAGACCCAAAGAAAGATGGAGGGTTCATTCGGGTGAAGTACTGAATTTTAGCTGCTGCAGAATTGGCCACTGGATTGGCCAGAATAATTGGTGGCCGTTCATTCTGGGCAGCCAAAGACTGAGCAAGTGTTGTGAATGCATCTCTAAACTCCACACGAGAAACATGCTCTCCCAAAGGGTCTTCGGGCTGAGGAACTGGCTGGTTTCTTCTCTTTGGAGGCATATTCTAAACTACAAAAAAAATGGATTGGACTGAGAGTTTAACTTGAGATTTGCTCACTAGAACGGCATGAATACTGAAATAAGGGAAACTATTCCTAAAACATCTCATAGCCACTTGCACATAAATGTGGTGCGCAACACACTCATGTACAAGACTCTACTAGATGCGGCTTTCAGACTTCCTAGGACTTTATTGAACCTTAGGCTCTGATACCAAGTTTGTAATACCCCAATTTTATGAACCGAAATAATACACGGTGCTTATGACCCCCGAAGGACCATGATCTAACCCATGATTGATATTTGTACCTGTACACTACAATATATATCATAATAATACGGAAAACATGAACATGTAGGTCATAAGGTTCAATTGAATAAACAATCTGGTAAAATAACATCCATATGGGTGAAAGATACCCAAAACAACTAAAAAACTAAATCAAATCTGAACTAAATCTGAACTGTATCTAAAAGCCTCGAAGTACTGACTGAATAAGGAGTTGAAGGAACATGTCTCCAACAAACTTCGTAAACTGAAAACTAACTAAAATAAAAAATGAATCAAATCATATCATCCTCGAATGAAGAGGACTCACAGCAGCTCTGTATACTGGAATACGAATGCTATTGATGGTCTGGAACTCGTGTCTCTGAACCTATGGTGTAACATGAAAAAAAAACACCATAGCACAAATATGTCAGTACAACTGGAGTACTGAGTATATGAGTGAGGTAGGCTGAACATAAATAGGGTTACATGCATGAACAATGCTAACTAACTGACTTATATGAACGTGAGAGTGCAAACATGCATAAATAGAAACTGAGATTGCAAATGCATGATAGCTAAATCTGTACGCTAATACATAGTTTACTGATAACTGATCATGACTGATACTGTAGTTCTGAATACATGGGTGACTGTGCCTGACAGTCCTGCATCTGATAGAACTATCTGAGTTCTGTACTATAACTGAATTTGACTGTATCTGGCAGTCCTGGTATACTGATATCTGAAGAACTATCTAGATTCTCTTACTGAGACTAAGCCTGAAACTGTGGGAGGTAGTTATTTACCCGTCATGCCCCAATAATGCATATAGCTAAGTTGGGGTCCAATCTCTGCCCCGACTGGAGGGGTGTCAATACCGCACCACTGGTAAGGACAGTTGTGAGTGACCCTCAACTAGCAGGTACTCAAATGAGAATGGTGGGAACCCTTAACAGACAGGTTAAGACACCTCATCAACCCTAGTCTGATAGGTTAAGATGTCTCAACCTACGCTGGCTACGTAGTTCTAGAACACAAGGATGACTGCTAAGAATCACACCCTAAACTGGCAGGTGAGTTTCCATCCTTGGGTTCACTCGGTGCTAACTTCTACTCCCATATGAAGAGACTGAATATGATTTAACTGACTGTACAAGAACTGAGTAACTTACTTTTATTGACTGACGGAATAGAACTACTATCTGAGATTTTGCCGAGATCATGAGATTTCGGAGGTTTCCTGAGTCACATGACTGACTGAGTTCTATAGATCATGGCTTGACTGAGATTATCGGGGTAACGTGACTTAGATCTAGGCACACAACTATATGTTTTGGGTACGAATACCCCCATGACTAGATGGAAGGAAACTGACACACATGACATGACTTGATCACAATATTTGAGTCCAAAATTCATAATATCGTACATAAGGGATTTCATAATAAGCATGGTTATCAACAATGTATTTCATGGGAAGGATTTCATGCCACATGGAAGTACTTGCACAACCTTAATATCATGTTCATTGCATAATCATACTAGCAACATATATCAATAGCATGGAAGTTCATGTGGAATCATCTTAAGAGTTGACATAGCTTGTCATTTAAATACTATGGGGTCATGGGAACATGATTTTTAGCATTCTAGGCATTTTAACAAACTCCTTGCATGAACACTTTGGGGCATAGGTTTTCTCAACAATTTTAATCATCTTGAACCACCCAAATTCATGGGTTTTAACTACAAGCATGCATACATCATGGAAGTCAACTTATATTAATATCTTGAAGCTTAAACAATGATCATTAACATGAACAACATCACATAACAACAAGGAAATGAAAGTTTCTCATTTAAAAGTATGGTTCTTGAACTCTATGAACGAAAGGGGTCAATAGATGAACATTACGCATACCTGACTCAAGGTTCTTAATGTTTTTGAACTTGAAGGATTTGAAATCCTTTGATTCTTGAAGAAGATTGGGTTTTGTTCTTGGATATTAAATTTAGAGAGAAACCCTAGTTTTTGTTTGTGAAATAATAATGAGCATAATGGCTGAATTCGGACTTATCTGGGTATATATAGGCGAGTGGTAAGTGACCAAAATATCCCTATTAAAATGACTTGGAAATAAATTAGATGTGGCTTGTGATGGTCTGATTGACGGTCCATCAGGAACTTGACGGTCCGTCACTTAGCCCGTCAGACGTGGACCAGAAATGGGGTTCATTAGATAAGAGTTGACGGCCTGGATGACAGTCCGTCACAACTTTGATGATCCATCAACTCGTCCGTCAGTACTTATCCAGTACATGACTCAACTGTCTTGGCTGTGACGGTCAAAGTGGCGGTCCTTCCACTTGGCCTTCATACCTGGGCGTTTCTGACAGTTCCAAGTAAAACGTCCATAACTTCTATGTCTGATGTCGGATTTAGACAAAATTGGTACCGTTGGAAAGCTAACTAAATTTCTCACGTGATAGAAAGTGAAAATATAAAAAATACCATATGTACCTAGATAGGATTTCATTTTAAAGTAAGTCCTAGCATCCTTGAGATGATTTCTAGCTAGGAAAAAGGCACGGGTATTATAGCCTAAAAAATGAATAACTTTTGTTACATATGAAATTTTCCAGATTTAGACCCTCAATTATGTAGATAATTGAATAAGCTTTCCATCGATACCAATTTCACCTAAATTTGATACTCAATTGAGAAGTTATGTCGTTTTTAGTAAAGTAGTGTGCCATTGAGGCAAGCACCGCGTCGCCAAAAGGGCCAATTTGATAATTGTCAATTTCTAGTGGACCTCTGTGATTGGCCCACATCACGGAGAAGTTCCAGGTCCCAGTCGTCCTTTTCCAGTGGCTCACCACAATGGTGGTGCGTCGCGGTGATGGCCAAAATAGGACTCATCCCTTTTCCAGAGGGCCAACGCGATTTCACCGCGTCGCGTTGGAGCCCCATTTCCCAGTTGTCAAAATCTAGTGAGCTGTTGTGATAGTGGTGCGTTGCGGTGACATGTAAAATCAGGATTTTTTCCTTATTTTAGTTCTGATATGAATTTTAAAAAGGGCACTTTGCTCAATTCCCAAGCCCTCAATTTGTGTAAAATATAAGATTAAGCTCATTCTAAGCACTTTATTCTTAATTTCATCCATTCTCTCTCAAAAGAAAAACCCTAGAGCTCAAAACTTAAGCTCCAAGAAATCAAAATTCCTCCATTGTTTCTCCAAGAAAGCTCTAAATTAAAGATTCCCAAATCAAGATAACCAAGTGTTCATCTTCAAAGGCTCAAATAGAGATTCAAGTTCAAGATTTCTTAGAAATTTCATCAATTAAGGTATGTGGGGTTTATGAACAAGGATCTTCTTTCATCCTTGTGCCCAAAACTAGATTTTAAATACAAATTACACGATTTTATATGAATATACATGAGTTTTAAATTAGGGTTCATACCCATTATTGCTAATTGCAAGATTATGAGATTTCAAGTGATTTAGAAGTTGAATTGCATGTTTATTTTCATATTTTCATGCCTATTGCAGTAATTTCTAAATTTTGAGATGAATTATAATTGTTTTCATTACCAAGAATGATTATTATGATGTTTTAACATGAGATTGATGCATGGGTTACTATCCCAAGATTGAATATTGTTATTTAAAAAAATGATTATGCTTTAAGCATCAGATGATTAGTTTATTTTCAATTTTTTTAGAAAACTTTGATCTCTTGATCCTTAGATAAGATTTGGAATCCATTTTGCAGATTACAAAAATCAGATTAGTTTTACTTATAGATTGAATCATATAAATGCATAATTGGTTTCAAAATAAACTCTTATGCTAGTTTTTAAAGTGGATTTTCAACAGAATGAGCATACAAATTAAAAGGTAATAGTATTTAGCATCGAGTTGGAAGTGTAGGATTAGCGTTCCCTATCTTTCACAGAACTAGGTAGCCAACGTAGGTACAAATTTAGATTATTTCCATTTCTATATGGATGATAATTTCAGATATGATCACTTAGATTAGGTTATACTCCTTGGCAAGAGTATGACACCTCTCTCCATTATGAGGATTTCCCCTTAGGGGAACAAGACGTTGGACTCCATGTTAGCTCACATGGTTTATATCGGTTAGAAGAACCTCCCTAAAGTTTTAAGCTTACAGCACAACAGAAAAGAATAATAGAAAAATCTTTTAGAAAACTAAGTGTAAAGGCTCACAACTTTATTCAGATTATACATTACATAAGATACTAGCTACAAATTTCAGCTTTCATATTTCAGATATAGAAGTGAGTCCCTTTTTACACTTAGATAGTATGATTTACAGATAGAACTTTAGTACAACTTTTGGAACTAAATGTTATGACTCACTAGATTTACAAAGTATGATTTGCTATTCATGATTACAGATTTCAGTTTTAAGATATTCTAGTTTATGTGAGTCATTTACATTTAGCATGCATCATTTTATAAACTATGATGATGATTGATATTATGTTTTACTTATGCATTCACCCCCATAAACTCATTACATCCTTAAAGTACTAATCCATATATACGTCTATGTGCTACATTGTCTCATAATGTAGGTTCAGGTGCTCAGTTTCAGTAGCGTGAGTAATTTCGAGCATCTCCATCTACATCCCAACAGTTGGTGAGTCCTCATAGTTCGGGACTTAGTCATTCAGTTTATTTTCAGCTTATCAGTTTAGATGATTAAGTATTCTTTTCAGACAGTTCAAGTCAGCTTGGGGTTTGTCCCAGTGACTCTCTAGATATTAGTAGTAGAGGCTTGTCAAACTGCTAGTTTTGATACAGATTTTCAGTATTGTTTCATCATACCACTGAGACTAGTATTTTTTAGATATTATATTCAGATATTTTCTGCATTCATTATGATTTTGATATCTATATTTCCATTTGTATGAGATTCAGACTTAGTAGAAGGAAAAATGGGTTAGCTTAAGGCTACTCATAGTCTTGATCACCGTGTGATGTCTCAGAACCTATTTTTGGGGCATTACACCATCTTTAGATATGTGGGATTTCATTAATGGATTCCTTCCAGCCATTGTGTCCCAAAGATTTCTCTAAATTTTCAAGTTAAATTCACTCTTCAAGTTTAGGGTTCGATGGAAAGCATAAGTCTCATAATTTTTTTGTTTATTTCTTATATTCAACCATGAATATGTGTTTTCCCATAAGTTTAAGCATTTTCCCATACTTTGAATCATGAAATTCCTTTATGTTGATGAATTGTTGGTTTTGGGCTTTAAGTATGAAATTCCCCACCATGACTAGTTTTAACAGTATCATATCTAGTGCATTTTTCAGAGCTGGTGGGTTATGAACACCTGATACCTATGGATTCATGCATATATCAGTTTACATATTCTTAAGTACTTCAAATTTATGCATATATTGTTATTTTCAAAATATTATTACATTGAACATATCAGTCATTAGTGTCTTTCAGTTGAGAGTAGTACTTAGAACCAATCAAATGTAGACCTTTAGTAGCATTCCCTAAGTTCCAGACCTACCGCGCCATTGTAGGTTATAAGGTGTCAGCCTCCAACTCAGGACTGATACCCTAGTCCTTATGGACACTAATATAGTAGATCTATGCTAGTCAGTGTTCGTACCCTCGATAAGGTAATGAACACCCATCCAACTAGGGTTATAGGTTGGACCCAGGTCAACTCAGTTTGGGGTATGTTGGTTAATTTTAGCTCCCTCAATCCACTATTTATGTTTCCATTTCAAAATTTGCATGACCTTATATTTAGTTATTTAGTTTTCATACAATACATGTTCACACTTAGTCTTCCATCAGTACACCATGTTACATGCATCATACTTAGTTTATCTTAGATATTTCTCCCAGCTCACATACTCAGTATATTCAAAGTACTGATCATATATTTTTCCTGCACTATATTGTCTTATACTATGGGTTCTGATGCTCAGTATCCCAATTGAGTTTAGCACATTCCCGTACCATATCAGCAGTGGCATTTGGTGAGTCCTCATTATTTAAGTACTATTTATTATCATATCTTTTTAGTATCTTTATTTAGTTTCAAACATTTAAGGTTAGTTGGGGGTTTTTCCCAACAACTCATATGAGTAGAGGTTTTTAGACAAATAGTTAGTTGTGTTTTCAAATTATTGAGTATTTTAAACAGTTTTAGTTTATATTCAGTATTGATTTTGTTATTATTATTATTATCAGCTCATTTAAGTTTGAGTTTTTACTCAGTACCTTATTATTTTCTTCAGTATCCTTAGCATCATGCTAAGCCATAGGTTAGCTTGGGGTCACTTGTGACTCTAAGCACCGTGTTACAACTAGGGGCAGTATCGATTTATTATATACTTGGTATCAAAGCAGTAGGTTTAAAGTGTCCTAGGGTATCTTAAAGTCGTATTAAGAAGAATCTTGTTCATGGGTATGAAGCGCGCCACATTTATGAGTGTGAGGCTACAAATTATTTTAGAAAAGTGTCAGTTCTTTCACGATCATGCCATGCGATAGAGTGTGAACTCTATTAAAATTGTTCTTCTAACTCGTTCTCTACCCATTTACAAAATATTCCTCCTAAAAGAACTAACGAATGGGGGAGTGGGAATCAGCAAACACCACTACCAGTCCCAGAAGACCCTCTAAATAAATAGTCTCCCACATTGAGTTTAGGGCTGCTTTCACAGTATTAGCCCAGTTAATGCCAACTTAAAATAACCAGCAAGTTATTGGACCAGCTAACCCAGCTGTGAATACGATAACAACTAGAGTCAGAGACTTTACTTAGATGAATCTACCAACATTCTTTTGGTCTAAGACCAAAAAGGATCCATTAGAGTTTTTGGATAGTATTCAGAAGGTGACTAAAATCATGGATGTCATTTCAACAGAAAGTGCTAATTTGGATGCTTACTATTATAAAGAGTGGTTCAGACATGGTTCAATCAGTGGTAGAAGGATGGAGGTGCAGATGTAGGGTCGGTCGAGTGGGATGACTTTGTTGCTACATTTCTAGATAGGTTCTTCTCACCTGAGTTGAGAAAAGACAAGGTACATTAGTTCATAAACCTAAATTTGGGAAATATGAGTGTGAAAGAGTACTCACTCAAGTTTATTTAGCTGGCAACGTATGTTCAACTATGGTTGTTGACTCTAGGGCCTGAATGAGCAAGTTTATATCAGGTGTTTCTGAGGAAGTGGCTAAAAAGTATAGAACAACCATGTTTGTTAAGAAGATGGACATCTCTATATTGATGGTCCATGCTCAATAGATTGAAGAAAAGAAAACCAAGGAGAAGAAAAAGGAGAATAAGAGGGCTAGAACCGGTAGCTTTAATTTCTTTCAGCAGAGGTCAGATGGTCGTAATCATTCTCAGTTCTGCCAAAAATCTTTTGCTCCAACCCTACCTTCTGCTAGTGCTCCAATACCCAGATTCAGGCAGGATACTCGTGATAAGGTGACAGGCTCTAAGTCCCAGAGTAGTGTGAATAGTGTTTGCACTAACCCAATTTTAAATAAATATGGTAGGAACCATAAGGGTGAGTGTTTGATAGGTACTGATGCGTATTTTGGGTGTGGCAAGTCAGGCCACAGATTAAGGGATTATCCAGGAGATATATAGAGAGGTAAGGATGTTCATCAGCTAAGCCTATCTAAATCTTCAGTCACTCCAATAGGTCGCCCTATTCGACAGGGTTCCAATTCTAGTGCAACTTTTGGAGATCATCGGGGTAGTTTCTATGCCCTTCAAACTCGACAGGATCAGGAGGGTTCTCCTGATGTGGTCACTGGTGTGTTGCAAGATTTTGATATTTATGTTTATGTGGTGTTAGATCCTGGAGCCACACTTTCCATTGTGGCCCCTATATAGCAGTAGATTTTAGCGTCAGTCCCAATATCCTTGTAGAACCCTTCTTTGTTTCCACTCCAATAGATAGTTCAATCATAGCCAGACGGGTATACAGATATTTCCTAGTTACAGTATCCAAGCAAGTTACTTCAAGGGACCTTGTAGAATTTGACATAACCTATTTTGATGTTATTCTTGGCATGGATTGGCTCCATTCTTGCTATACCTCAGTTGATTGTAGGAACAGAGTAGTTTAATTTTTAATTTCCTAATAAGCCATTCTTAGTGTGGAAGGGTAGTACCTCGGTGTCTATAGGGCGGTGTATCTATTTCCTGAAGGCAAGGAAAATAATTCCCAAAGGGTGCATCTATCTCATCTTTTTAGAGTCAAGGACTCAAGGTCTAAAACCCCAAATCTTAAGTCAGCTTCAATAGTAAATAAATTTACAAAAGTATTTCGTGAAGATATGCCCAGAGTTCCCCCCGAGCAGGAAATTGACTTTAGAATAGATCTGTTTCTAAATACCCAACCTATTTCAATTCCACCTTATAGTATGGATCTATCCAAGCTTTAATAAATAAAGAAACAGTAGAAAGATCTCTTAGACAAGGGTTTTATCAAGCCTAGTGTCTTTCCATGGGGTGCACCAGTTCTTTTTGTGCACAGGAAAGATAGTTTCTCAGAATGTGCATTGACTATCATCAATTGAACAAAGTCAAAGTCAAGAATAAGTTCCCATCCCCAGTATTGATGAATTATTCAACCAACTTTAGGGTGCAAATTGTTTTTCTAAGATAGACCTCAGATCCAGCTATCATCATCTATGACTCAAAGAATATAATATTCTGAGATAGACTTCAGAACCTGATATGGTCACTTTGAATTTGTTGTTATGCCTTTTGGACTAACGAATTCTTTTGTAGATTTTATGGACTTGATGAATAGGGGTTTCAAGCAGTACTTAGACATGTTCGTTATAGTCTTCATTGATGATATCCTTATTTGTTCTCAGAGTGATAGTGAACACGAAGATCATCTAAGAATTGTCTTGCATACTCTTAAAGATCACCAATTATTTGCTAAGTTTATCAAGTGTGAATTCTAGTTGATATTAGTAGTATTTCTTGGTCATATTTTTTCAAGTGAAGGCATTCGAGTTGATTCTCAAAAGACCAAAGTAGTGAGGAACTGGCCAAGACCCATCTCTCCATTAGATATTAGGAGTTTCTTGCATTTAGCAGGCTACTTCAAATAGTTTGCTGAAGTATTTTCCGCTATTGCTTCTGCTATGTCCACTCCGACTCAGTAGAAAGTCAAATTCCATAGGTTCAGTTCTTACGAGAAGATTTTTCAGGATTTAAAGACTCAACTCACCTCCGCTTTAGTTTTCACTCTGCTAGAGGGTTCAGGCAGTTTTGTGGTTTACAGTTATGCTTTAAGAATTGGTCTTGGTCATGTGTTGATGAAGCAAGACAAGGTTATGTCATATGCCTCTAGAAAACTCAAACCTCATGAGAAAAACTACCCAACTCATGATCTTGAGTTGGAAGTAGTCGTGTTTTCCCAAAAGATTTAGAGGCATTACCTTTATGGGGTTTATATGGATGTATTTAGTGATCATAAGAGTCTCCAGTATATGTTCAGTCAAAAATATCTAAATCTTTGTCAGAGAAGGTGGCTAGATTTGTTGAAGGACTATGATATGAGCATCTTGTACCACCCGAGTAAAGAAAATATTATGGCTGATGCTCTTAGAAGATTGTTTATGGGGAGTGTTGCTCACGTTGAGGATGATAAGAAAAAGTTAGTTTGTGAGTTTACTGACTTGCTAGGTTGGGAGTTTTGTTGGTTGATTCAACCAAAGGTAATGCCTTGGTTTAGAATAGCTTAGAATCTTCTTTGGTAGCTGAGGTGAAGGAAAAGAAAGATAGGCATCCTGTTTTGCTTAAGTTGAAAGGAGCAGCTTAGAATTAGAAGGTTGAGATTTTCTCCCAAGTGGGAGATGGTGTTCTTCGTTATTAGGACAGACTATGTGTTTTGGATATAGATGACCTGAGACAATGGATGTTATAAGAAGCTCACAGTTCTCGATATGATATTCACCCAGGATCCACTAAGATGTACAATGATTTGGTGGAAGTCTATTGGTAGAATGGCATGAAGAAGAATATTGCAGAATTTGAGGCTAAGTGTCCTAATTTCTTGCAGGTAAGGTTGAGCCCCAGATACTAGGTAGTGTGCTTTAGGAAATTAGCATTTCTACTTAGAAATAGGAAGTGGTGAATATGGACTTCATCACAGGATTTGCCTTGTACTTGTTGACAATATGCTTCTATTTAGGTTATTGTGAACCGAATGACTAAGTCAGCCTACTTCATACAAGTTAACACTTTAGATTCAGTCGAAGATTATGCTAAATGCTACCTTAGGGAGTTGGTGAAATTGCATAGAGTCCATTTTGCTATTATTTTAGATAGAGGTACCCAATTTACTTCTCAATTTTGGAGGATGTTTTAGAAGGGTCTTGGTACCCAAGTTTATCTTATTACAACTTTTCACCCACCGACAGATGGTCAGGTAGAAAGGACCATTCAGACCTTAAAGTATATATTGAGAGTGTGCGTGATTTATTTCAAGGGTAGTTGGGATGATCATTTACCTTTGATTGAGTTTGCAATAATAACAACTATCACTCTAGTATTCAGATGGCTCTATTTGAAGCACTTTATGGTAGGAGATGTAGATCTCCTATTGGTTGATTTAAGGTTGGTTAGGCTACTTTGATAGGGCTAGATTTATTCCATTAGGTGATGGAAAAGGTTCAACTAATTAGGAATGGCTGAAAACTTCTCAAAGTTATCAAAAATCTTATGCAAATGTGAGGAGAATGGATCTTGAGTTTGATATTGGTGATTTTTTCTACTTAAAGGTATCACCTATAAAGGGGCAAAGAGATTTGGTAAGAAGGGAAAACTTAGTCCCTGCTATGTTATCCCTTATAAGATTTTGAGTTGATATGGTAGTGTAGCCTATGAGTTGGAGTTGATGACACATTTAGTATCAACGCATCCAGTCTTTCATGTTTATTTGTTAAAGAAATACATTATTGACCCAGCTTCAGTCGTTTCTTTAGAGAGTGTGGGAATGAAAGATAGTCTCTCTTATGAGGAGGTCGCAGTTGAGATCCTTGATTATCAGATTCATAAGCTGATAATAAAGAGGAGTTCACTCTAGTAAGGGTTTTATAGAGAAATAAGTCAGTTGAGGGGGATACTTGGGAATCAGAGGCATATATGATGACCAAGTACCCCCATCTTTTCTCTTCGAACTCAATCCCAACTTGAGGTAATAGTTTCCCTTAATTAATTAATTAATTCTTCTATCTCAGGCAACCCAACTATTTTCTTGTCATAGTATACATTCATGAGTTTAATATAGTACATATATCAACTATAGATCCTTTTATCAAGTCATTATTCTCATTCAACTCGTAGGAGTTCATTGTGGCAATTTTAGCTTTTTCCCCTAGTACTTCAGTTCAGTCAGTTCCATCCATAGCCGAATGATCCCAAGGGAGAGATATTGTAATACCCCAAGTCTTTTTTCTCTAGATCCACCAGGAGATGGATAATTGAATCAGCTTTCCAATGCTACTAGTATCGCCTTAATCTATTATCATAATCAAAGTTATGGAAAAGAATTCTAAGGCTCTGTCAAACTGGCAGTGACGAATGACTCTGACTATAACTCGTCGTCAGGACTCAACAAGTTATAGATAATACTCGTTGCCATGGTATTGAGGGACCAAAGAATTTAGGCCAGTGATGAAGGCTCTTGACGATGAGTCGAGGTGGTACCATACGAGTCGTCAAGAGGACCCGTTGTCATAACAGTGAGAAATCAACATCTCTAGTCCTTTGACTAAGATCCCTCACGATGACTTGTAGTTAGAGTAAACGAGTCGTTAAAAGAAGTCGTTGTTATAAAAGTGAGTACCCAAGGCTTAGATCCTCTGGTCACTACTCCAGGCCATGACTCATGGCCAGATCCAATGAGTCATAGACAGAGCCATCGCGACTGTTTCAAAAAATTTCTAAATAATTTTAGAAGGGTTGTTTGGTCGCCTTACACTCGTTAAACCCCAAAGCTATGTAATTTTAGGTATCACAAGGCTGATTACTGGGGATAATATTTCTCTAAGTCCTCATAAACTCAAAAATACAATCGACACTTAGAAAAGGGCCAATTTTCTCCTCACCAAAGGGAAAGTAGGGCTCTTCAGCTTTCAACTCAAATTCCAATAAATTCCTAAAGGATTTCATCTCCAGGTATGTGAGATTTTATCAATGGGTTCCGTCCACCCTTTGAGTCTCAAAGTTTTCTCTAAATTTTAAAGTTAAATTCACCCTTCAAGTTTAGGGTTCCATGGAAGGCATGAGTCTCATTATTTTTTTTTCATTTACTTCTTAAATTCAACCATGAATATGTATTTCCCTATAAGGTTAAGAATCTTCCCATACTTTGAATCATGAAATTCCTTTATGTTGATGAATTGTTGGTTTCAGGCTTTGATTATGAAATTCCCCACCATGATCAGTTTTAACAGTATCATATCTAATGCATTCCTTAGAGCTGGTGAGTTATGAACACCTGATACCTATGGATTCATGCATAAATCAGTTTACATGTTCTTAAGTACTTTAGATTTATGTATATATTTTTATTTTCAAAATATTATTTCATTAAGCATATCAGTCATCAATGTCTTTCAGTTGGGAGAAGTACTTAGCACCGAGCGAACGTAGGGATAAAGGCTCACCCATCAGTTAGGACTGAGACTTTTAGTAGCAGTTCCTAAGTTCCAGAACTATGTCACCACCGTAGGTTATAAAGGGTCACCCATCAAATCAGGACTAACACCTTAGTCCTTATGGACACCAGTTTAGTGGATCTATGCCAATTACAGTTCGTACCTTTGGCAAAGTATTAAACACCCATCTAATTGGGGTTACAGAATGGACCCCGATCAACTCAGATTGGGGTATGTTGGGTAATGTTAGCTTCCACAGCCCACAATTTATGTTTCCATTTCAGATTTTGCATGACCTTGTATTTAGTTATTCAGTTTGCATACAACACATGTTCACACTTGGTCTTGGATCAGTACACCATGTTACATGCATCATTCTCAATTTATCATAGATATTTCTCCCATCTCACATACTCAGCACATTTAAAGTATTGATCACATACTTTTCCTATGCTATATTGTCTTATAATATAGTTTTCGATGCTCAGTGTCTAGATGGAGTTTAGAAAGTTCCCATACCATATCAGCAACGGCCTTTGGTGAGTCCTCATTATTAAAGGACTATTTATTATCATTTATTTTCAATATCTTTATTTAATTTCAGACATTTAGGGTTAGTTGGGGGTTTGTCCCAGCAACTTATATGAGTAAAGGCTTTCAGACAAATAGTTAGTTGTGTTCTTAGCTTATTGAGTATTTTAGACAGTTTTAGTTGATATCCAGTACAAAATTTTTATTATTATGATCAGCTCATTTCAGTTTGAGTTTCCACTCATTACCTTATTATTTTCTTCAGTATCCTTAGCATCATGACATGCCATGGTTTAGCTTCGGGTCACTGATGAGTAGTGAATTTACTACTCATTTACATCTAAAGTTTAGCAAACTACTATGATTTTAAGGTATGAATGAGACAACCTTATTATTTAAATGAACTAATTTCCATATTTTGTAGGTATACAGGTGATGAGAAGGAAAGAAGTGGAATTGAGCTTAAAAGGGATCAAAAAGAGAAGAGAAGTACCATAATTGGAAGACCTTGAGCAGGAATTGGTCTTAGTTACCGTGATAGCAGTATGAGGGCAATGATCGCAGACAATCAAGCCAGGTCAAAGCTAGCGATCGTGAAGATTTGAACGTGATCGCGATGCTCGCGATTACGGGCAAGCTGTCGCGATCGCAACAACATGGGTTTATGCCCACAGGCAATTATGTAAATTTATGTAGACAACCCCAAATCCTTTAAATAGGTAAAACCCTTTCCTATTTGGTATTCATCAACTTTGAAACTTGAAATTGGAGACTTTGTAAACCCTACCAAATTGGGAAAATTTAGTATGGTTAATTTTTCAATTAGTTTTGGTTGCAATTGAAGTTGGATATTGGATTACTCTTTATTGCAAAGTTTAATGAAAGAATTGAACAATCAATTTGGTAAATTTCTTCTTCCCAACTTCATGAGTAGCTAAACAATTTCTCTTGGGATTATATTGAAATAGGGTGCAAATATGTGTGGGTTGTGATTTATTAGTGTGGATTCTGGGTCATTAATTGTGGGTTTCACTATTGCTTGCTTAATATAGTTGGGATTTGTGGGTGTAAACCCCAAATTTCCAAAATGCATTTGTGGGTGAAAACCCTAAATTATCAAAAGCTCACATCATCCTTGAAAGAGGGATGCAAGTGAACTTTTAAATCCTATACCATCCTTGAAAGAGGGATATGGGTGACAAGGCAATAGTGAACAATAGTAGAAATAGTTTGTTCTCTTTTCACTATCTTAGAGATAAGGGTGAGTTAAGAATTATCTAGTCTTGGGCATCATCCTAGAAATAAGGATTCCCAATTAAGGTATTAAGTGGATTTGATTGCCACATCTATGAGGTATCCGAAAAGGTCCATGGATGATAATCTTGAGGTTTTATTCACAAAGTAGCTTTAATAATTCCTAACTTAGCCTACCCATGTAGTCGATGACTAGAATGTGCACTTAATTATCATGACCCATGCATTATTTGACCCTAAGAAGACATACTCCCAAGACTTATCCGATATTGATATCTTAACTGCAATCTTCACTTTAAGTTGGTAATTTGATTTGATTTTGATCAAAGAACTTTCCAAACCAAATTCCCCCCATTTTAATTCATGCTTTTTACTTTGTTTAAACTATGAGCATATACTTAGATGCTATCAACACCTATAGGTTTTGAGGACTAGACTCACTCCTCGAGAATTCAACCTTAACGCGAGTTGAGATTTATTGACAACGCTCATCCTATATCCAAACTATGGTATTGGTGAGCGTAATCAAAATGGCTTCGTTACTAGGGAATGATACTTAGTTTTTACTTGTACGATGTTAATTGTAGCTTTGAGTATACCTGTGGTAATTTTGATTTACTTTGTTTATTGTTTTTATTTCTTTTTAGGTGATTTCAATAGTGTCCACGACACTATGAGCGACCACGAAAGTAATGCTTGGACTTTTGATGGTCCCCTTAATGACGAGGAGCAACTCCATGATGTTGGATGTGCTAGTGTCATCTGTATTCCACCTAATAAAGGGAATGAGGTATTCCACTTTACGAGCGTCATGTTGCATATGCTTCAAATGAAGGGTCTCTTCGGGGGGGGAAGCTCATATGGACCCTAATTTACATTTGAAAAATTTTGTAGAAGTTTGTGCCCCCTTTGATATTACACACATATGCAAGAAACAATCCAGTTGTAGCTTCGATCTCTTTCAGCCAGATTAATTACTTTGTGGGATGAACTTACCGTGGCATTCTTAGACTGATACTTCCCATCATCCAAGATGCTAAAATTGTGTGATGAAATCACGAACTTCCATCAATTGAATAGAGAGCCTCTATACGAGGAGTGGGAGAGATTTAATGGGAAGCTCATGCAATGTCCAAACCATGAGGTCCCGGAGAAGATGCTTCTCCAAATTATCTACCGGGCTTTGGATCAACTAAACAAAACTGTGGTGGATAATGTGGCCGGGGTATCACTTGTGAAGTTGTCTTATAATATGGCTACAAAATTGCTTGAGGAAGTCACAAAGAAAAATCAGGTATGGCATACCCAAGACACCGAGGTTTCTAAAGGGGCTCCTACCACCTCCTATGTTGATAAAGAAAAAAGGAAAAGAGATAAAGAGAGGGAGGAGAACATAGAAAAATGATGATATAATTAGAGTTTCTAATGAAAGATGTGATGGGTGCGCCTACAAAAATGGTGAATTTCATGGTATCCAAGGGCTATGATGAAGAAACGGTCAAGAGGCTTGATAAAGAGATTCAATATTTGGCTAATTATCCACTGGGTTACCGCCCGGCCTATCAAAGGAAAAGTGGGAACCAAGGTTAGACAGATAGTTAAAGGGAGCGGGATTGGAATGATCATGATAGAGATCGCGATTGGAGAGATAAGGAAAGAGAATATGATTGATATATGCCTCCCCCTAACCGAGCAAAGGGTAAAGAATCCAACTCTATTGATCCTAAAAAATTCAATACCGAAGATGTATTAGCAAGGGTTTTGATGAGGGTGAAGGGAATGGACAAAATGGTCCACGAATTTAAAGGCGACTTTTTGCAAATCAAATAAACTGTGGTATCGCACTCCAATTCTATCAAGTAATTGGAAATTCAAATCGGATAAATCTCTACTTAACTTAATGCTATACAAAAAAGAGGTCTTCCTAGTGACATCGTTGTGAATTTGAAAAATGTTGCCCAAGTGTTGTCTATTGTCACAAGGAGCAGTAAGACCCTCGGTGTTCTTGTGGTGTATGTTAAAAAAGAGACCATTATTGAACAAACAAATATGAAGAAGAAGCATGTGAATGATTCGAATGAGGAGGATCTGAAGTCTCAAGAAGGGAATGAAAAAGAATCGATGTTAAATGAAGAAGTGGATGATGAAGAGGGAGACCTAAAGATAGTTTAAAATAATGAAGTGCAAAGTGATTCGATTCCTACTATGAAGGTTCCCCCTCCATTCCTTCAAAGGCTCAAAAAGAAGGAGTACAATTCTAAATTCAAAACATTCCTTGCTAAGCTTAGCACTCTATGAATTAGAATCTTATTTCTAGAGGAAATTCAAGAGATCCCGGGGTACGCTAAGATTATGAAAAATTTGATGTCAAAAAAGAGTATTGTTGAGGGTGACACCATTGAAGTGACCCATGGGTGTATAGCTATCATGTTTAGTACGATAGTGGAGAAGAAAGAAATCCTGATGCCTTTATAATTCCATGCACCATAGGGACACACAAGTTTGAAAAAGCTTTATATGAACTTGGTGCAAGCATCAATCTCATGCCCTATTCAATCTATCAAAAACCTGGTTTGGGCACTCCTACACCAATAACAATAAGGCTTTTCATAGTGGACCAGTCTATCATAAGACCAGTGGGAGTTTTGTTTGATGTTTCGATAAAGGTGGACTGCTTCATTCTTCTGGCAGACTTTGTAGTGCTTGATTTTGAAATAGACCAAGATATACCTATTCCTTGCAACCAGAAGAGATATTTTTGATATGGAGTTAGGAGAAATGAGATTTTGGGTCAATAATGATAAAGTGTCCTTTCGATGTGCATAATGGAAAAACAACCTATGGAGCTTTAAGTGGTGTTGGTTATTGATGTTGTAGATTAGGATGTGAATGATGGGTCTCCTGAGGATCCAACTTGTAAATATGAAGAATGTTGTGCCATGGAGATAAATAAGGTACTATGTGGGAGGCAAACCACAAATGCCACAAAAGTGGCTTATATCTTTTATTTTTAATTTAGTAGAATAGATTTTAATTTTATTGTTGATTAATCCATGCATTTGTGGCACTATGGGGTGTTTGAATGAGGCTGAACAAGGAAAAGTGTGAAATTTTTGTGTGTAATGGACTAAGAAGGGGAAAATAGAGGACCCAAAATGACCTCAATTACCACGATCGCAGCATCCGTGCTACCATAATTGTGATAGACGTGTATCCAAAATCATAGAATGTAGACCATAATTGCGGTAAAGGCTGATTGAAAAAATAGTCGACAGTCCCATTTCCCCCACACTTTCTTTTCAAATTTTTCCCCAAATTGCACCCGCTCTTGACCGTGCTTTAAACATCCAAGTTTTGCATTACATGCCATCCGCATCCTCAATTCGGTATGTAGTTCTAAATCTCTCTTTTGTGTGTATGTGTAGGTCGTAGAATGCATAAAATAGGGAGGGTCTAAAATTATGCTTTTCATTTCTAGATTGTTGCTTATTTGTATTTGTGTGGTATGGTTCACTATCAAAAGTGGTGTGCACATATTTGGGGAAGTCTTGAATACCCAAATTGTGTTTAATTTGAAAGAGTTAGGTTGTGCATACCAAGTGCTCAATCGAATGCCTAAACGAATTCATAGCTAATCTTTCCATGCCCTAAGGTCATAATCGAGTACAAATGAACCTTGTACAATGTTCATGATGTTAATTTTTTCTTTGGAACATGAATTGGAATTAAAATTGATCATTTTGAGTTTTGTGGAATTTTGGTCGACCTGACCTCAATTACCGCGATTGCGGTCTATAGATCGCGATCATCATACCACGATCGTGACCCAGTGTTTCGCGATCATGGCATTTAAGGTTGATTTTCAACCAAAGCCAAAATTTCTACAGGGCCATTTCATGCCCAAATCTTAACAAGTAACCATCCCATGAGCTTAATTGGACAACATAGCATAGTTTTTGCATGGAAATATTAATGATGAGTATTTTTGAGTTGTTCTCATGTTCTCCAGGTTTACATCATAGGAGATTATGACCAAGTCTGGTCATGGCCCCTGAATGCCACAACCAGTACTACGATGATCTCCCAAAGACAAAGTTGCTTCCAGAGAGGGGCATATGTTTGGAAAAGGTACCAGAAAAGTTTTCAGTATTCCATGATAGACTCATAGCCACTGGGTGGAGATGTATTGCCCTAGATCCTTGTTGGGCAAATGAGTAGTGGGTACAAGATTCTACACTAACCTTATCATAGTATCTCTCTCTGACTTAGTCATCAAGATCCTAAGGAAGGAGGTCCACTTTGGAGCTGAACAAATAAATGACCTATATGGGCTACCAAATGTAGACATGGCTCAATTTGAGGCAAAGGGGTGTGAACTGGAGAGTTAGATGGATGAGATGTTGTGCCCTGGCAAGGAGGTTCCTTGGGCGGTCACCAAGAAGGGGATATCCATGAATGATTTCAAAGCAGAGGCAAAAATATGGCTACACATCATTTGTGGTCAGGTTTCTTTATGCACACACATGACTGCTATCCAGATATGAGATCCCAAATGATTGCTTGTATACTAGACAACATTTTTTCAAATGTTGGTCAGCTTGTGATCTCATACATGAAGTATTTCAAGACTCATGTTAGTACGCATCTCTTATTCCCTCATTTAATTACTAAGCTATGCAAGAGATCCAGGGTTAAGGTATGCCTAAAGGACACTTGGGTGAGCCCAACCACCCCTATTTGTCCTCTCAAGATCTAAGGTAAGAGAGCATAATGAAAGAGAAAAAAGAGGAAGATCGACTTGGGCAATTGAAATTTGAGGATACAGAATCTTGCAGGCCATCTGCAGTCGGCCTCTTTGATGAGATCTCGCTTGATTTAAGGGCAATAAATGAGCTTATAGCTGGATTGCCTCAGCAGCCAGGAGAGCCATCCACCACCTATCATTTCTATATGGCTCAGTATAATTATGAGAGATACTAAAAGGATCAGACGACATAAGAAGCCACCATTGCTAGACTTATGAGGGCCTACTCATTTTTGGTAGAGTTTTACAGGGAGATCAGGGACTCACATGAGAATATGAAGAAGAGGGATAATTTTTTCACCAAGATGTGGAGGGGGTGAAGGTCCTAAAACCCCGAGATAGACTTTCTTCTTCCAGAGTTGAGAGTGATAATGAGGCTCCAACTTAGTGATCTGGTTCTGTTGATATTGGAGATAATGCAGAGTCTAAGGACGACACCAACTCTTGATGCGGTTACAAGGAGCACCATTTTTCTCTCCTTATACTTTATTGATTATGTAGTGAGGTCACTGGAAGCTTCTTAGTTGGGGGTGCCTATCTCCGTATCATTCATATTGGCTTGTATTATTGAGATATTTTTTGATATTCTTATGTTATTTTGGATGATTTTTATTTTTCCGGGTTGTAATATTTGGGCACTCTGATGGTGCCCACATTCATGGATTAGCTGTTTGTTTCATTTTTAGATTTTCATTTTATCTTTATTTTATTTATGGTGATATCGGGTGAGCCTTTCCCTATGATAGATTGAATGACAACATTCTTAAGGAAAAATTATCATGATTGGTTTTTGAGCCATGGATGTAGGGGAAGTCTGAGTACTAGTCGCATCAGAGCAATAAATACAAGGAAAATCAAAGTACCTGTGGCATTTTAAATTTAGGATCATACTTATACCTATGGTTAAGTCTGAGTAGCCATATGGTTTTCCCTCATGAAAGTCAAAATATGTGACAATGGCTTGGTTTGGTGCCATAAATATAAAATTATGCATGGTACAAATGTGAAGAAAACACCCCCCTCCATCCAAAATTTTTTGAAGATCAAGGGCATGGACGTGAACAATTTTGTAATAATACTTTACCTCTTTTTGTGAATCCTAAGTCTTTAGATTGTAGAAATAATTGGCAAATACTCCCTGTCTCTAGTAGGAAGCGCATTGAGCCTACTTGAAAAGTTTGCATGCCATGTGCGTTGAGCATAATTGTCTAACTCTCATGTATACTTGTACTATCTAGAACTTTCTCTGTTAGTCTCTCAAGGCTAGTTATGACTATACTTGGTTGGTGAAAGGATCTTAGGCCTTTTTTGTGGAAATAGGAACCCACTATAGCCTAAATAGTCTACCCATACATAGAATAGTATCCGTAGTTACCTATTTTGAGCCTTTAAGCCTTTCTTTGGCAACTATATTACAAGCCTTGAACCATTCGAAGTTGTCCCTCTTTTGAACCCTACTCTCCTTGAACTCGAAAAATAAAATTTGAGGCCAAATTCCTAAGTAGGGGATGGTAAGTTTGGAAGGAATGACCTTGGGCCATGATAATGTAAGTGGATGCCTATGATGCTTAGCAAAGAAATAAGAGTGAAAAAAGTGAAAAAGAAAGGACTCATCAAATGAAGGATTTGCACGAGATAGCAAAGGAATTAGTTGAAAAGAAAATGCTTACAATAAATTGGGTAAAACAAGGTGGCAAAGGTAGGCATGTGTGAATTTTGAAAACAAATGAAGTGGTCCATGGTCCAAAGTTGGGTTAAAATAGTGTGATATAGATATTCAAGGAGGGTGTAGTCACTTTGTTCCTAAATGATACCATACCCTTTCCCTAAATCTACATTACAAGCCTAAAAAGTCCTTCGAGATCTCTAACCAAGTGTAGTCATTGTAGTGGCGCTTAAAAATAAGGGCAAGCCTATGGTATGGAACTTGTTAGCATTGATAGAGTCTTTTTAAGAGAGATTGTTTTGCACTAACATCCTTTATAGAATATTTTATAATTTGGTGTGCGGGATTTTCTTCTTGTGAGGCGGCATGTAAATGAATTGAGGTAGGTTAAATTGTCATTCTCCCACAAAAGAGGCAAAGAAGTATAGTTGAGTTGCTTTCAATAGGGAGTCACCTCTAGAGAGTTGGTGAGTATTTCATTATTGTTCCTTAAAGTCCTTGGTATCTTTGACATTGTGTATCATGTTGAGGGGAGTTGTGAGAATAGCTTTGCCCATGCCGAGAGCTACTTGTGGTTTCAATCAAGTTTGGATTCATTGTGATCATTTGGTTGTATAAATGGGCTTAAAGTTGCATTGTCTCATTGAGTAAGAAGTAGTGTTGCATGAGGACAAACAAAGGTTTAAGTTGGGGGAGTTGATAAGTGGTGAATTTACCACTCATTTACGTCCAAAGTTTGTGCACACTACTATGATTTGAAGGTATGAATGAGACAAATTTGTTAGTTGAATGCACTAATTTCCATATTTTGTAGGTATACAGGTGATGAGAAGGAAAGAAGTGGAATTGAGCTTAAAAGGGATCAAAAAGAGAAGAGAAGTGCGAGAGCTGGAAGACCTTAAGCAGGAAATGGTCTCAGTTACCACGATCATAGCCTGAGGGCCATGATCGCGGCCAGTCAACCTAGATCAAATATAGCAATCATGAGGATCTGAAGTGGATCGTGGTGCCCGCAATCGCGAGCAAGCTGTCGCGATTGCGGAAAACAGGTTTATGCCCAGGGAAAATTCTATAAATTTATGTAGACGACCCCAAATCCTTTAAAAGGCTAAAAACCTTTTCCATTTGGTATTCATCAACTTTGAAACTTGAAATTGGAGACTTTGTAAACCCTACCAAATTGGGAAATTTTAGTGTAGTTAATTTTTCAACTAGTTTTGGTTGCAATTGAAGTTGGATATTGGATTACTCTTGATTGCAAAGTTTAATGGAAGCATTGAACAATCAATTTGGTATATTTCTTCTTCCTAACTTCATAAGTATCTAACCAATTTCTCTTGGGATTATGTTGAAATAGGGTGCAAATATGTGTGGGTTGTATTTTATTAGTGTAGATTCTTGGTTATTGATTGTTGGTTTTACTATTGCTTGCTTAATTTAGTTGGGATTTGTGGGTGAAAACCCCAAATTTCCAAAATGGATTTGTGGGTAAAAACCTCAAATTCCTAAAAGCTCATGTCATCCTTGGAAGAGGGATGTGAGTGAACTTTTGGATCCTACATCATCTTTGAAAGAGGGATATGGTAATAAGACAATAGTGAACAATAGTAGATGTAGTTGAGAATTAGCTGGATCTTGGGCATCTTCTTAGAAATAGGGATGCCCAATTGAGGTATTAAGTGGATTTGATTGCCACATCTATGAGGTATTCGAAATCGTCCATGGATGATAATTTTGAGGTTTTGTTGATAAACTAGCCTCAAGAATTCCAAACTTAGCCTACCCACGTAGTTGATGACTAGAATGTGCACTCAATTATCATGATCCATGCATTATTTGCCCCTAGAAAGACATAATCCCAAGACTTATCACATATCAAAATCTTCACCATAATCTTCACTTTAAGTTGGTAGTTTAAGTTGATTTTGATCGAAGAACATTCCAAACCAAATTCCCCCCATTTTAATTCATACATTTTACTTTGTTTAAAATATGGGCATACACTTAGACACTATCAACACTTATAGGTTTTGAGGGATAGACTCACTCCTCGAGGATTCGACCTCAATGTGAGTTGAGCTTTATTTACAACAATCCTCCTATATCCAAACTATGGTATAGGTGAGAGTAATCAGACAATTGTGGATCTAAGCCCCGTGTTACGACTAGGAGGAAGTCTCGAATTGTGACACCCTCTTACATGTCTAAATCACTTCTTGCACTATCAAAATATTATGTTTAATTCTACATATAATTGAAGTATGCTTCTAATCTTAGCTTGAATTTTTTGGGTGTTATAGAAAGGGTTTAAGATGATTTATTGCATAAGCCAATTGGGAGAAATTTCTAAGATGATTTGCATTTTTGAATTTTAGGGATAAGGAAGATATTAATTTAATTTATATCAGTGGGGAAACTTTGGGTTCTATACACTTCATAAATGAACTCTTTAACAAATTGACCTATGATGTTCCAAACTTTTCTATTAGAAAAAAGGAATGAAAATTGTCAGGCCCCGGTGATTTGAAAGAGTGAATGGCCATTTAAATCTCTGAATACTTGAGAGAGACACCTAGGCTAGTAAGAAAAATTCAATTAAAAAGATGGGACAATGTTGGAGATGTTATGTTTAAAAGTGGTGGTATGAGAGGGAGTAGAAATATTTTGAAAAAAAAGATTATGGTGTGAAAAAGAAAACTATTGTAGTTCCTTGATCATCAACGAATTATTTTCCCTGCGCTTATTGATAGCAGATAGGTGAAAGAATTTTGGATTAGCATTTCCTTCATTAATCTAATTGATACAGGATCGAAGTTTCCAATAATCTTTCCACTTTTAGCAGATCACTATATCAATCCTAAGATCGTAATCAAGGTATTTAATGTAGAGGGTAGTGGGAAAACATGAGGATTTTGGAATCCTAGCCAGACATGCCACTAAAATATTTTTCTTTTTCGTTATATCTCCAAAGGCATTTTTTCTCCAGGTTTATATAATATTCTAGAAGAGTTCTTTTTCTTAAAGGAGTCTTTATCATCCTAACAGTTTTGGACATGACCTCTAAATTCAGGGTGAGAACATCCAAAAAGTTTTCAAATGAAAAATTTTGACCCTCAGAACCGAGGCATTTGATTGAAGAGTGAGGAAGAGTGGAATATAATAGAAATGGGTTTTATGGGAAGTAGGCTTCTATAGCATCTAAATAGGTATGAATCCACTCTTTTGCAAGACAACAATTCAACCTTCCAAAAATTAAGCCCCCCACCGTTTGTGATACGACCCAGTGTAACGAGAGACCTTAAACCCTAGATCTAAAAGGTTACAACAATTAATACAATAAGTAAATTAATGGGACCTATTAGGGTTAAAGAGGTGGGCTCATCATTTTTCTGTTTGACACATGATATCATTAATTGACCCTAGAAAGTCAAAGGCCATTATAGGATTCACCTAAATTGTTTAGGCTTTCCCAAATAGTATTCCTAGTTACAATATTAGTATTGGCATAAATTATACTTAATAACCAAGGTTTCTGATTAGGGCATACCTGCACCATATGGAGCTCCTGAGAAGAATGTTTAATACTATTCAGTATAACCAAATTATCATGCCATCAGATGACATTACCACTACCAAAACTTCAAGCATACCATTAAAATAAAGATCATCCCTCAAAAAAATAGTCATCGAGCCTACTATCTGAGAGGCTAAAATAGCGAGATTGTGAGTCATGATAATCTCCTTAAGATTTCTCTTAAAGGCATCATTTTGAGCTCCGTTTATGTTCCAGATAATGATGGAGTCAACACTATTTAGTAGAAACTAAGAATTTTGTTGGTTATCTACTGGTGGAATCTTTATAGTTAGATTCAACACTTCTGCTACTTTGGTCGTTGTCGAGTTGAATAGAAGACAAAAAGTGAGAGAGCATTTCTTAAGATTCAAAGGTCATTTGAAGATATTTCTTATTTTCCTTCCTCGAAAAGATTATACGATCAACTGTTTTTCAGATTTGATTTTTGTGAATGAGTAAGTCAGATCCTCCCTTCATCCTCTACTTACATGTCTTCCATGTGAGGTTCTCTTGTTTGTGGTGGTACTAGTGGTTGTAGAATTCAAGGTTGGAAACGAGGTTTTTCTTGAGTCGCTTTCATTGGAAAAAAAGAAAAGGCAGGTCTTTCCTCACTGAAGTCAAGAGTAGTTACAAGTTAGTGGGGAGGTTCCACACCTATCGCATAACTTGGAAGAGAACCAGAGCAATCAATGAGGCTAGGGTATTTAATAGATTGTTTAACCATATATGATTCATATAGTTGTCCTGTTGTTTATCAATGTTTTCGGATACAAGAATCTGTATTTAGGCACAAAAACTTCAACACAAGTTCAAGATTCTTTAATTTTTCTAAAAGCTTCTTTGTTTTTAAATGGTCTTCTCATATAACACCCTCAACATAAGATCAAAAAGACCTTTCAAAGAAGTGTGTATTATTTTTTTAGAAATTTAGATGAAACCGAAAAGGCCAAGTCCTTCGGCTTCACGAAGTGTCTTTAAGGAAATAATTCCCCTCAAGTACCCGAGGTTGCAGAATTTTTCTAAAAGGATAAAATGGCCTAACAATCCGACTGTAGTGGTACCTCAAATGATCGGATTCTCTTCAAACTCACTCAACGATTAGATGATCACACAGAGTATATTTTCAGAAAACAAGAAGTGTTTTATTGCAGAAATTTTTTTCATTTCTAAACCTTTGGATAAATGCAGGTTTATATAGCCATCAAGTACCCCTTTTGAATGGTGGCAATGGTTCATCCGAAAAGGTGTATCCTTTGGAAGAGTCATGCCTGTTCATTTGAAACATTGTGTCTTTTTCTGAACAGACACAACTATCTGAATAATCACTCTTTTTCTAAAACAATATTTCTTTTCCTCAAATGTTGTCCCTCCATTTTCCATTCACACCAATTGAACCCAACAATCCCCCACATGAATGGGGAATGACTATTCTTTGTAAAACTTTACGGACAAATATGTAATCATCAAGCAAAGATTGATTGCATCTGGATAAGTGGGTTTCCCTTTGAACTTTTCGTAGTGAACATGCATCAGATGCACTCGGTTAATCGATAGATTTGATATCTTTGAACCGTCGAGCTTTAATGTATACCTAGACAATACATGTCATACAACCAGCCTTATACCATTTATGGTTCTCACGATTTTATTCGTTTCAGTCATGAACACGTTCCGGTCTCATAAGAGCTTAGAGAATAGACCTTTACTAACATTCTCCTTGAAGCGGCTTCGATTTCGCCCTCACATAGGTGATTTCTAAATGTTCAATCCTATAGATTAAACTATTTGGTCATATCTGCCAAATTTAGATAATCATTAAAAGACTTCACACCATAAGTCTTATCCTCATTTACTAAACATTGTCTACATTATGAGAATGGGTTGGGTATTTGACAATGTTGAACCTGTCAGACACAACTTTATTTGATCTCCTTGAATCTAGCTCTTGGGATCTTCAGTCTACTAGGTATAGTTACCGCCAAGCTGACTTGTCCTAGGCCGTAAACCCATTCCCTTAGATGTCCTCTCAACTCCTTCTCTAGATAGGCCTTTTATAAGTGGATCTGACATATTATCCTTTGACTTCACATATTCAACAGTGATAATTCCACTAGAGAAAAGTTCTTTAACGGTATTATGTCTCCATATTATGTGACAAGATTTACCATTGTACATCATGCTCCTTGCCCTACCTATTGCCGCTTGGCTATCACAGTGTATACAAACTGATGCCACTGGTTTGGTCCAGTAAGGAATATATTCTAAGAAATTATGGAACCATTCTGCTTCTTCATCGGCTTTATCTAATGCGATAAATTCAGATTCCATTGTAGAGCGAGCAATACACGTCTGTTTGGATGATTTCCAAGAGACCGCTCCTCCACCAATAGTAAATACATATCCACTCGTGGATTTTACTTCGTTTGATTCGGTGATCCAATTTGCATCACTATATCCTTCAAGTACCGCGGGATATTTATTATAATGAAAAGCATAGTCTTAAGTGTATTTAAAATACCCCAAAACTCTTTTCATTGCCATCCAATGTGTTTTATTAGGATTACTCGTGTACCGACTCAACTTACTTATAGCACATGCTATGTATGGTCGTGCACAGTTCATTATATACATTAAACATTCCAATACTCTTGCACACTCCAATTGTGAGTCACTTTCACCTTCATTCTTTCGAAGTACAAAGCTCATGTCCAATGGAGTCTTGGCAATACCGAATTCCATATACTTGAATTAGTCAAGTACCTTTTCGATATAATGAGACTGTGACAATGCCAACCCTTGTAGAGTACCATGGATTCTTATCCCTAAGATTACATACACAACTTCAAGGTCTTTCATATCGAACTTGCTCTTGAGCATTTGTTTAGTTGCATTTATGTCTGAAATATCTCTACTAATGATCAACATATCATCCACATATAAACACACAATGACTTGATGATTTGGAATGTCTTTAATGTAAACACATTTATCACATTCATTTATCTTGAACCCGTTTGCCAACATGGTTTGGTCAAACTTTGCATGCCATTGTTTAGGTGCTTATTTTAGTCCATAAAGTGACTTAACAAGTTTACACACCTTATTTTCTTTTCCTGGAACCACAAAACTCTCAGGCTGTTCCATGTAAATTTCTTCCTCCAATTCTCCATTTAGGAATGCTGTTTTCACATTCATTTGATGGATTTCAAGTCCATGTACCACCTCCAAGGAAATTAACATTTGAATTGACGTTATCCTTATTACCGGTGAGTATGTATCAAAGTAATCAAGACCTTCTTTTTGTTTGAAGCCTTTTACTACAAGTCTTGCCTTGTATTTGTCAATAGTACCATCCGCTTTCATTTTCCTTTTAAAGATTCATTTAGATCCTTAAGGTTTGTTTCCTGGAGGACTATTAACCAACTCCTACGTATGGTTGCTTAAGATTGAATTAATCTCACTATCGACTGCCTCTTTCCAAAAGGATGAGTCTGAAGACACCATCGCTTCCTTAAATGTTTGAGGCTAATTTTTTAAGAGAAATGCTATAAAGTCCGATCCAAATGAAGTTGACATTCTTTGACATGTACTACATCATGGATTCTCTACATTCTTACTTGGTTCATCTCAAGGTCGTTTAGACCCTCCACTAGACTGTTCATGTCTAGTTTTATACGGGTAAATATTTTTAAAGAATTCAGCATTATCTGACTCAATTATCATATTTTCATTAATATCCAGATGTTCAGATTTATGAATTAAAAATCGACATGGTTTACTACTTTTAGCAATTCCTATGAACACGCAGTCCACCGTCTTAGGTCCTATTTTAACCCTTTTAGGCATAGGAACTTGGACCTTTGCTAGACACCCCCACACTTTGAAATATTTCAAGTTGGGTTTCCTTTCTTTTTATTTTTCATAAGAAATTGATTGTGTCTTACTATAGGGAACTCTATTGAGTATTTGGTTGGCTGTAAGGATAGCCTCCCCTTACAAGTTTTGCGGTAAATTTGTACTTATAAGTAAGACATTTATCATTTCCTTCAAAGTTTGATTTTTTCTTTCCACAATTCCATTAGTTTAAGGTGAATACGGGGCTGTAGTTTGATGGATAATTTCATTCTCTACATATATTTCGGCGAAGGGAGATTCATATTCTTCGCCCCTATCACTTCTTATAGTTTTGATCTTCTCCTAACTCTTTAAGCTCGGCTGAAGCCATATGATATGGAGGAATAGAGATAGGCTGAGTATTTGGAAGAAGTTTAATACCGAATTCTATTTCCTTGTCGGGAGGTACCCCTGGCAAATCTTTGGGAAAAATATCAGGAAACTCATTAACTACACGGACTGACTGAACTACTGGAGCCTCAGACTTAGTGTCATTGACTTGAACTAGATGATAGATACACCCTTTTAAGATCAACTTTCTGGATTTAATATAGGATATAAAATGACTCTTGGGAGACACTGAATTACCTTCCCACTCAAAGACTGGCTTATCTGGAAACTGAAACTTCACCACTCGGGTACGACAATCTATAGATGCATAACAAGAATAGAGCCAATCTATACTAAGAATAAGGTCAAAGTTGACCATATCTAACTCTATTAAATCTTCTGTCATGATTTTATGAAGGATAGTGATTGTACACTTTCTATAGATCTATTTGGAAATAACTGACTCACCTACTTGGGTAGAAATTAAGAAGGGCTCAGAAAGCTTTTCAGGACCTACTTCAAAATCTACCGCAACTAATGGGGTCACCTAAGAGAAATTTGACCCAGGGTCTAACAACACATAAATATCAAGATAAAAGACACGAAGCATACCAGTAACAACATCTGGTGAATCCTCTTGCTCCTAATGGGATGGTAATGCATAAAACTAATTATAGTGCTGACTGCCACCGATACTGGATGATGCACCCTTAGGAGGGATTGGGCGACCTAGAGGAGCTGGTGTGCTAGTAGCCTGAGTCTGGGGTCGAATATCCCTATTTCCTTGCTTAGAATGCAAACACTCTTTGATTCTATGACCCAACTTACCACAACCATAACAACCTTTTTGTCCCAACAAGCACTCACTAGGATGATTCTTACCATATTTAGCACATAAAGGATAACTGGGCTTTTCAACTAACACTATTTTGAGATTTGGACATAGAAGTCTTACCCCACTTCTCCTATCTAGCTCTGGGGGTGGGATCACTAGATGAAGATGGCACTGGCATAGATGAATGATTTTGATACTGCAAATGATTTCCCCCTCCATACTTTGTCTGGCTATACTCAAACTGCCCATTTCTAGCCTTCTTGTTTCCCCTCTCTCTTCTCTTCAACTTTTCTGCCTCAATCTGCTGGGCATGAATAGAAAGATCTATGTCCCTAATAAGTATGGAAGTCCTATACTTCTTAACTACTAAACCAGATACTCCAGTAACAAACTTACTTTTACTTACCCTAGGGTCAACCATCATATCAGGGGTATACTTAGACAACTTATTAAACTTAAGAAAGTACTCTTTCACTGTCATCGAGCCCTACCTCAGGTTCACAAACTCTTCTACCTTAGCTTCTCTTATTTTACGCCAAAAGAACCTATTTAGAAATGCATCCTGAAATAACTGCCAACTCATAGGAGTTGCATTCTCACCTCTACTATTCTTCCATATGACCACCCAATCATATGCTACATCCTTCAATCTATAGGATGCCAAATCTACACTCTGCTCTTCAGAAATATACATAATCTGGGTGATCTTGCTTATCTCACCTAAGTTAAGTTGTGGGTCCTCACCTACTTTTGACCCACAGAACTCAGGAAGATTTATTCTCATGAAGTCACTATTTCTAACTACTGCTAAATCCCTATTCTGCGGAAGTGGGACTATCAAATAATGGTTGCCTTGAACATTGACAGTCACAACTTAGGTTAATGCCTGAAAGGCAACCTACAATTTAGCATGGGATACATTCTCATTCAGAAGGTTAGCAGGCTGGGGTGGCTGGTTATCATTTCTACGGGCGTTAGCTCAACGAGGAGGCATATTCAACTATCACATAAGAGTATGAGTTAAAAAAGATAGAGATACTGTAAGCACGATAGATCATGAAAGAAAGAGATAATTTTCTAAAAACATCTCGTAGCCTCTTGCTCATAAATGTGGCACACTACACACCCATGATCAAGACTCTACGTAGCATAGCTTGTCTCACTCCCTAGGACTCTTATAACCTTAGGCTCTGATACCAAGTTTGTAACGCCCTGAAAATAGGTCCCAAGATGTCACACGGTGCTCAAGACTATGACTAGCCTTAAGTTAACCCTTCAAGCCATCTACTAAATCTAAAACTCATAATAGGGAAATATAGATATATAATCAAGCCAAAATATGAAATTCTGTATGAGCTAAGCTGAAACTGTCTGAATCTAATATCTGAAAATAATAAACTTAAGAGTCTGATCAATAATTATTGAAAATCTAAAACATATCTAGCAGTTTGACAAGCCTCTACTACTAATGCTAGAGAGTCACTAGGACAAACCCTCAGCTGACTCAAACTGTCTAAAAATACTGAATCATCTATACTAATAAGCTAAAAAACTAAAAGACTAAGTCCCCAAACTATGAGGACTCACCAACTGTTGGGATATAGATGGAGATGCTCAAAATCACTCACGCTACTGAAACTGAGCACCTGAACCTACATTAGAAGACATTGTAGGACATAGACATATATATGGATAAATACTTCTGGATTGTACTGAGTATATGGGGGTGAATACACAAGTAAATCAGTATGTCAATATTATTATAAATTTGTAAAAGAATGCATGCTAAATGTAGATGACTCACATAAGCTAGAATATCTAAAAACTGAAAATCATAATCATGAATAGAAAAACATATTCTATAGATCTAATGAGTTATAACATTTAGTTTTTAAAAGTTGTACTTGTATTCTATATTTAAAATCATATTGTCTAAGTGTAGAAAGGACTCACTTTTATAACTGAAATTTGAAAGCTGACCTCTGTAACTAATGCCTCATATAAAGCAATATCTGAATAAAATTTGTGAGTCTTTACACTTAGTTTCTAAAAGCTTTTCTGTTATTCTCTAGTCTTTTTTGTAAGTTGTATAAAAACACTTTTAAAACCTATTCCGAAAGTCTTTACTATTAGAGAGGTTATTCTAACCGACATACACTATATGAGCCATCATAGTGTCCAATGTATAGTTCCCTTATGGGAAAACCATACGTTGGGGAGAGGTGTCATACTCTTGCCAATGAGTATAACCTAATCTAAGTGATCACATATGTATCTGCCATCTATATTGAAATGGGAATAATCTAAATCTATACCTACGTTGGCTCATAGTTCTGGGGCATGTAAACATACCCAACTCGGTGCTAAATACTACTCCCTTTAATCTATATGCTCATTCTGTTGGAAATACACTTTAAAACTAGTATAAATGGTTTATAATGAAAACCAACTGTATATCTATTTATTTAAAATTTAACTGAAACTGTAAAGTGCATTCCATGTCTAAGCTGAGATTAAAAGATCAAATCTTTATTTAAAAATCTAAAAATAACTAGTCATGGGATGCTTAAAGCATAGCCATTCTTGAAATATCAACATTCAAACTTGGGCTAATAACCTATGCTTCAAATTCATGTCAAATCATCATAAAGTTCATGCTTGATAATGAAAATATTGATAATTCAATTCTAAATCTAGACATTACTGCAATATGCATGAAAATACCAAAGTAGTATACAATTTAACATCTAATTCACTTGAAATCTCATAATCTTGCAAATAACAATATTGGGTGTGAACCCTGATTTGAAACTCATGGGTAATCATACAAAATCATATAACTTTGTAATTAAAAACTAGTTTTGGGCACAAGTATGAAAAAATTATCCTTGTTGAAAACCCCACATACCTTAATTGATGATTAGATGAAGAAACTTGAACTTTGAGTTCCTATTTGTGCCCTTGAAGATAGATTCTTGAAGTTCTTGAATTGGGAATCTTTAATTTTGAGCTATCTTAAAAAAAGAATGGTGGAATTTGGATTTTTTTGGGGATGAAGGTTTGATGTTCTAGGATTTCTTTGAGAGAAAGTTGAAGAAAAGTGAGAATAATAGGCCTAGAATAAGGTTAATACCCTATTATTCATGATTTAGGAAAAATAGTGAAAAGACTAAATTGCCCTTTCAAAATTTTACTCAGAACTGGAAATTCTGATTTTGCGACCTACCACGATGTGTCGCTATCGTGGTGGCTTACTGGAAAAAAGACTATTGCCATTTTGGACTTTGGCACGATGTAGCATAATCGCGTTGCATCACTGGAAAAAGACGAGTGTTAGTTTGCACTCTATCACGATGTTGTGTCTGTCCAATTGGGAATTTTAGCGTGATACAGGCTAATCGCAGGGAGCTACTGAAATGGGACGAATAGGAACTGGAGCTTTACCGCGATGCGGGACAATCGCGGTGTTTCACTGGAATTAGACAATTTCAAAATTGTCCTTCACCGCAATGCGGTGCTTATCTCATTGCCCTACTATTTTCACTAAAATCACCATAACTTCTTACCCGAGTATCGAATTGAGGTGAAATTAGTATCGCTGGAAAGCTGAGTAATTATCTACACATTGGTGGGTCTAGATCTTAAAAATTCTATATGTATCAATAGTTATTTGTTTTTTATAGATAAACCTTGACATTCTAAGAGCTAAACTGAGCTAGGTAAAGTATGAGGTACTATTCTGATAACGAGTCAACACCACAACTCGTGAGGTCTCATTATGAGTCATGAACTGGAATCGTTGTCACTGGGGAAAAAACTGAAACCTTTACTGGAGTGAGGAAGACTCATACATGGTGACTTGTCATATGTGGTAGTGACTCGTTGCCTGAGTCGTGATCACTGACAGTCACAGAGGTCCTTACAAATTTTTTTGTAACTTTTTATCACGAAAATGGATTAAGGCGAGAATTGTGGCATTGGAGAACTACTTTAATGGCCTATATTTGACGAGCTTAGATCTTGAAAACTTGGGTATTAAAATAACTTCCCCTTGGAATCATTGATCGTCGAATGAAACTGACTAAGTTGAGATGCTAGGGAAGAACTGATATCTTTACATTGATCACTCATGGGATGGACATGAATTAATATCTAAACCTGGAACTGATGTATGGACTGAACTATACTCATGAATGTATGCCATGACATACAATTAATTGAATGACTAGAGATAGAAGTGAAAAAATTAATTAATTAAGAAAAACTATTACCTCAAGCTGGAACTGGGTTCAAAGAGAAGAAGTGGGGGGACTTGATCATCATATTCGCCTTTGTTTTCCAAGTAGCACCCTCTACCAACCATTTTATTCATATAACCTTCACGAAGGCGACCTCCTTATTCCTCAACCTTTAAATCTGACAGTCAAGGATCTCGACTGGAACCTCTTCGTAAGAGAGACTATTGTTTATACCAACACTTTCTATAGGGACTATTGAGGCTGGATCACCAATACATTTATTTAAATAAGAGACATGGAATACTGGGTGCTCTGATGCTAACTCTGCAGGTAACTCTAACTCATAGGTTACATTACCATACTACCTCAAAATCTGATAGGGACCAACATAATGAGGACTGAGCTTCCCCTTCTTACCAAACCTTTTTAGCCCCTTCATGGACAAAATTTTCAAATACACAAAGTCACCAACATCAAACTCAAGATCTAATATCCTCACATCTACATAGGATTTCTGACGTCTTTAGGACGTTTTCAGCCTCTCTCGAATCAACTGAATATTATCCATCGCTTTATACACTGATCTGGCCCTATTAATGGTGATTTACCAACCTTAAACCAACAAATAAGAGATCTACACTTCCTATCATAGAGCGATTCAAACGACGCCATATAAATACTGAAGTGGTAGATCTTTGTAACACCACGCATTTCAAGGGTAGTCTTTGAACCATCGTTCCTACGTGAATAAGCCATAATCCAAATGATTCCCATGTGAATATAAGTTTCATGTATTTATCCTCTTGTTTGATGTGCTTTTGATGTGAAAAATGTTCATAGGAATCATTTAGAACAAAGTTGAGCTCAGAGCCTTTCATTCGTCCAAAGTTTAGTATTCGATTATACAAGGGTCTACTTTGAATGTGGATAGCTTTTGATATACATAGAAATTTGTTGTTCTACCCCCCAAATTGTAGATAATTGAGTCAGCTTTCCAGAGATACAAATTTTGCCTTAATTCGATACCCGAGTGAAAAGTTATGACATTTTTTGTGAGAGGCAGTAAGGGGTCGCGATAGCCCTGCGCTGCGATGTCTATTCAACCCAACCGGGGGTCGCATCATGAGGGCTGATTAACCTAACTATGGGTCATACCACGAGGGATATTCCTCCATAGTTTTATCTTCTTTAGGGTCAAGGGTTACTTTGGTCCTTTTTCCTCAACCCCAAACGTCCAAAGCATGAATTATAACACTCAAAAGGGCATTATTTGCCCATCATCCTCAAATCAACTCACGTAAAAACCATCCTTCATTCCCAAGAACAAATATCCAAGTGTCACCATTCAAGAACCTTCAAGAAAAGTATTTCTCCTTTAAGATTTAATCTTTTGAGGTATGTTAGATGTTCATCCATGGGTCGTTTCCACCCATGGAGTCCAAGAATCCAATTTTAAGTTTAAAAGAATGATCTTTACATGTTATTATGAACTTTATCCATGAACTCCCATGAATTTTGATTTTACATGATGTTTACAAGTAATTTTTATTGAAATTAAACCTTACACATTTGAATGGTGCTATTCGAATGTTCTCCCTAAATCCATATTTTGTAGTATTTCAATTATGTTAGCATCTCGTGTTTTGACTATTCTCATGCTCAAGTCTATGAATTTCAAGTGTTTGATGAAATGCCTAAATGATTGGGGTTTTAATAATGACCCCTTGATATGTTTCCAGGAGTTTTTGATAGAAAGAATCCTTACACATTAAAAGTTAAAGTATGTTTAACCATATCTTGGTAATTCAATTTTCAATTTATGTTTTCAATTGATTTCACGTGGAATACCTTATAGTATATTTTAAATATTTTGACTTCCATATCATGTTCATATGAATACAGAATAAAACCCTCAGTTTATGATTTGGTCATGTGATTGTGCTATCTTTTTATGTTTAAAAATCATCCCCATGTTAAAGTCTTACCCCAATCATCCCCATGTTAAAGTCTTACCCCAATCATCCCCATGTTAAAGTCTTAGTCCCCAGGTGTTTGATGAAATGCTTAAGTGAATAATTGTGAACAATGATTTCCTTCCATGGTTTCAAAGCTTTCATGTAGTAATATTGTTATTGCTATTGAATCTTGGGGGTTATGAATACCCAAAATTTAGCTGTTTACTTGGTTTTAGTAGCTTCAGAATAGTTTCAGATAAATCATCAGCATTACCACTCAGTTAGCCATCACGATCAGTTACTTGTCCAGTTGTGTAATTCAGTCCAGTAATTAGTGTTATTCAGTTATGAGTAGGATTCATCACCGAGTGAACCTAGGAATGGAGGCTCACCCGCCAATTAAAACTGGGTCCTTTGGAGCAATCCTTAAGTTCTAAAACTACGTAGCCAACGTAGGTTATGATATTTTACCCGCCAGTTTAGAACTGACACTCTCAGGGATCACCTGCCAGTTTAGGACTAATCTCAAGTGTCACCCGCTAGATTAGGACTGACTCCATAGCTATTGTTATTACCCATGGAACGATACTAGCACCCTTCCAATTGGGGTCACAGTTTGGACCCTAATCAGTTCAGACTGGGCCATGTCGGTTTGATGATACCTCCTATATTTTCAGTTTCAGTACTCAGTTCAGAATTTAGTTCAGTCTTGCTTGAACATAGCATATAGTTTATCAGTTATTCAGTTATTAGATTTCAGTATTTCAGCTTACAAACTATTTTAGAACTTGTTTTATGCTTGGTCATGCATTCTCAGTATTTACTATTTTCATGTATTCTTACTCAGTACCTCATGCTATACATTCAGTCAGTTATTACTCATGCACATGAACCCATGTATATCAACCTAATCTCATTTAGCATACCACTACATTCAAAGTACTGATCCCATACTTATTTCTTGCGCTATGATGTCTTATATCGTAGAATGCTCAGATTCCTAATCGTACTTAGACTTTTTAGTGCATCAGCAACAGAAACCGTGGTGATTCCTTATCCTTCAAGGACGAATTATCTTATATTCAGTTATGTCAGCAGTTCAGTTATTTAGTTAGTCGAAGTTAGTTGGGGGCTTGTCCCATCAACTCCACAGTCAAACAATTTAGAGGCTTTCAGACTAGTACAAACAGTTGGTCAATTTTAAGTTGTGATTATCAGTCATTTTATCAATATTGCCAGTATATTTCCAGATTTTTTAAACCATGATTCAGTATTAATTTTAGTTGTTAAAGCCTTATGGCATTTTAGGTAAAATTCCGCATATGTTGTTTATCAGTTTTATTCAATGCTCATAGCATGTACCAGCTCATGGGTTAGCTTGTGGTCTCTCGGGACTGTAAGCACCGTGTGTCATCCAGGGTGTACTCTCGGGGTGTTATAAACTTGGTATCAGAGCCTAAGGTTTTAAAGTTTCCTATGGAGTTTGAAAGTCGCATTGAGTAGAGTCTTGTGCATGGGTGTGAAGCGCGTCACACTTATGGACAAGAGGCTACAAGACATTTTTAGAAAAAATTTCCCTTCTTTCAGTGTTTATATCATTCGAGTGAGCATGAGATCAAGCTAAAGTCTTTGCATAATTCAACTCTTCCTTGTATTCACAGAAAATGCCTCCCATAAAGAATAATGGAAGAAAGAACGGGAACCATCCTGTACCACTGCTCATTCAAGACGATCCCTTAAATGAACATGTCTCTTGTGATGAATTCAAAGATGTTTTTGTTACCTTAGCTCATTCAATAGCTTCTCAGAACTATCAATAGTCTATTGTCCTATCTAGACTTTTAGTTTATGCTCAATAGATTGAGGGGGGAGCATAAGGAGAAAGAGAGAGAGGGTAAGATGGCAAGAACAGGTAGTTTTATGACAAGGTCAGAGGGTGATAACCATTCTTAGTTCCATAAAAAATTCTCATCCCTAGATTTACCTTCAGCTAGTGTGCCGGTGCCTAAGTTTAGGAATGACAGTCGAGATAGAGCACCAAGATCTAAGTCATAGGGTAGTGGGAAGATTTTTCGTACTAACCCACTTTGTGGAGAATATGGTAGGAATCATAAGGGTGTGTTTGGAGTCAATAGTGATGTGTGCTTTGGGTATGGCAAGATAGGCTACAAAGTTAGATATTACCCAAAGAGTGGCCAGCAGGGTCAGTCTAACCGTTCTCCAGTCCCATCCGGTCACCCGACTCAGCAAGGTGTCGCTTCCAGTGCAACCAGTGGCCAACATAAAAATAGGTTGTATGCACTCCAGTCTCGTCATGATTGGAAAATTTCTCCTGATGTGGTTACGGGTACGTTATAGGCCTTTCATATTCTTGTGTATGTTTTACTAGACCACAGAGCTTGACTTTCTCTTGTAACCCCTTATATAGCTGTCAACTTTGGTGTTAGACCTAAAATATTAGCGGAGCCCTTCTTACTGTCTACCATAGTAGGTAAATCTCTTCCATCTAGACGGGTATAGAAAAAATGCCCTGTTATAGTATCCCAGTAAACCACTTTAGTTGATTTCAGAAATAGAGTCATTTAGCTTCAGTTTCTCGATGAACCATTTATTGAATGAAGGGGTAGTACCTCAGTGCTTAGGAGTCATACATGTTTTTAGATTACTTCTCAGAATTCTATGATAACCTATGATCTAGAATTTGAAGCATGAAACCAGGAGTTTAGCAACAGTAGTAGAGTTGGGATGGTGTTATCTAAATTTGAGAAGATTATATTTCATGGGCTAGTCATATGAAAGGTGAATTAGTAGGCTTTAAGTAGTGTATGCAAAAATTTAAGTTTGTTGATTTGAAACATATGTTATGGATGTGATATTTGTAGGCTATGATTAAAGTAGTATAGTTATTAAAGATTTAGGGATATCCATGTTATGTGTTAGAATCTAAGTTTGTAACTTTGAAGGTTGAGGTAATAGAAAGGGGAGTTGAAAATTCTAAGTTATTCATTTTAAGTTGTTACATAATGATTATTGGGGCTATAGAGGGCTAAGGGTTGTATCTCAGAAGAAAGTACTAGGAGCAAGTTTTACATTATTGGGCATAGTCATTTAGGGTGAGTTTACCAATTATGCGTATTATTATGCCCCAGATTCTAGATTAAAGTGCTGGAAGTTCGGTTTAGAGATATTGATTAAGTAGTTCCTAGACCTAGAATGATGGCTTTAAGATAAGGGGGAGATGATAGAGCAAGTAACCAAGTCAGGCTCTCAGATTCTAGTAATGATGCCAGTGTATTGTAGAACATCAAAAAGGGAGAAAGATGACTGACCCATTCTTATCTCATTGTAAGTTTTTTCAGTCATTATTATTTCTAATCATGCCTTACATGTCAGCTCCATAATCATAATTCATGTTCATGCACATCACAAAGAACCTTGTACTCTTCCAGTCCCTAGTATAAGGGGTTCCAGTTTGCTAAATAGTAAGAACCATGTTCCATGAATTTATGAACTCCAAAAGAATCAGGTCATGAAGCTCATGAATCATGTACTCATGCTTTACAGTATGATCAGTTCCAGTCTCATGCTATACTCTCAATAATCAGGCAAAATTCAGATTTTTGTTATGTATATCCTCAGATTTGATTTCTTTAATAAATTCTTATTGTGGATACTCTATTCCTTAGGCCTCAGTTTCAGATCCCAGATATTCAGTCATGATTCAGTCTGTAAGTGTCCCGTGCATCATCTCTGTCTTTTCTTAGTATTTTAGCCAAGTCAATATCGTTCGGGGGGACGAACTATCCCCAAGGGGAGATGTTGTAATACCCGAGTTTTCATGTCCTAAATCTCTCATGTTTTCTTTTTGATCCAGATTGAGGTAATGGTTACTCATAAGTGAACTCTCTCGTCCTATGCCAGCCTTATAACCATTCTCGTGTCATTGCATATATTTATGAAATCAATTTAGTTCATGATATTCAGTTTATGTATCATGTTTTAGAATCAGCTATGCAATCATATTTTCAGTTATGCATGTTAAGAATATAATCTCAGTTACCTTCGTACAGTACTCTCAGTCTAACCAGCCTCATTCGAGGATGAATGTTCCCAAGAAGGAGATAATGTAACAAGCTATATTTTTGGGCTAGTCTTTGAAACATCGTTCCTACATGTATAATTCATAATACAAATGATTTTCATGTGAATATAAGTTTCATGATCTTTATCCTTATGTTTTATGTGCTTTCGAGGTGAAAAATATTCATAGGAATCACTTAGAACAAAGTTGAGCTAAGAGCCTTTCATTTGTCCAAGGTTTATTATTCGATTCTACAAGGGTCTTCTTTGAATGTGTACAACTTTTGATATATGTAGAAATTTGTAGTTTAAGATCCACCAAATTTGAGATAATTGAGCCATCTCTTCAACGATACCAATTTTGCCTTAATCCGATACCCGAGCAAAAAGTTATGACATTTTTCGTGAGATGCGGTAAGGGGTCGTGATAGCCCCGTGCCGCGATGGCTATTCAACCAGACTGGGGGTCGTATCGCGAGGGATGCTTAACCCAACTAGGGGTCACGCCGCGGAGGCTATTCCCCCATAGTTTTAGCTTCTTAAGGGTCAAGGGTTACTTTGGTCCTTTCCCCTCAACCCCAAATGTCCAAAGCACAAATTATAACACCCAAAAGGGCATTATTTTCCCATATTCCTCAAATCAACTTACGTAAAAACCCTCCTCCATTTCCAAGAACAAAAATCCAAATGTCACCATTCAAGAACCTTTAACAAAAGTTATTCTCCTTCAATATTTAAGCCTTTGAGGTATGTTAGATGTTCATCCATGGGTTCTTTCCACCCATGGAGTCCAAGAATCTAATTTTAAGTTTTAAAAAATGATCCTTACATGTTATTATGAACTTTATCCATGAACTCCCATGAATTTTGATTTTACATGATGTTTACAAGTAATTGTTGTTGAAATTAAACCTTACACATTTGAATGGTGCTATTTGCATGTTAACTCCCTAAATCCATGATTTGTAGTATTTCAATTATGTTAGCATCTCATGTTTTGACTACTCTCATGCTTAAGTCTATGAATTTCAAGTTTTTGATGAAAAGCCTAAATGATTGGGGTTTGAATAATGACCCCTTGTTATGTTTCCAGGAGTTTTTGATAGAAAGAGTCCTTACACGTTGAAAGTTGAAGAATGTTTATCTATATCTCGGTAATTAAATTTTCAAGTTATGTTTTCAATTGATTTCACGTGGAATGCATTGTAGTATGCTTTAAATATTATGACTTTCATGCTATGTTCATACAAATACAGAATAAAACCCTCAGTTTATGATTTGGTCATGTGATCGTGCTTTCTTTTCATGTTTAAAAAGAATCCCCATGTTAAAGTCTTAGTCCCCATGTGTTTGATGAAATGCTTAAGTGAATAATTGTGAATAATGATTTCCTTTCCTGGTTTCAAAGCTTTCTCGTGGTCCTGTTGTTATTTCTATCGAGTCCTGGGGGTTATGAATACCCAAAATTTAGCCGTTTACTTAGTTTTAGTAGTTTCAGAATAGTTTTAGATAAACCATGAGCATTACCACTGAGTTAACCATCACGATCAGTTACTTGTCCAGTTAAATAGTTGAGTGCAGTAATCAGTGTCATTCAGTTGGGAGTAGGATTCAACACCGAGTGAACTTAGGGATGGGGGCTTACCTGCTAATTAGGATTGGGTCCTTAGGAGCAATCCCTAAGTTCTATAACTACGTAGTTAGTGTAGGTTATGAGACATCACCCACCAGTTTAGGACAGATACTCTCAGGAATCACCCGCCAGTTTAGAATTAATCTCAGGGGTCAACCGCTAGATTAGGACTGACTCCACAATAATTGTTAGTACCCGTGGCACTGTACTAGCACCCTTCCAACTGGGGTCATAAGTTGGACCCCATTTAGTTTAAACTGTGGCATGTCGGTTAGATGATTCCTCCCATAGTTTTAGTTTCAGTACTCAGTTTAGAATTCAATTCAGTCTTTCTTGACCATAGCATATAGTTTATTAGTTATTCAGTTATCAGTTTTTAGTATTTCAGTTTATAGACTATTTCAGCACTTATTTTACGCTTGGTCATGCATTCACAGTCTCTATTATTTTCATGTATTCTTACTTAGTACCTCTTGCTATACATTCAGTCAGTTATTACTCATGCACATGAACCCAGGTATATCATCCTAAACTAATTTAGCATACAAGTACATTCATAGTACTGATCGCATACTCGTTTCTTGTATTATGATGTCTTATATCTTAGGTCCGAACGCTCGAATTCCCAATCGTGCTTAGACTTTCTAGTGCATCTGTAGCAGCATCCGTGGTGAGTCCTCATCCTTTGAGGATGAGTTATCTTATATTCAGTTATGTCAGTAGTTTAGTTATTTAGTCAGTCAGAGTTAGTTGGGGGCTTGTCCCATCAAATCCACAGTTAGACAGTTTAGAGGCTTTCAGACTTGTATAGACAGTTGGACAGTTTTCAATTGTGATTATTAGTCATTTTATTGGTAATTCCAATATGTTTCAATACGTTTTAAACCATGATTCAGTGTTGATTTCATTTGTTAAAAACTTATGGCATTTCAGTTAAAATTCCACACATGTTGTTTATTAGTTTTATTCAGTGCTCACAGCAGGTACTATCTCATGGGTTAGATTGTCTTCTCTCGAGATTGTAAGCACTGTGTGGCATCCAGGGTGTACTCCCGGGGTGTTACACTATTATTGTAGGCAAAATCAATTCAAGATAAGTGATCATCCCAACTACACTTGAAATCAATTTCACAAGCTCGCAACATGTTGTCTAGAGTCTGAATGGTCCTATTGGCCTGACCATCCTTCTGTGGGTAAGAAGTTATACTAATATGAACTTAGGTACTAAGACCCTTCTAAAAATCTTTCCAAAAATAAGAGGTAAACTTGGTACCTCTACCTGAGATAATGGTCAAAGAAGCTCCATGCAATTTCACCAACTCCCTAAGATAGAGTCTAGTATAATCCTCGGCTGAGTCTGAAGTATCAACTGGAAAGAAATGGGTTGACTTAGTCATGTGGTCAATAATAACCCAAGTAGAGTCATGCTAATGATGATTAAAAGGCAACCCTGTGATGAATTCTATATTCACCACTTCCTACTTCCAAGTGTAGATGCTGAACACCTAAAATATACCACTAGGCCTTTGGTGCTCAACTTTAACCTTCTGGAAATTTGGACACTTAGACATGAATTTCTCTATATACTTCTTCATGCCACTCCACCAATAGATCTCCTGTAAATCGTTATACATCTTAGCGGATCCTGGATGAGTGTAATATGCCAAACCATGAGCTTATGCTAACATTCGATGCCTTAAATTATCCATGTCTGGAACACATAATATACCCTAACAATGAAGAACACCATCTTTCCCTTAGGACAAAACCTCCACCTTATGATCCCAAATTGTCTCCTTCCACTTAAGAAGATTAGGGTCTCTGTCTTGTTTTTCCTTTACCTTGGAATCTAAAGAAGATTCCAAACCTTTCTAAACCCAAACACTACCTTTGAACAAATCCACCAATCGAACTCTCAACCTATCAAACCAATGAATATCACGAACTAAATCTTTTTTCCATCCTCAATGTGTGGAACGATTTACATAGACAATCTAATAAGGGCATCAGACATAATATTTGCCTTACCTGGATGGTACAAGATACACATATCATAGTACTTTAAAAACTCTGACCACCTTCTCTAAAGAAGATTTAGGTCTTTCTGGCTGAAAACATACTGAAGGCTTTTATAATCAGTAAACATATCAATATGGACCCCATAAAGATAATGCCTCTAAATCTTTAACGGAAAAACCACTGCTGCCAACTCAAGATCATGAATCAGATAGTTCTTTTTATGAGGTTTGAACTTTCTAGAGGCATAGTCTATAACCTTGTCACGCTGCATTAACACATACCCAAGGTCAACTTTAGAAGCATCACAATACACCATGAATACATCTGAACCCTCTGGTAGAGACAAAATTAGAGTGGGACTGAGTCGAGTCTTTTACTCTTGAAAACTCTTCTCAGAAAAATCTGACCACTAAAACTTGACTTTCATCTAGGTCAGTCTAGACATGAGAGAAGTGATAGAAGAGAATATCTCAACAAGCTATATGTAGTAACCGGCTAAACCCAAGAAAATCTTGATATCTAATGAAGAGATGGGTCTGGGCTAATAACTCACGTCTTCGATCTTTTAAGGATCAACTCGAATGCCCTCTCCAAAAACAATATAACCAAGGAAAGCTACCAATTTTAGCTAGAATTCAAACTTGCTAAACTTAGAGAATAACTGGTGATCCTTCAGAGTCTACAAGACAACCCTAAAATAGTCTCCATGATCATCCTCATTATGTGAATAGACGAAGATGTCATCTTTGAAGACTATGAAGAACATATCGAAATACTACTTGAACACCCTATTCATCACATCCATAAAATTTGCAAAAGCATTCATTAGTCTAAAAGACATACAATTTCTGTATACCCGTTTGGCTATATTGAAGCTACCAACTGGAGTAGATATTAAGAAGGGTTCCTTAAGAATTTTGGGACTGACGCCAAAGTCTACTTCTAGATAGGGAGTCACAAAGAAAAGTGTGTATCTGAGATCTAACAATGCATACACATGAATGTGAAAAACTTGTAATGTACCAGTAACCACATCAGGAGAATCCTCCTGATCATGCCAAGTTTGAAGGGCATAAAGCCAATTCTGGCGTTGTTCGCTGGTTGTAGTACAAATAGCTCCCTGCCTTATAGGGAGACCTACTAGAGCTGATGAGGTATTAGTCTGAACTTGTTGATAAAGATCCTTACCCCTCTGCCCAACAACTAGACAATCCCTCATTCTGTGGCCTGGCTTACCACACCCGAAACAAGCATCACTACCGGCCATGCACTACCCTTTGTGGTTCCTACTATATTTCTTATAGACTGGGTTGGTGTGGCTAATATTTATGCTATCCTGGGACTTAGAGGATGGTGATCTATCCCGAGTGTCCTGTCTGAACTTAAGCACTGGGACACTGGTAAATAAAGGGCTAGAGCTAAAGATTTCTAGAAGAATTGAGAATGATTTCTACCATCTTACTTCTACAGAAAGAAACTAAAACTACCAGTTGTGGCCGTTTTAATCTCCCTTTCCTTCTCCTTGAGATTCTCCTCTTAAATCTATTAAGCATGGACTATCATCTAAAGAGGTCCATATCCTTAATCAACATAGTTTTCCTACATTCATTGACCACCTCTCCTGAGACACCAGACATAAAATTACTTATTTGGGCTCTAAAATCAGCCACCATAGTCTGAGTATACCTTACCAATTGATTAAATTTGAGTGAATACTCATTCACGATCTTGTTACAATACTTCAGGTTGATGAACTCTTACACCTTGGCATCTCTCAACTCGAGTGGGAAGAACCTATCTAGAAAAGCAGTAGCAAACTCATCCCATGCTATAGGCCCTGCTTCAACACCCTTGTCCTCCTTTCACTACTTAAACAAAGTATGGGTCACTCCTTGAAATTAGTAGGCAGCCAAATCAACACTCTCACTCAAACTAACACTTATTATCTCGGTTACTTTCTGAACATTATCTAGGGACTCTTGTGGATCCTCCTCAAACTTGGACACAAACAACTCTAGAGGATTCATCACAGTGAAAACCCAAATTCTAGATTTTTTCATACTCACCGCTACGTTAGCTGGGGAAACAACCTACTGGCTATTCTAAGCATCCATGAATTGGGATAATTCCATGAAAGCATCCCTAAATTAAGTGTGAGAGACCTTCTCATTCAGAGGGTCTTTGGGAACATGCTGTGGTATAGGCTAATCGCCATTCCTTCTTTTGTTAACCCTTCTGAGAGCAATTTTTTGTAAATAGATAGATAATGAGTTAGGAGAATTGTACTCCATCACATGACATGAATACTAAAAGAGATGAGAATTTCCTAAAATTCCTTGTAGCCTCTCGCTCATAGGAGTGGCGCGCTTCACATTCATGAACAAGACTCTACTTTATAAAGCTTTCAGATACCCTAAGACACCTTAAACCTTATGCTATGATACCAAGTTTGTCACAATCCAAGACAACCCCCTAATCATAACATTGTGCTTTGAGTCACAAGTGAGCCCAAGCTAACCCATGGCTTGGCATAAGTTATGAATACTAATGGAAAGTAACAAAATATTGAGTGGAATTCATACTGAACTATCTGATAATCAAAAGAATACAAATTATGTCTGAAAATTCATCAAACTAAAAACATAGCTGACTTTCTAAAATACTTAAAGAAACTGAGAACATGTCTAACTGTCTGAAACCCTCTAACATGATGAGTTGTTAGGATAGGTCCCCAACTAACTCTGACCAATTGAAATAATATAAAGTACTGAAATAACTAACTGATAAGATACATAGATAGCCCTTAACTAATAAGGACTCACCAAGAAAGCAAATGAGTGACATTGGGATGAACTACATGTGGCCTAGGTACTGAGCATTCAAACCAATACTATAAGACAATTTAGCACAAAAAAGTATATGATTAGTACTTTGAATGTACTGAGTATGCGAGATAGGAAGTTAACTTATACACATACACACACACACATATATATATATATATAAATATTGAGCATGAATGCATAAACATGACAATTGAATGCAAAACCAAGCATAAACATATGCTGAGTAACTAAATAACTAAATACTGGACACCTGGTCAAACAAAATTGAATTGAACGTAATCTGAATACTGAACTGAGGACTATGGGATCTAACGTTAACCGACATGCTCCAATCTAAGCTAATCAGGGTATAATTAGTAACCCTAGTCGGAAGTGCTAGTACCATGCAAAGGTAACAACACTGGCTATCATGGGCCCACTAAACTAATGTCTCGAAGGACTAAGGTGGCAGTCCACTTCTGGAGGATGACCCTTCAAAACATATGGTGGCACCATAGTTCTGGAACTTAGGGATTTCTACTTAAGATCTCTGTAATACCCCGCACTTTTCTTAGTCCCATTTAGATCCTAGTATGTCAAGGGTTAATTTTAAAAGTAAATAAGTCTTGATACATGTAGACTTTTCAAGTTCTAGACCCACCAATGCATAGATAATTGACTCAACTTTCCAACGATACTAATTTCACCTCAATCTGATACTCGGTTGAGAAACTATGGCATTTTTAGTGAAGATAGTGTCTCAAAAAAGGCTGGCACCACATCGCGGTGACATGTAAAATTACATTTGTCAAATTCTATTGGGCCACCACATTGTACTATGTTGAGATGAAAGTCCAGTTCTCATTTGTCCTTTTTCTAGTGAGGCAATGCGATCTCATCGCGTCACGGTGAGGGATAAAATGGGACTCGTCCCTTTTTCAGTGGCTCAACGCTATTTCACTGCATTGCGCCATAGCCCAAAATTCTAGTTGTCCATTTTCAAGTAAGCCACCACGATAGTGGTGCATTGCAGTGGGTGCCAAAATCATGATTTCAGTTCTAAAGTTGATTTTAAAAGGGTAATTTGGTCTTTTCCCAAGCCCCCAAATCATATAAAACCCAAAATTAATCCTATTCCAACCATTATATGCTCAATTTTCATCAACTTCCTCTCAAAGAAACCCTAGAACATCAAAACTTAATTCCCAAGAAATCCAAATTCCACTATTCTTTCTCCAAGGAAATTCAAAATTCAAGGTTACTAGTTCAAGATAATCAAGAATCCATCTTCAAAAGCACAGATAGGAACCCAAAGTTCAAGTTCCTTAATCTAATCTTCAATTAAGGTATGTGGAGTTTTTCAACAAGGATAATCCTTTCATCTTTATGTCCAAAATTAGTTTTTAAAGATAATTTTACATGAATTTAGATGAGTTTTGAATTAGGGTTCATACCCAATATTGTTATTTGCAAGATTATGAGATTTCAAGTGATTTTGATATTGAATTGCATGTCTACTATTGTATTTTCATGCATATTGCAGTGATTTCCATACTTAGACTTGAATTATCAATATTTTCATTACTTAGCATGAGTTTTATGATGATTTGAAATGAAATAGATGCATGGGTTACTAGCCCTAGTTTAAACATTGTTATTTCAAGAAGATTATTCTTTTAAGCATTACATGACTTGTTATATCCATATTTTTAATAATGATTTGATCTTTTGATCTTAGTTTAGACATGAAATCTACTTTACAGATTCAGTTATAGTTTAAATTAATGGATATACAATTGGTTTTCATTATAATTCATTATACTAGTTTTTAAAGTAAATTTCCAACAGAATGAGCATACAAATTAAAGGGAGTGGTATTTAGCATCGAGCAGGAAGTGTGGGTTTAGCGCATCCTAATTCCCTTGAACTACAAGCCAACGTAGGTACAAATTCAAATTTTCCCACTTCTATGTGGCTGACAGTTATAGATGTGATCACTTAGATTAGGTTATACTCTTTGGCAAAAGTATGACCCTCTCCCCAACGTAAGGTTTTCCCATAAGGGAACGAGATGTTGGACTCCATGATAGCTCACATGGTTTATGTTTGGTAAGCGAACCTCCCTACTTGTAAATAACAATAGAAAATCTTTTAAAAGAATTTCCCTAAAGCTTACAAACTACCGATATTAGAATAGAAAAAAATAACAGAAAAGCTTTTAGAAACTAAGTGTAAAGGCTCATAATTTTATTCGGTTATTATTTTACATCAGATATTATCTATGAAATTTTAGCTTTTAGTTTACAGATATAGAGGTGAGTCCTTTTACACTTAACCTGCATGATTTGAAAATAGACTTAACCTCAATTCTACTTAGTCCACTAGAAGAAAGAGTAAAAGTACAACTTTTATAACTAAATGCTATGACTCACAATATTTATTTAGTATGCTTTATTATTCATGATTCATGATTTATAGTTTTCAGTTATTCAAGCCAATATGAGTCATTTATACTTAGAATGCATTCTTTACAAGTTATATGCAAAATTAGTTACAGTTTTTACTTATGCATTCACCCCTACATGCTCAGTAAATTCCAATAGTATAGATCCACATATATGTCTATGTGCTACATTGTCTCATAATATAGATATGAGTTGTAGCAGGCTTATCATATTCAGGCAGCTTGCAGATTCCGGCCAGCAGATGATGAGTCCTCCTACTTTGGAGACTTTAGTTAGATGTTATTCATGTACTTTATTCTCTTACTCATATGTATTGTTTAGTGGTAGTTGGAGTCACGTCCCAACTATCTATAGTCAGTATAGTAGAGGCTTCATAGACAGTCAGTATAGTTGATGTATTCAGTTTAATTTTTGTTTTGTATAAGCAGAGTTGTATTCATCTTAACGTAGCTTTGTATTGATCAAGTTCAGAAAAGAATTATTTTTTGTATTTTCTTCAGATTTATGTGTTTTATTCAGTTGCTCATGAGTTATGCCAGTATAATGGTTAGCTTGGGATCACTTATGGTCTTACGCACCGTGTGGCATCTAGGGTGTAGTCTCAGGATGTTACAAACTTGGTATCAAAGCCAGGTTTCAAGTGTCCTAGGGTTTCTATGAAGCCGTGTCTAGTAGAGTCTTGCAGAACGATACGGAGACGTCTGTACTTTTCTTCGAGAGGCTATAAGGCATCTAAGAAATGTATCTTCTTTTATACTCTATATAATATAGTAAAGTTGTTCTCTCAGAAACTCCTGTCTATTCATGTATTACCCCAAAATTCTCCATCTATGACTTTTTGGGATAACATGAGTACTAAGATTTTAATTTACTCCTGAGATGATGCTCTCAGATTTACTATCAGTAACTTCAAAAGCCATACAAGGGGATTGAGAGGGGATCCCTAGTATGTTAAGTTCCTTAAGTTAAAAGTTTATGTCCTCATCCATATGAGTTGTTCAGTTAAGACAGAGTAACATTTGTATTCAGATTCCTCGATAACCCTTTAATGCTGATAGTTCTCATGAGAGGAGTTAGTGTGAACCTAGATTGTTAAATAGAGTTTGTATTTGAGGGATATTGTAACCTAGTGTGTTATGATTTATAAGTAGTAGAACTTTCTTATAGTTGGAAATATGGGTATTGAAGTGTAGTGGTAAGAAAAGTAGGAATGGCGATTGATAGAAAGTATATAGATGAGATTATGCATATTATAGAGTTTGTGTTAAGGTGATATGTCCTTGTGTGTTAGTTTAGAGGTAATTAATATGGTACAAGTCCCTTGGTAGAAGGTAGAGAAAGAGCGATTAGTTAAGGTGAATTATTGTTTGCTTGCAGTATGAACAGAGTTATTGATGGCACTTATTTTTTTTGAAAAGTATTGGTTATTAATGAAAATATTTGGTGGTTTAGTGTTGTTAATTTAGGCTTCCCTTGAGGTTGCAAAAATGAAGTTTGGTTTAAACTTATAGGGCCATGAAATTAATTTAGATATATAGATGGGTAAGTACTAGAGACATATGGAAGAGGGGTATGCTAATAGACTTTTAACAAAGTATACCATGGGATTATGACCGGTTATGGTTGTAAATCTTGTTTAGAACTATACGTTAAGATTGAACAGTTGATGATCTTCAAGGTGGAAGTAATGATTGCTCGACTAGTGATGCTAGTTAAATGAAAGTGATCTAGTAGGCTTGGATAGTATATGCAAGAGTTAAAGTCCATTTTATTCATAATCAAGTATGATGTTCTACGTATTATATAGAAGTGTGACCAAGGTGATATGGGGTTGCTTTATTTTCTAAGGTTATTACATGTTGTATATGGTTAGTAGTATCGTTGAGTTACTAAGTGGAAGGAGGATAGTTATATAGTTTTTGATGTTCTTAATAGCTAAGTTAAGGTGTTATGGATAGATGATGTTGAGCCTTTTTGGTATGATTTTCATTCTCATGGTTTAGGGAAGAATATAAGTTTAGAGATGTTATATTAGTAGGCTATGATGGAAGCAGTATGGTTCATTAAAGCTTTGGGGATATCCATGTTAGGTGTTAAAACCTAAGTTTGAATCATTGAAGATTGAGCAAATAGAAATAAGAGTTGAAGCTCTAGATGGTGTGAACTTAGGACATGGTGATACTCATAAATATTCTAAGTTAGTAAGTGTTCAAGTAACTATATGATGACTATTGGGCTACAAAAAATATAGAGTTGTATCTTAAAAGGAAGTATTAGCAGTTTGTTTTACACTTTCAGGTGTAGTCTTTATGAGTAAGTTTATTATTTACGTGTATTGTTGTATTCCAAACTCTAGAGTGCAGTGAGTGTAGTTTAGTTTAGAGTTTGTAAAGGGTTCCACAGACTTGGAATGATGTCTTAAAGTTAAGGGGGGGATGATAGAACAAGGAACCAAGCCAGGCTCTTAGATTCTAGTAGTGATGCCAGTATGTTATAGAACATCAAAAAGGGAGGATAAGGCCCGACCCACTCTTATTTTAGCATTTGTATTTTAGTTATCCCAATATCTACTCATTCCTTACGTGTCAGTTCCATGATCATAGTTCATGTTCATGCACATAATAGAGAATCATGTACTCTCATAGTTCCCAGTATGAGGAGTTCCAGTTCATTTAGCAGTCGGAATCACATTCCATAAGTTATGAACTCCAAATTTAGGTCATGCAGCTCATGACTTATGTACTCATGCTTTACAGTATGTTCAGTTTCAGTACTAATGCAACACTCTTAACAATCAGCAAAATTTGGATCTATATCTTGTACGTCCTCATATTAGATCTCTTTAATGAATCCAGGTCATGAATACTCTATTCCTCAGGCCTCAGTAAGGTGTCAAGTTATACTTAGTATCCCTTCATGTTTCAGGCCCTAGTATCCCAACCTTTCAGTGACCTCCCCTTAAATCAAGATAGTGATGATGAACAATTGTGTAGACGGGAAATAGTAAATATATTATGTTGGGAAAGATGGTTGTATGCTTGTTTTATGTAAGTCTATAAGTGAAGGAATATTGAGGTGAAGCTTTTTGTATATGACTTGGTTAGTTGAGAATATTTTATACTTGTCTTCTTAAGAATAGTGCATGGAAGTTATTATTAATAGAAGAACTAGGGAATACGAGAAAGATGCTTTTATGGGTGTTTGCTTGGAAGTGCATATGTGGTTATGAAAAATAGGTTTGAATGTCATGTTGGTGTGTAAGTAGATGAATGATTGCGCGTTAGTAAATTCCTAGTAAGAGGTTGAATTTAGTTGTTAAAGTGATAAGAAGAATTATCCTAGAGGTGAGAAGCTATGACAAATGCTTGGGGTACTGAATTTATGGTTCAAACTAGTATTATGGTGTTATGTGCATGCCTTATGATTTTGAGTTAGGCTTGACCATGATGAGAGAATTTAGTTTAGTTTAGACTTTAGTAGACGGATTTATCAATGCCCATGTAAGAATCATAAGTTGAATCAAGTGGATAAGGTATTTAAAGGGATAGTATAGTTGAGGGAGTATTTGAGAAGTGTTGCTAAGCTTGAAAGTAAGAAGTTGCATTTCTTAAGGCCTAGTAATTCTATCCTAGCTTATGATTTATAGGTCTATGTTCCATGCCATAGAGTTGTAGTAATGTTGAAATTTCTTATTAAGATGTCTTGTTTAGATCATGCCCAGAGTTCTTTGCTCCCTAATTTCATTAGAAATTCCTAGAAGAGTGTTGAATAAATACCCCATTTGGGTGTGAGCATTCAGTATGATCCAGTCTATATAACCTGCAATCCAGTTTAGCAATCAAACAGATAAGCTCCTATAGATTTCCAACTTTCCATCTAGCCGTACTACCCAAAGTTTCATGAGTAAGGCCATTCCATGAGGTAAAATGTTTGCATTTATGCAAAGTACAAATTCAGCTCAGTCCATACATCAAGCATCAGTCTCAGATTCAGATATTTAGTCATGATTCAGTTCATAAGTATTCAGTGAATGACCTTAGTTTTTCAAGTATTCTAGCTCAGAAAGTGTAATACCCATTGTATGATCGTAGACTCATTGTCTCATGATTTGTGACTGCATAATTTATCACTTCGTGGTTCTATATGTATGATTGCATCATCAACACTTCAAGCAAATTCTAAACTCTCAGCACGAATCAGCTCCTTATAGAAAGTAAAGACAAGTCAGCTCAGAAATCAGTTTCATGATAAAGGTTTCTAAAGTTTCAGAATTAGTCATGTAAATATGTTCCCGAATATGCATATTCTGTATTTAATCTCAGTTACCTTAGTTCATAATTATCAGTCCAATCAGTCTCATTCGAGGATGAATATTCCTAAGGGGGAGATATTGTAATACCCTGCACTTTTCTTAGTCCCGTTTAGCTCCTAGTGTGTCAAGGGTCAACTTTAAAAGTAAATAACTCTTGATACGTGTAGACTTTTCAAGTTCTAGACCCACCAATGCATAGATAATTGACTCAGCTTTCCAACGATACTAGTTTCGTCTCAATCCGATATTCGATTGAGAAACTATGGCACTGTTAGTGAAGACAGTGTCTGAAAATGGCCAGCACCGCATCGTGGTGACATGAAAAATGACATTTGTCAAATTCCAGTGGACTACCACAATTGGCCAGCATCGCGATAAAAGTCCAGTTCTCATTCGTCCTTTTTCCTGTGAGGCGACACAATATCACTGCGTCGCAGTGAGGGACAAAATGGGACTCGTCCCTTTTCAGGTGTCTCAACAAGATTTCACCACATCGTGCCATAGCCCAAAATGCCAGTTGTCCATTTTCCAGCAAGCCACCGCGATGGTGGCGCATCGCGGTGGGTGCCAAAATCAGGATTTCCAGTTTTAAAGTTGATTTTAAAAGGGTAATTTGGTCTTTTTCCAGGCCCCCAAATCGTGTAAAACCCAGAATTAATCCTATTCCAACCATTGTAAGCTTACTTTTCATCAACTTTCTCTCAAAGAAACCCTAGAACATCAAAACTTAATTCTCAAGAAATCCAAATTCCAATATTCTTTCTCCAAGGAAACTTAAAATTCAATGTTACCAATTCAAGATAATCAAGAATCCATCCTCAAGAGCACAAATAGGAACCCAAAGTTCAAGTTCTTTCATCTAATCTTCAATTAAGGTATGTGGAATTTTTCAACAAGGATAATCCGTTCATCCTTGTGCCCAAAATTATTTTTGGAAGATAATTTTACATGAATTTGTATGAATTTTGAATTAGGGTTCATACCCAATATTGTTATTTGCAAGATTATGAGATTTCGAGTGATTTTGATGTTGAATTGGATGTCTACTATTGTATTTTCATGCATACTAAAGTGATTTCCAGATTTAGACTTGAATTATCAATATTTTCATTACTTATCATGAATTTTATGATGATTTGAGATGAAATAGATGCATGTGTTATTAGCTCTAGTTTAAACATTGTTATTTCCAGAAGATTATGCTTTTAAGCATCCCATGACTTGTTATATCCAGATTTTTAATAAAGATTTGATCTTTTGATCTTAGTTCAGACATAGAATCCACTTTACAGATTTAGTTACAATTTAAATTAACAAATATACAGTTGGTTTTCATTATAAACCATTATACTAATTTTAAAGTGGATTTCCAACAGAATGAGAATACAGATTAAAGGAAGTAGTATTTAGCACTGAGCGGGAAATGTGGGTATAGAGCAGCCTACTTCCCTTGAACTACGATCCAATGTAGATACAAATTTAGATTTTTCTCACTTCTAAGTGGATGACAGTTACATATGTGATCACTTAGATTAGGTTATACTCCTTGGCAAGAGTATGATACCTCTCCCCAACATGAGGTTTTCCCATAAGGGAATGAGACGTTGGACTTCATGATAGCTCATATAGTTTATGTTGGTTAAGAGAACCTCCCTATTAGTAATGACCAATAGAAAATCTTTTAAAAGAATTTCCATAAAGCTTACAGACTACAGATTTCAGAATAGAAAAGAATAACAGAAAAGCTTGTAGAAACTAAGTGTAAAGGCTCACAATTTTATTCGGATATTTTTTTACATCAGATATTAGCTATGAGATTTTAGCTTTCAGTTTACATATACAGAGGTGAGTCCTTTTACACTTATCCTGCATGATTTGAAAACAGTCTTAACCTCAGTTCTACTTAGTCCACAAGCAGAAAGAGTAAAATTACAACTTTTAGAACTAAGTTCTATGACTCACAATATTTATTCAGTATGCTTTATTATTCATGATTCATGATTTATAGTTTTTAGTTATTCAAGACAACGCGAGTCATTTACACTTAGCATGTATTCTTTACAAGTTATATGCAAAATTAGTTACAGTTTTTACTTATGCATTCACCCCTACATTCTTAGTACATTCCAAAAGTACAGATCCATATATATGTCTATGTGCTACATTATCTCATGATGTAGGTATGAGTTGTAGCACACTTATCATATTCAGGTAGTTTGCAGATTCCGACCTGCAGATGATGAGTCCTCCTGCTTTGGGGACTTCAGTTAGATGTTATTCATGTACTTTATTTTTTTACTCATATGAATTGATTAGTGGTAGTTGGAGTCGTGTCCCAACTATCTATAGTCAGTATAGTAGAGGCTTCATAGACAGTCAGTATAGCTGATGTATTCAGTTTCAGTTTTGTTTTGTATAAGCAGAGTTGTATTCATCTTAATGTAGCTTTGTATTGATCATGTTTAGAAAAGATTTATTTTCCGCATTTTCTTCAGATTCATGTGTTTTATTCAGTTTTTCATGAGTTATGCCAGTATAAGGGTTAGCTTGGGATCACTTGTGGTCCTAAGCACCGTGTGGCGTCCAGGATGTAGTCTCAAGGCATTACAATCTCAGTCCTCAACTAGCAGGTGAAACTTTATCTATGCATTCACTTGGTACTAAGTACTACTCCCAACTAAACTGACACTGAAAATTAAGTGAGGTATAAACTAATAGCTGGTAAATACTCAACATGATCTAATTACTAAAGTATACGCTAAACTTGTTAATAAACTAAATTCAATGACATAAGCATGATCTTAATGGATCATAATATGTAAGCTAATAAATGCATTAATTTCCTACATATCGGGTGTTCATAACCCTCCAACTCTATCTAATTCATCCAAACAATAATAGCAATTACTAAGCATAATATGAAAATATCTCAATTTAAAGACAATAATTCAACAACTTGATATAATGGGGAAAATCATTCTTTTGAACATGGGAAATCACTAATCTCATGGAAAAGCACATACCTATGACCTGGATATGCATATAAACTGAGGAAAGTTAAGAAATCCATATTTGACCTGGAACCTAATTAAAGGAAAAAGGATTTATACCTGTAAATTTAGGCAGTTCTTAGGACTCAATGGGTGGAAGGGACCCACTGATGAAATCCCACTTACCTGAAAACAAGCCTCTTAAAGAATCTTCTTAAAACTTGAACTTGCTTTTGATGAACCCTAGTTGGGTTTAGAGAGAAAAGAATTGCTTCTTCTGCTATGTTTTGAGTGATTTCTAAAGTTATGAGAGGTTAGGGTAATATTTACTCGTGATAACTGATGATTTAGAAGCTTAAATGACATGGGTTTGGGTTAAGAGACTAAAATTTACAAGAAAAGCCCTTGTTAAAAATCATGTAGAAATTTTGTTCCTAGTCGTCATGACTCACCCAACTCGGTCACGAGTTGTGGTATGAGTCGTGACCTGAGATTCTGGGTCTGAGTCGACCCCCCTCCTAATAACTTTTCAGGTCTGACCATAAGTTATTAGGAGTGGTCATGGTCTGGGACATAGTTTTTGGGTTTCTCTTTATTATGGTAACAGGTCCTCCTAATGACTTATTAGGACGATAACAAATTATAGGTTGGACTTGTTAACACTGGCCTGAGTTTGGGATCTGAGTCTTGATATGGACTCGTTGTCACTGGGACAAAACCTAAAACCTTCGTAGTAGTGACAATGACTCACACATGATGACTCATCACGTGTGGTATTGACTCGTTGCCAAAATCATTATCACTGACAGTCAGACAGGTCCTTAGGAAATTTTATGTAACTTTTTGTCACAAAAATGGATTAGGGTGAGACTTATGGCATTGGAGAACTAATTTAATGGCTTGTATTTGACGGGATTAGAGATATAAACTTGGGTTATTATATATATCATGAATTTTACACGACAAGATATAGAATATGCTATTAGTAAATTGAGTCCATACTCTAATAATCCTAATCAAACTTTCTAAATGGCAATGAAAAGAATTTTGAGTTATCTAAAATATACTCAAGACTATGCTTTGAATTATAATAAATATCCAGTAGTAATTGAAGGATATAGTAATGCAAATTGGATTATCAGGTCAAATAAAGTAAAATCCATTATTGGATATGTGTTTAATCTTAATGGAGGATAAGTCTCTCGATCATCCGAACAGACATGTATTTCCTGCTCTATAATAAAATCTAAATTTATCACGTTAGATAAAGTCAGTGAAAAAGCTGAATGGCTTCAAAATTTCTTGAAAGATATTCTTTATTGACCCAAACCTTTAGCACCAATATGCATACACTGTGATAGTCAAGCTTCAATAATAGGGCAGCGAGCATGACGTATAATGGTAAATCTCATCATATAAGACAAAGACATAATATCATTAGAGAACTACTCTCTAGTGGAATTATCAAGATTGACTACGCGAGGTCAAACAATAATATGTCAGATCCACTTACACAAGGAGTAACTAGAGGGGGAGTTAAGAGACCATCAAAAGAAATAGGTTTAAGTCCTAGGATAATTCATTATGGTGGTAACTCTACAAAGTGGACTGGAGATCCTAAGATCTAGGTTTAAAAAGATCAAACAAAGTTATGACTAACGGTTCAACGTTGTCAATTAATTTAACTCATTTTCATGATAAAGACAATGTTCTGGAAATAAGGATAAAGACTTACGGACTAATGCTTTTTAATGGTTTCTAAGTTTAATAGGTTTGACCAAATAGTTTGATCTATAGGATTGAACGTTTAGGAATCACCAATGTAAGGATGGAGTGGAAACCGCTTCAAGGAGAATGATAGTAAAGGCCTATTCTCTATGCTCTCATGAAGCAAGTAGTGTTCATGGATAAAATGATTAAAACTGTGAAAACCATAAATGGTAAACTACTAGTTGTGTGACTTGTGTTTTCTAGGTATACACAAAAGTTCAATGGTTCAGAGATATCATATCTATGAATTGATTGAGGGTATCCGATGCAAGTTCACTACAGAAAGTTTGAAGAAAAACTTCTTATCCATATGTAATTAGTCTTTGCTTATAAATCGTACACTTGTCCATATACTTTTTAATAAAATAGTCATTTCCCATTAATGTAGAGGATTTTTGGGATCTAAGTAATAAAAGTGAATGGAAAATAGAGGGAAGAAAAATAGAGAAAAGGTAAAAATGTAATTTCACTTTATAGAAGAGTGTTTCACCCACATCGGTGGGATAAAGGAACATTTTTATGCTTAAAAAGCATTCCTTAATGTGTATAGTGAGGTAAGAATAAGACAAGCCTCGCTCCATCATGATCATCACTCTCTCAGTTCGACTTCAACTTTGAATTTGAATTAGGATTTGTCAAATGATCGATCAAGAGATTACCTCTGTGAACAAAATTCATTTAGAAACTAGAGAAAGTGTTCTTTTAATCTAAATATCTAATACAAAATTTCTTCTCTATTTGTGGACGCATGTCACTACGCACCTCAAAAGGACGCGACCTTTCAAGGCACTGTTTAAGAACGAAAATAGGAACTACAAGCACATATTGCCAGCTACAGACACAGATGCCACTGCAGGTTGCAACACAGACTAGACAAAGCACAGTGTTTTGTGCAAAGGTCGTCCTACGTCTATATGTGGCCCATCTGCGATCGTAAATGGAGTCTGCAGATCGATTGATGTTCCAAAAAATAAAACTTTTCATGAACCATTTCTTCTTTTTTGAAGCAACTCTTTATGAATATAAATACCTAATTTTCCTCAGGTATTAGGTATGAAACTTTGAAGTAAAAATACTTACTTCTTCTTGAAAAAGACTTAAGTTTGATTGACAAATCATTGAGTAGGTTCTTAGTTTGACAAATTTGAGGTACTACTATTTGCTGAAGTGAATCATTTTATTCTGGGAGAATATATTCCATTAACCTTGAGCACTTAAGGGGAATAAATTCCTTAAGAAAACATCGTGAATTTTGTGGACTTTATTCTTTCTATCTTTCTATCTTCATATCTTTATTATGTTTTTTTATTTTTTTCAGAAAATAATTTGAAGTTCTTTGTTTTTCTTGAAGTTGTTCTTAAAGTTATTGTTGAAAGTTCATGTTGTAAATATATATTGTACCTAAAAAACAATAGTACTCTAGAATAGTCACGTTAGTGTGGTATATATAGTTCCTTTATTGATCTTATTGTTTTACGTGCAAGAAGTTCTATTAGAAATTCAAGCAAATATTATATAAGAATCGTATTTTTCTTCTTGGTTTCTTTCTTTGATTATTTACATTTAGGTCTACTATTTTGGGTTCAATATTCTTACATTTGTGTTCTCTTTTTTTGTATTTGCTTCTTCAAGTCTAGTTCTCTGTTTCTTTCCTTGATTATTTATATTTGGGTCTAATATTGTGAGTTGTCTATTCTTATATTTAAGTTCTCTATTTCATATTTTCTTCTTCAATTCTAGTAGAGGCCATTGGTATTGTGAATTTTTGGACTAATTTTCCCTTGGTGGCTTGTGTTTTTTTGGTGGCTTTGATTATCGATTGTGGAATAAATTCATATCTTAGGTCAAGGTTGAGGCTGAGGGGTGGGATTGGTAAGTGGGGTAATTATTCCATTGGGTTGCAAGTAGGATCGTGGAATATAGGGTCATTGACAGGGAAGTCTACAGAGCTAGTAAAGTTTTTGAAAAAGGGAAGATTAGTGTATCGTACGTCTAGGAAACTAAATGAGTACGTACAAAGGCTTGGGATATTGATGGATTTAAGTTGTGAATCTCTAATAGTTCAAAGAATAGGAATGGAGTAGGAATTCTAGTTGATGAAGACCTTAGGGAGCATGTGGTGGGTGTTAGGAGGACTAATGATAGAATAATAACGATTAAGCTTGTCGTTGTAGGGAATAATTAAGCATTATTACAGTGTATTCTCCTCAAGTAGGATTGGATGAGGAGGTCAAGAAACTCTTTTGGGAGGTTCTGGGTGAGGTGGTTAGAGAAATACCAAACATTGAGAAGATTTTCATTGGTGGAGATTTTAATGGCCTCATTAGCTTTATGTATAGTGGTTTTGATGAGATCTATGGTGGATTTGATTTTGGGGATATAAATAGTGGTGGAACTTCACTTTTGCATTTTTCTAAATCCTTCAACATGGTGATATCTAATTTGTGCTTCCTAAAGAAGAAAAATCACTTGGTTATAACTCACAGTGGATAAAACTTTAGATAGACTACCTATTCTTACAGAAGAAAGATAGAGTCCTGTGTAAGGATTATAAGGTTATCCCAAGTTACACCCTCACTACCCAACATAAGATTTTAGTGATGGACTTAGAGATAAAGCAAGGTGGAAGAAGAGGAATCTTTATGTCCAACCTCAAATTAATTGGGTTGTCTTGACCCTTGCCCTTTCTCGGGATTTGAGGTAGAATTTTTTAGTGATAGAGGATTAGAGAATTATTAGGGATGTGACTAGCATGTGTGATAATATGGCTAGTCACATTTGAGAGATAATTGAGAGGTACTTGGGGTGTCGAGAGGCATGTTCGGTGGGCGTCAAGGGGATTAGTGGTGGAATGACGAAGTTTAAGAAAAAGTAGAAGCTAAGAAGACAACCTATGCTACCTGAGTGGAATGAAGGGTCAACGATGAGAGGAGGAAGAGTAAGGGTATCTATAAGGCTCCTAGGAATATGGCTAAATTAGCGTTCACAGAAGATAAAAAGATAGCCTTTAAAAGACTCTACACGGCACTATAGGACCAATACGGAGGTAAAAAACTAAACAGGCTTACAAACACAAAGGAGAGAAAGGCCCGAGATTTGGATCAAGTGAAGTGCATCAAGGATAATAATGTAAAGGTATTGGTGTATGAGATGCTCATCAAGTAAAGATAGCAAGCCTACTTTCACAAATTATTAAGCAAGGTATTTGATAGATCTAGTATTCTTAGGGATTTGAAGCACTCTAAAAGACTTAGGGATTTTGGATATTATAGATGTATTATGGTTGATGAAGACACTATGTTATTATTAAGATGAGTAAGGGAAGAGTGACTGGACCTGATGAGATATTAGTAAGTTATGGAAGAACTCAGGCAGGGTAGGTATAGAGTGGTTGATTGAGTGGTTTAATGTCATTTTTAAGACAAATAAAATTCTAAAATAATGGAGATGGAGTATTATAGTCCCATTGTACAAGAATTAGGGTGATATTCAGAATTGAAACAATTATAGAGGCATCAAGTTGTTAAGTCATATTATAAAAGCTTGAGACCGAGTGGTGGAGATCGGGGTGAAGACGGGTGTGTCCATATCTGAGGACTAGTTTGGATTTATGCTGGGGTGATCTACTATGAAATCCATCCATCTGGTGAGGAGACTGTGGAGCAATATCGAGAAAAAAAGCAAGAATTACCTTTGGTGTTTATTAACATTGAGAATGTCTACAACAATGTTTCAAGGTAAGTCCTTTTAGAGATTCTTAAAGGATAGATATGTATATATAGATTACGTTAGGGTGATAAAGGACATGTATAATGGATCTAATATGTAGTTAGGATGGTCAGAGTAGTCTTAGAGCATTTTCCTGTGAAAATTTGATGAAATGTGTGAAATATATTTTCTTATGTGATTTGACTATTTTACCCTCCCCATAGTTGCATTATGATACTTCTGGGGTGTGGATATGATTGGCATGGTTCTCGATGTATTTTGATGTCTTTTATGTGATAATGTGGCTTTTGGAAGGCTTCTAGAGCCTTATTATGGACTTTTGTGGTTACCTTTTGATCCATATGACAGATGGCTAAACAGAGTACTCCATTAGACCTGGAACGTTAATTTTAGGGTGGTAACATAATTTGTATGGTTTTATGGATTTTAAATCTCATTTTGACCCTCGATACAAAAAGTTATGATTTTCAATTTTGGGGTTCAACTTTGTGAAAATGACATATTTTTAAAAATATGATATCTCCATTGAGTTTGGAGCATCGCATTTAGTGTGGTTACATAGTTTGTTTGTGTATATGGAATTCCGGATGAATCCCAAGGCCTTGGAGGAGACTTGGAAGAATTCCAAGTCTTCAGCTATCAATCGGTGCAGCCACGATCTCCATCCTTGGGCCACGATCGTGGTGGTCCGATCTCACATAGGGATTCACCATCGTGATTACTTGTGTAGTCTCCAATAATGGTGCGATCGTATACTGTGGGTCCCCGATAATCGACCCGCTCACCTGGACTAGGTATTTAAGGACCTTTTTTCAGAATTTTAACTCATTTTCCATCTTGCCTCTTGAGAGATAAAGCCCAAAATAGTGTGAGCGCTTAAAACTGAAGCTTGTGGATGCTTAGGAAGCTAGATTAATATCCATTTCCTGATTTTCTTTCGGATTTAAGGTATCAATTAACCCTTTTCTTGGTGAAATTTCTTGGTCATTTTCTCAAAAACTCCCAAAATCTTTGGACTTGATTTATCCCCAATTTTGAAACATTTTAACTTAAATAATATTCCTAATCCTATAATTACTTACTTTTCCTTAATCGTACCTTCAAAACAACCTCGATTCTCGATTTTAATATGAGTTTTGAAGTTTTTTCCTAGTAAATTTTAAAAATAATTTTTCTTCAACTCTGACCTTGTTTTAAACTCAATTTGACTTGGGTTTTTCTCTGTAGGTTTCTAAGAACATGGGAAACACATTTTTGAAATAAAGTTATGATTTTTCCCTTCATTTTTGAAAACCTATTTTGGTGGTTTATTTTGACCCCGACTTTAAAATAGACAATATGCATATCATTGGCTTCATTTTGATGCAAAGATTCTATAATTATTGGTTTTAGTTGATTTCATGAGTATTCGTGAGAAGCAAGGTTACAGGTTGAAGTGTTGCGGATCGATTTTTGACCTTGAGGTAGGTTATGGCTTAACTCTTTCAGACTGGGCTAGGTAGTAAATATTGGTACAAATTGCATGTTAAGGGTGGGAACTAATTATGAATTTTGATATTTTAATGTTTTGTGCTCGTGTGTGGGGGACTATATGTGATATAATTATTTGTTTTGAGATATTATGTGATATCTGTGACCGTATGGGGTCTTATGTAATGTTGATAGCCTGAATGCATGTTAATAACTGTGTTGTATTATTGAAAATGCCTATTGTGTTACCATTTGGTGTATTGTATTATATTCATACTTTATTTCCATTTGAATCATGTGGAATTTCATGGATGGTGGAAATAATGAGTGGATATTGGCTCACGTGGTTGTGAAAATATATCATTGTGGTTGATTGTGGAAATATATCATTGTGGTTAGTTGTGGAAATACATCATGTGATTGGTTGTGAGAATTACATCCTTATATCATACTCATTCACATATCATACACATTCATAAATCATTGGTACCATTGTAGCAACACTTGAGAAACAATGGTAATACTTTTCTAAAACCCTCCTCGAGGGATGTGTTAGGGAGGAGATATTGTAACACCTTATAAAAATCTTCTCGAGGATGTGCCGGGAAGGATATATTGATATATAAATTATATACAGGTTGAAGAACCCCCATGTGTCCTAATTCGGGAAGCTTTATCTCTGTAGGTGTATACGGGGATTATACGACAATCCCAGAGGTTGTGCGATGACCTCCTGCATCATCATCATTATCATTATCTTATACATTGTACTTGATTTATTGTGTTTTTGTTGTGATTGAATTTCCATATTAACTTGTCTTGTATTTGTTCATTCTTTTTTTCGTTATTAGTATTTGAAAATCTTATATGTACATGTTCTTCTTTGTTTGACTTATATGTGATAAGATGTATACTTGTGTTCTACCTTGTTGTGTTGTTGCAATATATGTGATGTACATATTAGAGCTGTTAGTGCAAGCGATGTGGGCTACCGATTTGGGACATTTTCTAATTGCAGATGACGTGCCCTTAGTGTGTATTTTGTATGCTTTATTTTCTACTTTGCTCGATCGGCCTATGATACCTACTCAATATAAGTGGATCATAATCACCCCTACTGTACCCTTTTGGTGCAGATTTAGGTTTGGGTGTGCCTCACATGGCTTGATTTCAGGCGTCTTTAAAGTATTCAAGGTAATGATTGGACTTGCATACGTCTGGGTCCCACTTTTATCTTTCTGTATTAGTCTATGTCTTTACTAGTATTTAGAGACAAACATTTTTTCTATTGGCATTTTCTGAAGTATTTGACTCATGGATTATATTAGTAGTTCTTACACTATTGACACCTGGTTTTGGAAATGTATGGAATTTTTGATATGTTCTTTCCGGATTTATTATACTTGTGTAGTTCGGCTTTGTTCCAAAAGCCTTACCTTGGGGTTATTTCTATTTTTCCTCCTTTGTATATTGGTTTGTGTGATAAGGTCCTTTTTATGGGAGTGTAGGTTATTACTAGGTGGTTGCACTAGGTCTTATGTCTTAGTACCTATTTTCTTATTCAGTGTCACCCTTATGTCTCGTATTTCATATTTCTTTGATGTCTATTTTATTATTTCTTATTCCTAATTTTCTATTATTTTTTCTATCCCTTTGTTTACTGCTCTCTACTTTGAGCTAGGGGTCTATCGGAAACAACCTCTCTACTTTCTCGGAGGTAGCGGTATGGACTGCGTACATCTTACCCTCCCCAGACCCCACTCTTATAGGAATACACTGGGTATGTTGTTGTGTTGGGCTAAGTTTTGTCTTAAAGGCAAGACTAATAGAGCATCACATAAATCAAGAAACAATATGATAGTGTCAACTCTTGTTCACGGGGCGTAACTTATCGGCTAAGTCTTGCCTCTAAGGAAAGAGTTATAGAATATCATTTAAATCAAGACACGGTATGGTAGTATCAACTCTTGCCCATGGCCCATGGGGCGTAACTTGTTGTTTCAAAGTCCTTGGACTTATTCGAGCCTCTAATGCAAGAGTTATAGAGCATTTCACAAATGAAGACATAATGTGGTAGTATCAACTCTTACCCATGAGGCATAACTTGTTGTTTAAAATTCCTTGATTTATAAAACATCTCATAAATTAAGACACAAAAGTAGTGTCAAATCTTTTCCATGGAGCGTAACTTGTTGTTTAAAAGTCCTTGGGCTAAGTCTTGTCTCTAAAGCCAGAGTTATAGAATATCTCATAAATTAAAATATAATGTGATAGTGTCAACTCTTGCCTAAGGGACATAACTTGTTATTTGAAAGTCTTTGGGTTAAGTCTTGCCTCTAAGGTAAGAGTTATAGAATATCTCATAAATGAAAACACAATGTGGTAATGTCAACTCTTACCCAAGGGGCACAACTTGTTACTTGAAAATCCTTTGTGTAAGTCTTGCATCTAAGGGAAGAGTTATAAAACATCTCATAAATCAATACACAATGTGGTGGTGTCAACTCTTGCCCGTGGGGCATAACTTATTGTTTGATGGTCCTTAGGACGAGTCTTACCCCTAAAACAAGAGTTATAGAGCATTTTATAAGTAAAAAACACAATGTGTTAGTGTTGACTCTATCCCAATATACGTAAATTTTTTAAAATTTTTTAGGATAAGTCGTGTCTCTAAGAAGAGAGTCGTAAAACACCTCATAAAAAAGACATGACGTGGTAGTGCCAACTCTTTTCCGTGAGGCATAATTTATTATTTGAAAGTCCTTGAGCTAAGTATTGCCTCTAAGACAAGAGTTGTAGAACATCTCATAAATGAAGACATAACGTGGTAGTGTCAACTCTTGCCCGTGGGGTATAATTTGCAATTTGAAAGTCCTTGAAATAAGTCTTGGCTCTAAGACAACAATTGTAGAACATCTCATAAATGAAGATATAACATGGCAGAGTCAACTCTTGCCCGTGGGGCATAATTTGCAGTTTGAAAGTCCTTGATCTAAGTCTTGCCTCTAAGGCAATAGTTGTAGAACATCTCATAAATGAAAACATAATGTGGTAGAGTCAACTCTTGCCCACGGGGCATAATTTATAGTTTGAAAGTCCTTGAACTAACTCTTGTCTCTAAGTCAATAGTTGTAGAACATCTCATAAATGAAAATATAATGTGGTAGAGTCAACTCTTTTCCGCGGGCCATAATTTGTAGTTTGAAAGTCCTTGGGCTAAGTCTTGCCTTAAAGGCAATAGTTGTAGAACATCACATAAATGAAAACATAACGTGGTAGAGTCAACTCTTTCCTATGAGGCATAATTTGTAGTTTTAAAGTCCTTGAACTAAGTCTTGCCTCTCAGGCAGTAGTTGTAAAACATCTTGCCTCTAAGGCAATAGTTGTAAAACATCTCATAAATGAAAACATAGCATGGTAGAGGCAACTCTTGCCCGTGGAGCATAATTTGTAGTTTGAAAGTCCTTGAGCTAAGTCTTGCCTCTACGACAATAGTTGTAGAATATATCATAAAAAAAAATGTGGTAGAGTTAAATTTTGTCCATGGGGTATAATTTATTGTTTGAAAGTCTTTGAGCTAAGTCTTTCCTCTAAGGCAATAGCTATAGAACATCTCATAAATAAAAACATAACGTGGTAGAGTCAACTCTTGTCCATAGGGCATAATTTATAGTTTGAAAGTCCTTGAACTAAGTCTTGCCTCTAAGGCAATAGTTGTAGAACATCTCATAAATGAAAACATAACGTGGTAGAGTCAATTCTTTCCCGTAGGGCATAATTTGTAGTTTAAAATTCTTTGAGCTAAGTCTTGCCTCTAAGACAATAGTTATAGAACATCTCATAAATGAAAACATAACGTGGTAGAGTCAACTCTTTTCCATGGGGGGTAATTTTTAGTTTGAAAGTCCTTGAACTAAGTCTTGCCTCTAAGTCAATAGTTGTAAAACAACTCATAAATGAAAACATAGCGTGGTAGAGTAACTCTTGCCCGTGGGGCATAATTTGTAGTTTTAAAGTCCTTGAGCTAAGTCTTTCCTCTAAAAAAATAGTTGTAGAACATCTCATAAATGAAAACATAACGTGGTAAAGTCAACTCTTGCCCGTGGGGCATAATTTGTTATTTGAAAGTCTTGAGCTAAGTCCTGCCTCTAAGGCAATAGTTGTAGAACATCTCATAAATGAAAACATAACATGGTAGAGCCAACTCTTGTCCTTGGGGGCATAATGTGTTGTTTGAAAATTCTTGAGCTAAGTCTTGTCTCTAAGGTAATAATTGTAGAACATCTCATAAATTAAAACATAACGTGGTAGAGTCAACTCTTGCCCGTGGGACATAATTTATTGTTTGAAAGTCCCTGGGCTAAGTCTTGTCTCTAAGGTAAGTGTTATAAAACATCTCATAAATCAAAATACAAGGTGGTAGTGTCAACTCTGGCCCATGAAACATAACTTGTTGTTTGAAAGTCATAAGTCTTGCCTCTACAATGTGGTAGTGTCAACTCTTACCCATGAAACATAGCTTGCTGTTTGAAACTCATAAGTCTTACCTTTATAATGTGATAGTGTCAACTCTTGCTAATGAGATGTAACTTGAGTGGAAGAAATTGAAGAAAAGAACAAAAATAATAAAAATTACGGAAAAATAAGCAAATGAAGAAAAATATTTAAAAAATAAAAATCAAAGAAAATGTAGAAGTTGAGAGAGAATGGAAAAAAATAAAAATTGATAAAAATAAAAAGTTTAAATTAAAATAAAGATCGTGAAAAATTTAAAAAGAAAAAAAAAAGAAAAGAAAAAATATAAATCAAAGAAAATAAAAAAAGTTTTTTTATATAAGTAGACGTTTATAGGTGTATAAAAATAAGGATTGAGAAAAACTAAAAAAATACAGAAAAAAAAAGAGGAAATAAAAAATAAAAAATCAAATTAAAATAAAAAAGAAAAAAAAAGAAGTTGAGAGAAAAAAAAGGGAAAAAGTAAGGGTTGAGAAAAATTAAAAGAAAAAAAAAACAAAGGTAAAATTAAAAAGAGAAAAAAAAAGTTAGAAAGATATAAACATGAAGTTGTTATCCATTATGAGAATCATTTATGTAATTTACTCTATTGGCCAGGGATAATTTCGTCCAAAAAATACTAGTTAATAGGCAAAGACTATTTTAAGAAAGTTTTTTTTATGGGAGAAGGACAAAAATAACCCTTCTCCTAAAACTTATTTCACAAAAATAGCCCCTGTTTTTAATTTTCGCTTAATAGCCGTTTAAAAAATACCATATTTTAGCCATCTTCTAATCACCACTAAGAAGCCGCAAAAATAGCATAATATATTTCTTTTCTTTTCAATTGAAACTCACTCTTTCCTTCCCCAATTTTACCTCAGGATTCCTTTCCATTAAAATCTCACAAATCCTCTTTCAAGTATACCATATTACCTTAAAATACCTTCATAAATTGTATATAAATATACAATATCCTCCGTCAATTAGCTTCAAAAAGTTTTTTTCATTCACAATTAGCTTCAGTTGATACGAAATTATGGCTTCAAGTTTGATTTTAGCTCCAATTATGCTACAATACGGAGGAGAGTGGTTAAGTGATGTACAGTTTGAAAAGTTTACAATCAATGGAGTACTTTTGAATTCGGATTGCAGGTACGAATATTTTGTTGATGAATTGTATAAGCAGTTGAATCTAGAGAGAAATTCTGGTTTAATGACAATAAAATACATTGTAAAGAGTGGATCTATGACTATTTACAATGATATGAGTGTTAGACTTTATATGGAGATGAAGAAAAATTTTTTGAATATAAATGAATTTCCATTGTGTATAACACTACAAAACACATTTAAAAATAGAGAATCCTCAATTGGAAATTTGATCGAAACATCTCCGACTGCTATTCAAGTTTATCCGATACCTATTTCTGATTATACAATTGAAGATGAAGAGATGGAAGAACAGACCGAATCGATAATTAAGGATCCACTTCATAGAGATGCTGAAGAAGGACAGCTGTACTGGGATAAAAATATAATATCAAGTGTGATGAAACATTATGCAATCCGTGAGAGATTGCAATTTAAGGTGAAAAGATCATCATCATCAAGGTATAAACTATATAATTACTTTATATGACCTGTGTCAACAATGTCTAAGTTTTATATTTTATTGAAATTTTGGTTTTAAATTTGCATATAAACTGCATATGACCTGTGTACAGACTGTGTAACTACTATATAGGACATGTATATATACTGCATATAAAGTACTGCATATGATCTGTGTAATTTCTGTATAGCACCTGCATATATATATTGGATATTAGACTATATAACTACTTTATATGCCCTGTGTCAATAATGTGTAAGTTTTATATTTTATCGGAATGTTGGTATAAATTTGCATAAATATTGTACATAATATTGTAACTACTGTATAAGACCTGTATATAAACTACATATGACCTATGTAAAGACTGTGTAACTATTATATAGGACCTGTATATATACTGCATATAAAGTACTGCATATGAACTGTATAATTTCTGTATAGCACCTGCATATATATTGGATATGAACAGTGTACTGCATATACATTTATTGTATATAAATGTATCTAGATACTATCTTAAGTGTATCAATCAGAGATGGAATTGCACTTTTAGATCTTCAAGTCAACAAAGGGCTAATAAATGGTATTAAAAACAGCCAAAGTGTTACTTTTGTTCAAAATGGAAAACGTGGGCCATTATTGTCCATTACTTTTTAAAAAAGCTACGTGGTGTCTTTTTTTCTTTTTTTTTATTTGGAGTTAAAATTTGAAAGTCACCCCAATTTGGGTCTATTCCTGAGATTTACCTGACTTATAAGCCTCGTGTCTAAATTGACTGAAAAAATTTAGCCCAACCCCACTTAATTAAAGGGTTAGGTTGGACTGACCCCACATGTCAAACCCATGTTGACAGCTCTATTTCTTCATTATTATTTTACTTTCCCAATGCATTGAGAGCGGGGACGCCTAAGTCGTAGGTGAGTTAGGACTTAGATTAGTTATCGCCAAAAATAGCAAATAAAATAAATTAGGGTTTAATATATATATTTTAGCCTACTTTTCCACGGCTGTAGATTTATACTATAACATAGCACAATTAGCACCATATTTTCTCTTATTCTAATTTTTTTTCCTTGTGTAGCACATTCAATTTATCCATGAATCCTAACAGCAACACATTGAAATCCATCATTCGCCCAAGTTTGTTTTCCTTTGCCTATTACTTTTTACAATTTTTTATATTCTTTCCAATTTTTTTGATCGAGAACAATTACTGTTTTAATATTAATATTTATTCTTATAATTTTTCAGTTGTTTTTGCTCCTGTTTATGGGGTTGCTGCTGCGGTTGCTGGTTATGTTTGTGTCAGAACAGCACGATTGTACTTCTGTTCACCCTTGACCTTTTTCTTTTACTTTTCATCAATAACCTATTCTTTAGAATTATTAAAATAATTTAATTTGTTGTGGCAAGTTATTTGTCATTAATAATTATATACTGTATACCCTTTTGTTAAAGAAAAATGAGATTATGACATATGAGTTTTATTTTTATCATCAGTTATCAGTGTATATAAATTGAAAACAAAGGAATGTGGGTAAATTATCAGGTCTGATAACTACGGATAATAATCTATAATAATATTTGAATGTGTGGGATCAAATATAATTAAAATAAATTAAATAAAAAAATAATAACAAGAAAATTGGTGTTGCAACATGCCTAATGTTGTGATATGGATTGGTGTTGCAACATGATTGGCAAATTTGGTGCCGTGACATGGTGTTTGATTATTTAAAGCTTGGACGTTCATCTATAAATAGATGAATTCACCATCATTTCAAAACACACCAAAACAGAGAGAGCACTAGAGAGAAAACAAAGTAATCCACAGATATTCTATAGTCTGTGAGAAAAATAGTGTGAGAGTAATATTATAGTAAGCTGTGTGAAATAAAAGAGTGTTGTTTCTTTTATAAGAGTAGTAGTCTTTTGACACTACCAATTTGTTTGTTTGGGAACCAGGTGGAGAAGTCGATGTTTTGCTCGTCACCCAGGGGAACAACGGAGCTAGTCGACCTCCTGTACCGAACTTCTGTCGGGGTCACGCTTAGGAACTACATCTAGAATGACTTTTTGTCCTGTCGAAACGATAAAGTTGTGGAGAGGATGCGGCAAGTACCTAATCAGTGTTTTTGTATCACTCTATTTGGGTATTATATTTACCCTATTATTATAATATTTGGTGTCGTTGTTACACTCTTGTTATTGTTATTTTGTGTGGGTATTTCCTGGGTGGGATTATTTTGCGTTTTCCAACATCGTGGTATCAGAGCCACGACAAATAATAGTCCACTGTCTTTTCAGTACCACCACCTTACAAAAGAAAATTATGAAAAATGGTGCTTACGAATGAAAGTCATTCTTGGATCTCAAGATGTTTGGGACATTGTAGACAAAGGGTATACAAAATCCGTCAATGAGGAGATTCTGTCTCAAAACGAAAAAGATGTCTTGATTAAGACAAAGAAGAAAGATCAACAGGCCCTCACTCTCATCCATCAATGTCTGGATGATGGTATGTTTGAGAAGGTGATTGATGCAACCACCTCGAAGGAAGCTTGGGAGATTTTATAAAATTCTCTCCAAGAAATTGATAAGGTGAAGAAGGTAAAACTTCAAACTCTAAGGGTTGATTTTGAAGTTTTAAAAATGAAAGAATCCGAATCCATTTTGGATTTTTGTTCAAGAGTGATGGCTATTGTGAATCAACTAAGAAGGTACGGGGAGGAAGTAGATGATATACGCATGGTAGAAAAGATCCTTTGCTCTTTAACACCCAAATTTGATTATGTGGTGTATGCTATTAAGGAGTCTAAAGATTTAGACTCTATGACAGTAGAGCAATTGGAAGGTTCTCTACAAGCTCACGAATAAAAAATGAAAAGAAGAAAAGAAAAGTCATTGGAGCAACTTCTTAAAACTCAATCATCCTTCAAAGATTTTGGAGGTGAAAAAAGTTATAGAGGAAATGGACAATGGCGAGGCCATGGCTGCCCTGGAGGTCGTGGAAGAGGAACGAGTTATATCAATAAATTCAACAATAAAGATAAAAATTACTTAACATTCAGAGGTTATGGTCGTGGACAACGAGGAGGAAGAGGACGTGGAGCTTATCAAGGTACCAACAGAGTGAGGTGTGACAAATCTAAAATTGAGTGCTACAACTTTCATAAATTTGGACATTACTCTTGGGAATGTCGTAGTAATGTTGAAGAAAAAGCTAATCTTGTTGACAACAACAAAGAAAAAGATGAGTCAATATCGTTAATGGCACTCACAGAAGATGGTATAGATGATTACAACTCATGGTATCTTGATAATGGAGCAAGTAATCATATATGTGGATACAAAGACAAGTTTGTGGAGATCAAGAAGATGACAAGAGGTAATGTGTCTTTTGGAGATACCTCAAAAATTCAAATTAAAGGAATAGGTACGATTTTGATAATCTGTAAAAATGGTGATCACAAATTGATCAATGTGGTTTACTATGTGCCAAAACTAAGAAATAATATTTTGAGTTTGGGCCAACTTCTTGAAAAAAAAATGATATTCATATGAAAAATATGCATCTATGGCTTAGAGATTTAAGTAATAATTTAATTGCCAAAGTGCATATGGAAAAAATAGATTATTTCCTTTGAATCTTAAGACCATTAATGCAAAGTGTTTGAAGGCTAATGTGCAAGATGAGTCGTGGTGTTGGCACATGCGATTTGAATATTTCAACTTTGAAAAATCAATGGGAGACAAGAACATGGTTGATAGAATTCCATCAATCAATCATCCCAATCAGTTGTGTGAAGCTTGTCTTCTTGGAAAACATGTAAGGAGGAGTTTTCCGAAGGAAACCACGTTAAGAGCGACTAATCCACTTCAGCTTGTCACACCGATGTGTGTTGTCCAATCGATCCACCTTATTTTGGTAAAAGTAAATACTTCTTACTCTTTATTGATGATTTCAGTAGAAAGACTTGGGTATATTTCTTGAAGCAAAAATCAGAAGCTTTTGTTGCTTTTAAAAATTTCAAAGAACTTGTAGAAAAAGAGAGCGTCTATGAAATAAAAGCCTTAAGGTCCGATAGAGGAGGTGAATTCACTTCAAAAGAATTTAATAATTTTTGTCAGTCTCATGGAATTCGTCGCCCTCTAACGATACCTTACTCACCCCAACAGAATGGAGTTGCAGAAAGAAAGAATAGAACAATTCCTAATATGGCAAGGTATATGTTGAAAGCTAAAAATATGTCAAAAGAATTTCGGGCTGAGGCTGTTTCATGTGCAGTTTATTTAAGCAATAGGTCTCCAACAAGAAATATGAGAGATCAAACACCTCAAGAAGTATGGAGTGAAAAAAAGTCAAGTGTCAAGAACTTGAGAATCTTTGGGAGCACATCCTATGCTCATGTTTCACATCAAGGGATAGGTAAACTTGATGATCGAAGCGTCAGGTATGTATTTATTGGTTATGACACTAGTTCAAAAGGCTACAAGTTATACAATCCAAGCAACAATAAAGTGGTGGCCAGTCGTGATGTTGAATTTGATGAAGAAGCGCAATGGAATTGGGAAGTCCAGAAGGCTCAAGAAGAAAGAACATATGATTTTCTTTCATACTTTGGAGATGAAGAAGTCCCGACCCATATTAACGGATCGTGCGGGCACCTACGCAATTCTAAATAGCTAGGAGAACCCTTATTACCCAACTAAAAATACGCGGAAGACTTTTGATTTTAAGAGAATACTGGATTAAATATAATAAGGTAAATTAAATATTAATAAATAAACTTTTTCAAAAACTTCTTACAAGTGTCCTTCACTATCCCAAGACTTGGTCAGACATGTACAAGAGCTATGTACTACAACATGGACTGACAATAAAATAAATAATACAAAGACTCTAACATCTGCTAGGAAGAAAGTGCAAAAGTTAGTGTTGAATATTGTCGTCCATCTAGTAACTGCAACTAACCTACATCCAGTCTACACTCCAAGAAGGAATGTAGAGAAGTAGGGTCAGTACAACCACACGTATAGGTAGGCATCATCGGCCGACCATGTTAGTTCATATAATCATAAAATATAATTAAGGAAAATAAATCATGACATCTTGAATGGAATATAATTCAACTAAGGTTGTAATACCCACCAAGAGTATCAATCATACTGTAAACATCCACAGAATCAACACAAATATGTACACACATGCTATGGGACTTATTTTTATCCAAATAGTCATGACCAGTAGGGAACAATCTATGTTCATGTACCGTACCGGCGTGTTACCCGATCTAACATATACATATCCGTACCGGCGTGGTACCCGATTCAACATATACATATTCGTACCGGCGTGGTACCCAATCCAACATATACATATTCGTATCGGTGTGGCACCTCACCCAACATATACATATTTGTGCCGGCGTGGTACCCTATCCAACATATATATATCATACCGGCGTGGTACCCGATCCAACATATACATATCCGTACCAACGTGGTACCCGATCCAACATATACATATCCGCACCGGCATGGTACCCAATCCAAAATATACATATCCGTACCGGCGTGGTACCCGATCCAACATATACATATCCATACCAGCGTGGTACCCGATCCAACATATACATATCCGCACCGGCGTGGTACCCGATCCAACATATACATATAATTACCGGTGTGGTACCCGATCCAACATATACATATCCGTACCGGCGTGGTACCCGATCCAACATATACATATTCGTACCGGTGTGGTACCCAATCCAACATATACATATCCGTACCGGCGTGGTACCCGATCCAACATATACATATCCGTAGCAGTGTGGTACCCGATCCAACATATACATATCGGTACCGGCGTAGTACCCGATTCAATATATACATATCCGAACCAGTGTGGTACCCGATCCAACATATACATATCCGTACCAGCGTAGTACCCGATCTAACATATACATATTCGTACCGGCGTGGTACCCGATCCACCATAATCAAGTATTATCAATATCAAATTTACACAATATCACAACATACAACAAAATGTACCAAGTTTACAAGTACACTTAAAGCCATAAGACAATTGCATCAAGTAAATTTTCAATAATTATTTATATACGCATCAATAATTTCAAGCATGTCCGAATACCAATCAACAAGTATTCATAGCATTACTTTAAAGAGTTATCATTATCAAATAAGCCACTCATAGGCACAATTCAATAAACCATAATTATCACCAATTTAGCCTCTCATGCTATCCAATAGATATAGTATTTTTATCAATACCAAAACAAGAATATCATAAAATAAATCACAATTTAATTCTTACGCATACAAGTCACTATTGGAGCCTTAATTACTCATCAACTATTAAAAATATCATTATCTTCTTAAATACCGCAACTTGGGTTCTAACATCACCACCTATAACTAGCACATTCACGTATATCATTATCCCCTACCTCTTTCCACGTAATACAATTATCACACTAATTTAAGTCATCTATCCCTTAGATATTACTATGCTCATCAATATTCGATCTTAGCATAATTCTCCTCATCATATTATTGCACAATACATACAACTTAATACCATTACAATTCAACTAGGTCCCTCACTAGAACAACTAAAACTATCATGTCCACATACTTCATTTACAATAATCTCTTTGCGGGCACATATCACATAATATCACAAGTATCACATAATTAATCAATAATATAGTTTTCGGGGTTAAAGTTAAATACTCGTGTCTTTATTCACCTCAACTCCATGCCCGCGGGCCTAGACATGCTTTCTCCCATCAATTCTAAATTATGAATATGTAAAATAACATAATCTTCTACTCATTAAACCTAGCCTACCTGGACGCCAATCTTTTGGAAGAAGCAAGCTGCAACAAAGATGCTCTTTCCCTTCTTTCATTCCTTAGAACAATCAATCATCTAAAAATCAAGCAATTATAAGAGTAATTAAATATTTACTCTTCAAACAAATATCTTAGGGATTCAAATCCACTAATTCTACCCTTAATTCAAGGTCTATATCATTCCCCAATGTCAGTTAGTCATTAATTAGCTCTTTCAAGCTTAACCCATCTTCATTATTAATGAAGTTTTTATGCTAAATGCCTCATCTTTACGAAATTCAAGGTTCATAATCATCAAAATTCATAATCTAGATTATGAAATTCATGTTAGGAATCTTTAATTTACAGTTTAGAATCAGCTCTACGCCATATTAAAAATACCCATGAGTATTTCCCAAAAGAATTCCACCATTAAAGGTCTTTCTAAGGATTCTAAGATGTTAGAGGATTAAAAGACGAAAAAAATAATGGAAACACTCACCTCAACTAAGGAATTTCATCTTAAGCCTTGGAAAATCAATTCTCTAGGGTTGGGAAATGAAATTTGGGGTTTTTCAACCTCAAAAACGGCTGAAGTTGATTTAAATACAATCACAATTTTCGCTACAGCGAAATCCCATTTTAGTCCGGACAGTGCTCAGTAAAACAGTCATAACTTTTTATTTCGAATTCGGATTAAGGAACGGTTTGTTTCGTTGGAAAGAGAACGCAGAGATCTTTGAGTTGATGGGAAATGGGACACCTAAATCCTTATATTCTATGAGATATGATTGTTTGAAGTTGGCCCTAATAAAAACTCATATCGAAACTATATCGGAAAGAAAGTTTTATACGTAATTTTGTGTTAGGGATATTATACAACCTTAATTCATATCTAAAGAACTTTTGAACTAAAGTATTGATATTAGAACTCATGAATAATTAAATTAATAGAGCTTGAGTCTATCTAGACACATTCGAAGACTAAATTCTTCACTGAAAAGTTTGAGGTGACGTAATAAATAAAATATTGACTATTTTGGACCCAAGTTAATACTGAGGAATGAAAATTAAGAATTTTAATGAATTTATAATGAATAATTTAGTAACGACAAAATGAGTCATTACAATCAGATATCGATTTACCATCCGTTCATCCCCGAATAGGCATTCAGTGGAGAAAAGCACGAGGCTGGAATTAGAGAGACATTACTAACAGAGTTGCTTATACTGCACCCTATTCACTCACGGTTCAAGCTTAGTATTTACTACTATACATTGATGACAACATAACCTCTCACTCATTACACAGGCTTACAACAATTGGACATAAAGATTCCAAAGAATTATAGCCTATGACACATTCTCCTCCACAACATTGTTAATATTCATCAAATCATCATGCCTTAATCACTCAACAAGTAATATCCACCAAGTATCACCCAAGGAAAGATCAATCATGTCATTTAACAATTCATTTATTCTCTTTTTTAAGATCATCCTTAATTATTTTATGAATGTAACTAAGCCATTTGATTTTGCATTACCACTATCATGAAAATTACTATTCTCTAAAAGTGTCATATATATCAACCAACTCTGTGGGATATGCAAATGTATAATTCAGCCACAAGGTCAAGTCAATAATAAATTATCTTCTCAAGATTTTCCCTAATGCATAAATCCACAGCTACAACTTATGTCCCGACAATCACTAACTCAATATTTTTCAACGACAAACACTTCATGGTCAAGCCAAACCACTCCTATATCACTAACACTAATTTAAGATATACAGAGTCATTCTTATTTCTACCTAACAATATTTTCATTACGAACTTCAATTAACTCTTAATCACCTCAAGAGTGATCCCTAAACCACTAGCACACAAGCAAGGCCAAATAAAATAAATCAATTACAGGTCATTAATAGTCTCATCATCAATATCACATTCCAGATAAGTCATCGATCAAATTCTGTAGGTATCAACAACCTCTACTAGTTTTTTTCACTTTTATTTAAAACTCATTATTTTGCCAAGCATTAAGAATTTGTTCACATAAGGAATTCAAAGATAATGTCATTTTGCTAGTCTTCACAAGAAATCTATTATAATTTCAATAATAGAAATACACAAAAAAACTAAATATAGCCTCAATGATCGGACCACACAAGGATACCCATATAATATCAAATAATTGAACCACACAAGATCCATCCATAACATCATTAACAAGAACCTCTCATTACAGAAAGCACATATCACCTCAGTCTTTTATTCATATATCACTTTTTCACCATCTTTTCTTGACATCATGTTCTCATATCATCCTCTCAATTCACATACCATCAATTTTATCAATATAATAGTACAAAAAAATAAGTAAGCACCGTAGAATTGCTAGTTTCATAATAACAAGAAATCAAATAATTCTATCACAATTATTAACAAAAACAACTTCGTCAATTTTCATCACTTAAATTCAAACAAAAACAATTCACAACAATGGAAAAAATCTAGCAATACAAGTTTAGCCAAATATCAAACACAAGCAATCAATAAGTTCACAACTTTCACAAGTTTTTACCTATTAACAATAACATTTAGACCTTATTAACAGATACCAATTGAAATCTCCTACATTTTTATTCAAAATTACTAAGACATCAATTGGAATTAACTACATTCCAATTGAGCTCTGTTAAGATACCAATTAGAATTGTCTAGATACCAATTGGATTTAGTATAATAGTCCAAGATTAGGACGGCACGATGGAGAGAAAGAAAGGAAAATGACTTCTACATGCTTCGTAGCCTTTCAAAGATTGAGTGTGGGGCCCTACACACCAATCTACAGAACTATACTTGATATTGCACTTGTACTTGTGGGATCGGTGAACCTAACGCTTTGATACCAACTATCACGACCCATAGTAACGAATCATGCGGGCACCTACGCTATTCTAAATAGCTAGGAGAACCTTTATTACCCAACTAAAAATATGCGGAAGACTTCTATTTTTAAGGGAATACTGGATTAAATATAATAAGGTAAATTAAATATTAATAAATAAACTTTTTCAAAAACTTCTTACAAGTGTCCTTCACTATCCCAAGACTTGGTCAGGCATGTACAAGAGCTATGTACTACAACATGGACTGACAATAAAATAAATAATACAAAGACTCTAACATCTGCCAGGAAGAAAGTGCAGAAGTTAGTGTTGAATATCGTCATCCATCTAGTAACTGCAACTAACTTGCATCCAGTCTACACTCAAAGAAGAAATGTAGAAGAGTAGGGTCAGTACAATCACACGTACTGGTAGGCATCATCGGCCGACCGTGTCAGTTCATATAATCATAAAATATAATTAAGAAAGATAAATCATGACATCTTGAATGGAATATAATTCAAATAAGGTTGTAATAATTTTATTTCTTTACCTATATAAATTACAATATTCAACTACTCTTCCAACTCCATCAATATTATATTCGCTGCTAACATACTCTAGCCTCATTAATTCACACCATCAACTACAATCCAATGCTAATACATCACTATGTCTCTTTATTCACCTTATCTTTTTCATTACTCATATTGACAGGAAAAAACCCATAATCATAGACAACCCACATAAACTCTGAGGCTAACAACCAAATGCTCTCTTATAATATTAAAGAATGATAACTAGCCATTTTGGCAAGACACGATTACAACACGTATAAATGAAGAAAGTCAACCAACATATAAATAAGTACAAAGTTTTACTTTTTTAAATACATATCACACAATCAAATACCCAATGAATAAATAATACAACAATAACAGGTCAAACAGTGCTCACAAACAAGCCACATAACTATCAAGAGTATCAACCATACTGTAAACATCCACAGACTCAACACAAATATGTACACACATGTTATGGGACTTATTTTTGCCCAAATAGTCATGACCTGCAGGAAACAATCTATGTTCATGTACCGTACCGACGTGGTACCCAATCCAACATACACATATCTGTATCGACGTGGTACCCGATCCAACATATACATATCCATACCGGCGTGGTACTCGATTCAAACATATCCGTACTGGTGTGGTACCTGATCCAATATATACATATCCATACCGGTGTGGTACCCGATCCAACATATACATATCCATATTGGTGTGGTACCCGATTCAACATATACATATCCGTACCAGTGTGGTACCCGATTTAACATATACATATCCGTACCAGTGTGGTGCCCGATCCAATATATACATATTCGTACCGGCATGGTACCCGATCCAATATATACATATCTGTACCGACATGGTACCCAATCCAACATATACATATCCATACCGGCGTGGTACCCGATCCAACATGTACATATCCGTACCGGCGTGGTAACCAATCCAACATATACATATCCGTACCGACGTGGTACCCGATCCAACATATACATATCCGTACCGACGTGGTACCTGATCTAATATATACATATCCATACCGGTGTGGTACCCGATCCAACATATATATATTTGTACCGGCGTGGTACTCGATCCAACATATACATATTCATACCGGCGTGGTACCCGATCCACCATAAACAAGTATTATCAAAATCAAATTTATACAACGTAACAACATAAAACACAATGTACCAAGTTTGCAAGTACTCTTAAAGTCATAAGATAATTCCATCAAGTAAATTTTCAATAATCATTTATACACGCATCAACAATCCAAGCATCAACAATTTCATGCATGACTGAATACCAATCAACAAGTATTCATAGCATTACTTTAACGAGTTATCATTATCAAATAAGCCACTCATAGGCACAATTCAATAAACCATCATTATCACCAATTTAGCCTCTCATGGGCATCCAATAAATATAGTATTTTTATTAATACCAAAACAAAAATATCATAAAATGAATCACAATTTAATTCTTATGCATACAAGTCACTATTGGAGCCTTAATTACTAATTAATTATTAAAAATATCATTATCTTCTTAAATACCGTAACTTGGGTTCTAACGTCACCACCTATAACTAGCACATTCACCCATATCATTATCTTCTACCTCTTTTCACATAATACAATCATCACACTAATTCAAGTCATCTATCCCTTAGATATTACTATGCTCATCAATATTCGATCTTAGCATAATTCTCCTCATCATATTATTGCACAATACATACAACTTTATACCATTACAACTCAACTAGGTTCATCACTAGAACAACTAAAACTATCATGTCCACATACTTCATTTACAATAATCTCCTTGCGGGCACATCTCACATAATATCACAAGTATCACATAATTAATCAATAATATAGTTTTCGGGATTAAAGTTAAGTACTCGTGTCTTTATCCACCTCAACTCAATGCCCGCGGGCTTAGATATACTTTCTCCCTTCAATTCTAAATTATGAAAATATAAAATAACACAATCTTCTACTTATTAAACCTAGCCTACCTGGACGCCAAGCTTTTGGAAGAAGCAAACTGCAACAAGGATGCTCTTTCTCTTCTTTCATGCCTTAGAACAATCAATCATCTAAAAATCAAGCAATTATAAGAGTAATTAAATATTTACTCTTCAAACAAATATCTTAGGAATTCAAACCCACTAATTCTATCCTTAATTCAAGGTCTATATCATTCCCCAATGTCAGTTAGCCATTAATTAGCTCTTTCAAGCTTAACTCATCTCCATTAATGGAGTTTTTATGCTAAATGTCTCATCTTTACGGAATTCAAGGTTCCTAACCATCAAAATTCATAATCTAGTTTATGAAATTCATGTTAGGAATCTTTAATTTACAATTTAGAATTAGCTCTACGTCATATTAAAAATACCCATGAGTATTTCCCAAAAGAATTCCACCTTTCCATTTTCTTCGAAGCAAAATCTTCAGTGAAAGAAAATAAGAGAACAAGTAAGAAATAAGAGGAACCTCTAAAAATAGTAAAAATTTACGAACTTGCAGTACTTCTCGTACATGTTATTTTAATAGCTATTTTTTTTTGAAGATTGAATTGAGTATTTAATTTATCTTCAAAGATTAATTAAATTATCTCTCGATAGATCAACAAACTTGAATTATTTAATTCCATCTTCGTATTAATAAATAAAGTTTTTTATAAAGCTGTAATGTTTTGACACACATGACTAATATCTTGTTAAATAAAATACAAGATGAAATATTCAATATTTAATATAATAAAAAGTGTTTTTGCAAAAATTAAACCACAAAATTTTGTCTTTAAACAAATAAAAGAAAAATTCATTTATGCGGTTGACTTACCTTACAGAAGTAAAGCTTTATTTACTATTTTTTCTTTGGGCGCAGAGGGCAATTTTTCTTCCGGCACAAACGGAAGGTTATACCTTTAGATTCTGGTTCTGGTTCGGATTCTGCTTTTGGTTTATATTTTTCATATATATATATATATATATATATATATATATATATATATATATATTCATAACATTTAGAAAAATGCTTCTCTTCAAACAAATTATTTTTTAAAAAAAACTAGAAATAAAGAAGCTATAAAGTTGCTTCAGCATATACAACCTTTCGGAATCCAAGACCCTGTTAAAAAAAAAAAGATTACTGAATAGAAGAAAGGCAAAAAAGAAAGAATCTAATGCACTAAGTTTTATTATGAGTGGAATTTGGAGAAGGACCAAACAAAAAAATACCAAACAGTTTTTAATATATTACTAGTTCACAATGGCAGAAGGGAATTAAAAGGCAGTGTATAATTAACAATAATGTATTTAGCTTCAATTAAAAGGGATACACTAATGGAACAAATTTACATTAACAAAAAGTCTTACTTAAAATACTACTCCCTCAATTTCAATTTATGTTTTACTTTTCACTTATCGAGGGTCGACTTGGCTTTTTGAAGCTTTGGATTAAATTAACTCCCAATATAATTCAATAGTTATTATCATGTTAATATGATGAAACAATAATATAGTTAAAAGTGTTGATCAACATTCTGTCGGGAAAATCAAAATAATTTCACCTAGAAAAATATCCACACAAAATAACAATAATCAGAGAATAACAATGACACCAAATATTATAAGAACGGGATAAATATAATACTCAAATGGAGTGATACAAAAATACTGATTACAAATTGGTAGTGTCAAAAAAGTACTACTCTTATAAAAGAAACAACACTCTTTTATTTCACATAACTCACTATAATATTACTCCCACACTATTTTTCTCACAGGCTATAGAATATTTGTGGATTACTTTCTTTTCTCTCTAGTTCTCTATCTTTTTTGGTGTGTTTTGGAATGATGATGAATTCATCTATTTATAGATGAACGTCCAAGCTTTAAACAATCAAATACCATGTCACAACACTAAATTTGTCAATCATGTTACAACACCAATCCATGTCACCCACCACATTAGGCATGTTGCAACACCAATTTTCTTGTTATTATTTTTTATTTAATTTATTTTAATTATATTTGATCCCATAAATCACTCCCTTAATTTTGATTTTTCTTCTTCATTCCAAGACTTGAACTCAATCTCTGAAAATCTTCAAACTTGAGAGGCTTTGTGAAAATATCTGCAACTTGATCATGAGATTTTACGTACTTGAGATCTACCTCTTTCTTGGCAATGCATTCTCTGATGAAGTGATACCTTGTATCTATGTGCTTTCTTTGATCATGATATACTGGATTCTTGGAAAGAGTCTGTGCTGACTTGTTATCAACACAAATCATCATGGTTGTAGTCTGTGGTAAGTTAAGTTCCTTTAATAATCTTCTCAACCAAATGGCATAGAGCGTATATGATGTTGCTACCACATATTCAACTTCGCACGTTGAGAGAGTAACAATGGTTTGTTTCTTTGAGCTCCAAGAAACAACACAATCACCCAAGAAAAACACAAAACCTGATGTGCTTTTTCTATCATCCACATCTCCCGCATAATCGCTATCACAAAATCCCACAAGGTTAAAATCACCAGAAGAAGAATAAAATAGTCCAAGGTCTATTGTACCTTTTAGGTAACGAAGAATTCTTCTAGCAACTTTCAAGTGAGTGGAGGTAGGAGCTTCCATGAATCGACTTACTACTCCAACTGCAAAAAAGTATATCTGGTCTCGTACAGGTCAAGTACTTCAGACTTCCCATGAGACTTTTGAAAAGAGTAGAGTCCACTTTTTCACCATTATCAAACTTTGATAATTTTGTTCCACTTTTCATTAGGGTGTTCATAGATTGCAATTAAACATGTTGAATCTCTTCAAAATCTCCTTTGTATAGCTTTCTTGGGATATAGAGGTGCCTTCCATTTACTTAACTTCTAGGCCCAAGTAATATGATATGAGACCTATGTCCGTCATCTCAAATTCAAAGGACATAGTTTTCTTGAAAGCTTCAAACAAGTATGGAGTATTACCCGTCAGAATAAGATCATCAACATAAAGACAAACAATCATAACATCTTCATTAGTATGAACTTTAATGTAAAGAGCATATTCATAGAGACAACGAGTAAACCCATCTTCTTAAAAATACTTGTCAATACGACTATTCCACGCTCGTGGATCTTGATTCAATCCATATAAAGATTTTTTTTCCAATTTCAACACTTTATCTTCGTGATTCTTGACCACAAAGCCCTATGATTGTTCAACATAGACTTCCTCTTCAAGATATTCATTCAAAAATGACGAATTGTCATCTAGTTGATGGATTTTCCACTTCATTTGTGCCGCCAAAGAGATCAGCAGATGTATCGTCTCCATGCGAGAAATAGGTGCATAGACTTCTTCATAGTCAATTCCATGTCTTTGCTTGTAGCCTTTAGCCACAAGTCTTGCCTTGTATCTCCCTACCTTTTCATGAGCATTCTTCTTTGTCTTGTATACCTATTTGACTCCAATTACTTGATGATCCTTAGGAAGAGTTGTTAACTCCCAAGTGTTGTTCTTTTTTATCGACTAAATTTCTTTCTCCATGGCTTGTCTCCACCTTTTGTCTGTAACAGCTTTATCAAAATTCATTGGTTCACGGTCAGCATAGAGACAATACAAAAAATCAAAATTAGTAACATCTTTTGTGTCATCATAGAGTTCTTGGATTCTCCTCATCCTCTGTGGCCTTTCACTTGAACTCTGATCTTGAGAAGAAGGAGATGCAACATTTGCTGGTGAAGGAGATGAGGTTGCATTCTGTGTAGGTGCCATGGTATCCTGCTCTTCTTTTGTAACGACCCATTTCGTCGTTACTAAATTATTTATAATAAATTCATCAAAATTCTTAATTTTCATTCCTCAGTATTAACTTGGGTCCAATATAGCCAATATCTTATTTATTACGTCACCTCAAACTTTTCAGCGAAGATTTTAGCCTTCGAATGTGTCTAGATAGACTCAAGCTCAATTAATTTAATTATTCATGAGTTATAATATCAATACTTTAGTTTGAAAGTTCTTTAGGTATGAATTAAGGTCGTATAATATCCCTAACACAAAGTTAAGTATAAAACTTTCTTTCCGATATAGTTTCGATATGGGTTTTTATTAGGTCCAATTTCAAACGATCAAACCTCATAGAATATAAGGAGTTAGGGGTAATATTACCTATCAAATCAAAGATATCTGAGTCCTCTTTTCAATGCAATAAACTGTTTCTCAATCCGAATTCGGAATAAAAAGTTATGACTGTTTTACTGAGCATTGTCCGGGCTGAAACAAGATTTCGTTATAGCGAAAATTCTGGTTGTATTTAAATCAACTTCAGCCGTTTTTAAGGTTGAAAAACTTCAAATTTCATTCCCCAACCCTAGAGAGCTAATTTTCCAAGGCTTAATATGAAATTTCTTCGTTGAGGTGAGTTTTTCCATTATTTTCTTCGTCTTTTAATCCTTTAACATCTTAGAATCCTTAGAAAGACCTTTAATGGTAGACTACCAAAGCATACACAAATAGAAGAGTCCATTAATAAATTTAAAGCAATTCGTTATTTAAATATATTAGTATTTGTTTATTTGAGTGTTGCTGGTCCTAATTTTTTATTGGAACTGACCGACTAAATATTATATTTATTTATAAATTTATATATCGTACTCCCTCCATCTCATATTGTTTAATGTGTTTGTCTTTTGCACAATTCTTAATAACAAATTAATAAGGGGTACAAATTGACTAATATGATCTTATTAAACTCACATTAAATATTGTCATTACCTATTAGAGTTAATTACTCTTCTATTAAAGTTCAAACACATCGACATATACCTAAATTTGACACGAACTTTCACTTTGATACCTAAAGTCGACGTTGTTCGTTTTAGGCACCTGAATTAGTATTCTGATGTGTTATTTTGGTACTTTTTACGCAATCAACAAATTTAGACAATGTGAATGTATTACACGCGCTGATGTCGTGTAAAGCGACGAATAATATGATGATTTGTGTCATTTTTCTTCAAATAGTATTTAAATAATTAATTTAAATTTAAAAATTCTTTAATCAATAAATGACTCCTACCCCACCCCAACGTCATCTTCTCCAATACCCCCCCCCCCCCAAAAAAAATAAAAATTAGTCATTGCAATGCCCTCCTTCTCTCACATCCCTCAGACCTCCCCCCAAAATTGTCTTCTCCAACCCCTCCCCTCACCCCTCTTAACCCAAATAATCTTCTTCAAATACCCCCACACCTCCAAAATTGTTGTCATTGCAATACCAACCCCCTTCCTCCCACCCCACCCCAAGATCATCTTCTCCAATATCACATCCCCAAATTTTTCTTCTCTAACCCACCCCTACCTTCTCTCCTCACCCCTCAAAATTGTCTTCACGGAAAACACACACACGCAACAACAACAACAACCCCTTTCTTTTCTTCTCTTTGTGATGCATGTGTAGAAAAAAAATATTTTTAATTAAATTGGGGCAAAATTTAGTTGGAAAATGAATTTTTCAATAAATTAAGAGACACCCAATTAAAATTGTGCAAAACTTAGTTGAAAAAGTAGTTTATTAAATCAAATTGAGAGATAATAGAGTTAAAATTAATCAAAATTTAGTTGAGAAAATGAAATTTTTGATCAAATTGAGAGAATCCAGTTGGAAATTGAGCAAAATTGAGAATCATTGAATATCAATGTTAATTAGCATAAATTAATGGTGAAAAAAAATAATTTTCTCCATTAAATAAACTTGAGATTGACAAAATTGGTGGATTAAAATGAGGTCGAAAAGAAAAACTCGATGAATTTGTGGAAATTTCGGTAAAGAATGTGAGCTGTAGAAATAAAAAATGGCAGATCAATGAGAATTCAAAGTTTTTATTTTTTTGGTGCAGTGATTATGAGTAGATGCTTGACTATATTATTATTACTGCTTAAGGATTATGAGTAGATGCCAGTGAATTTCATTTTTAACCATTAAGCTTAAAAATGATAAAAATGATGGATAAAAATGAAGAAGAAGGTATAAATTAATGGGGTGAGTTAATGTCACGACTCTAAAACAAGGGTCATGATGGCAATTGTCGCGGCGTACCTTGACAAGTAAGCCTATCACCCAAACTGATACGAAAAGAGGAAAAGACAAAAATATCCCAAGGTAAGACTTCTAGAATGAAGACAAACCATATAAGTAATCATAACAATGCGGAAAAATTTATTCAAAATATCAATCATGCCCAAAACCAGGTGTCAATAGTGTAAGAACTACTAATACAATCCAAGAGTCAAATATATCGGAAAAATAACCACAAAGGAATAATAACTGTCTCTGAATACTAATAAAGACATAACTACTATAGAAAGATAGAGGTGAACTTCGGACGCATGAATGCCCAACCGTTACCTTGGAAGCTCCAACAATCACCCGAGTTAATCAAGCTGAGGCGTACTCGAGCTAGGACCTGCACCGAAAGGGTGCAGTAGGCATGAGTACGGTCCACTTGTACTCAGTAGGTATCATAGGCCGACCAAGTAAAGTAGTAAATAAAACATATAAAAAATACACTAAGTGCACGTCACCTGCAATCAGAAAATGTCCCACAACGGCAACCTACATTGCTTGCACTAGAAGTTCGAATATATCTCACATATATTACAACAACACACCAAGATATAGAACATAAGTATACATTATGTCACATAAAATAAGAGAGAACATGTAGATACAAGATCATCAAATGCAAATAAGGGAAGGTAAGACAAATACATAGATGACAAGTCAATAAGGCAATACAACACAACATAAACACAATAAAGTAAGTGCAATATACATGATGATGATGATGATGATGCACGAGGTCGTCGCACAACCTCCGGGATCGTTGTACAATCCCCGTATATACCTACGGAGCTAAAGCTTCCCGACGTAGGATCCATGGGGAGTTTGTCAACCCGTATACAATCCACATATCTCATATCTTCTTTACGGCACATCTCTCGAAAAGAGTTTTATAAGGTGTCATGATATCTCCTCCCCGACATATCCCTCGGGGAGGGTTTTAAAAAAAGTATTGCCAGTATTTCTCAAATGTTGCCACGATGGTACCAATGTTTCATGAATGACTATGATATGAGGATCTAATTCTCACAACCAATCACAATGAGTATTTTCACATCCAACCACAATGATATATTTCCACATCCATGTGAGCCAATATCCACTCATTATTTCAGTTTTATCCACGAATTTTCACATGATTCTTATGCCAATAAAGTAGCATATAATCATAATACACAATGGTACCACATTAATCATTCTAAAAACAAAATACAATTATTCATATGTATTCATGGCTATCAATGTTACATAGGACCCCAAACGGTCACACATATCACATAATATCTCAAATTCGATAATTACATACATATAGGCCCCCACACGGGCACAACACATAAATAATTATTTTCATGATTAGTTTCCACCCTTAATATGCATTTTGTACCATCATTTACTACCCAACCCAGTCTGAAAGAGTTAATCCATAACCTACCTCAAAAATCAAAACCTGTCCGCTACACTTGAACCCGCGGCCTTACTTTTCACGAAAAATCCCAAACTCCAATAAAAACATCAAATATGAAATTTATGTGTCAAGAAAAAACCAACAACACCCATATTGACAACTTTTGATTCGGGGTCAAAACGGACACCCAAAACGGATTTTGAAAAAAGAAGGGAAAAATCAGAACTTTACTTCAAAAACATGTTCTTCATATTTTTAGGAACCTACAGTTGTAAACCCAAGTTAAATCGAGTCAAAAACGGGGTTCAAATCAAAGAAAAACCATTTTTGAGCTTTACCGGGTAAAATCTTTGAAATCCGGATTAAAATCAAGAATCGGAGTTGTTTTAAGGATTAAATTGATGAAAAACTAGTAATTATAAGATAAAAATATTTTTCAAGTGAAAAGAAGTGAAATTGAGGGTTAAAATCAATCCCTAAGATTTTTGGGGTTTTGAGAAATTAATCAAGAAATTACTAAGAAAATGGTGAACTCTTACCTTTAATCCGAAATAAAACCAAGAAAAAAGTGTTAATCTAGCTTCTCAAGCTCTCACAAACTTTAATTTTAAGTTCCCACACTATTTTAAGGTTTAACTCCTAAGAGCCAAAATGAAAAATGAGCAAAATGGGCCAAAAAGAGTGAAAATCTGTTATTTATTGCAGATTTTCTGCAATAGCAGTTTTTTTGTCGGTTGATTGGACTTTGACGGGGTGCTCGAGATTCGTTCGGAATCCGATACATGCAAACAAACTATGCACCCATACTAAATTCGATATTCCGTACGCGATGGCGATACCAAATTTAAAAAAAAAACATCGTTTTCACAAAGTTGACCCTCGAAACTCAAAATCATAATTTTTCAAATCGAGGGTCGAAATGAGATTTAAAAGCCATAAAATCATATCAAATATGCTAACACCTTAAAATCAATATTCCGGATCTACTGGCTAAGTCAGATTTTCCATCCGAGGTCGTTTCAATCAAATATGGGTCCCCCCGCCCATGTTTTCAATTTTCTAACTTTTCGATTAATAGGTCGAAATGAGATCGGGTGCACCGAGACCCGAAACAAAGGTCTACCTATCCTAAAATTGATATTACGGAGATACTGGCATAGTCCGTTTGTCCATCCGTCGCACAAATCAAAAGATATCCTCATAAGTCCAAAATAAGGCTTTCGAAGCCATCAAATACCACAATATTGCATAAATGATACCAAAATGCATCGAAAATTATGTCAATCACTCCCACACCCTAGAAATATCATAATGCAACTATGGGGAGGGATAAAACAGTCAAATCATACAAAATCACAAATATCACATATTTCATCAAATTTTTAGGTCGTTACATCATCCACCACTAAAAATCTAATTCGTCCTCGAACTAAGGCAAAGAAATACATGAATCAACAAAGAGTTAGGGATAAGAACTACTCATATCAGAATCGACCTCCCAAGTAGCTTTATCATAGGTTGATGTAGCCACTGGACCTTAACCACAGGGATCACTCTAGAGCTCAACCGCCTAACATCCCTAGCCAAAATGAAAACCGGCTCCTCAACAAAGGACAACCGCTCATATAACTGAATAGACTCCCAATGAATGACATGATACTCATCTGGTATATAACAACAAAGCATAGAAACATGAAAAATGAAATACCCCGAACTTTCTTTAAGTCAAATCTAGTATCCAGAAGAGTTAGTGATGACTTTTTAAATGATTAATGTTTAAATCAGATAGAATTTCCCCAATTTTGACTTTTTATCATGTGAGAAATTGAATTATCTTTCTAACGATACTAATTTTGTCCAAATCCAGTATCAGAGTAAAAAGTTATGGACGTTTTACAGAGAACGGTCGGAACTGCCCAGAAGCGACGGTAAGGCCGGCGGACCATCGAGCTAGTGACGGACCGTCTCCCAAGCCGTCACGACTAAGGCAATGAACCCGTCTTCTGGCCAAGTACGACGATCAGGACCGACGGACCATCGAGCTAGCGACGGACCGTCGTCCAAACCGTCGCAGACAAGGCAGGAAGTTCAGGTTCTTGCCAAGTACGGCGGGATAGACCGACGGACCATCGAGCCAACAACAGACCGTCACCCAAACCATCGCCACTTCCGATCAGCAATTTTAGGCCATTTTTAAAAGGGTATTTGGGTTTTCCACCCGTTTTGACCCCTAATTATACCAAACCAAAGCTCATAACTTCTTTGTTCATCCATAATACCAAATTAGGGTTTCTCTCAAATATCAATCCCCAAGAACAAGAAACCCTAGGTTTCTAATCCCAAGGCAAGAATTCAAGCTTTTATCCACCAATCTTCAAGAAATCATCCACCCAGGTATGTAAAGTGTTGATTCATGGGCTTCTTTCACCCATGAAGCTCAAGAATCCTATTTTAAACTCATGAATTGTGATTTCCATGTGGTGAGTTGATTTTAACTATGTTGATGTGGTTGTATGAATCCCAAGTTGGAGTCTTTATGTATTTTTCATGAAATTATGCTAGTATGTGGGTTTGGAAACTTTTAAATTGAGTTGATTAAAGTAACCATGATGTATGAACTAGTGTATATGCCTAAGCCTAAGGTTGTGCATGCAATGTGTTTGATAAAATGTCCAAGAGAATAAGAATCATGTTTTAGGACTCAATTATGACCGAATTGATGAACCCATGCTTTACCCTTATGTTCAAAATGACTTCCATGTTATTGTTATGCATTGAAATTGTTTGATAGATTGTTCAGGAGATTAGCCCTATGAAATTATGACATGTTTATATGCAGTCCTATTTATGTACCAAACCCTGATAATGAAGTGCCTCATGAAATTCCCCAATGATTATATTATGGATTGTTGATTATGATCGTGAGTCCAGGGAGTGTCATGTCTTGCCAGTTTCATGCTATCGAGTCCTGGGGGTACTTGTAGTCAAAAATTTAGCTGTGTGCCTAGAGCCAATGTCAGTTTTCAAGATACTCTCAGTCAAGCCATGTTCAGTAGAATTCAGTCAGTCTCATGACTCAGGAAAACTCAATAATCTCAGTAATCTCAGTCAGTTATCAGATCTCAGTAATATTCCGTCAGTCAACAAAACTCAGTGAACTCAGTCCAGTCAGTTCAGTATAATTAATTCAATGTCTAATTAGAAGGGAGTGGGATTCAGCACCGAGTGATCCTAAGGATGGGAACTCACCTGCGAGTAGAGGGTCTGATTCTTAGAAGCAATCCTTGTGATCCAGAACTACATAACCAGTGTAGGTTGAGACATCTAACCTGTTAGATGAGGGTTGATGAGGTGACTTAACCTATTAGATGAGGATTCCATCATTCTCCTTAGAGTACCTGTTAGATGAGGGATTACTCACAACTTGTCCTTACTAGTGGCGCGGTATTGACACCCTTCCAATTGGGGTTACAGATTAGACCCCAACTCAATTATATTATCTCATTTGGGGTATGTCAGTTAGATGACTGCTTCCCACGGTTACAGACTCAGTAATAAAACTCAGATAGTTCTACAGAATTCATAACTATCAGATACAGTCACTCAGCTCAGTACGGAACTCAGCTAGTTCCATTAGAAACAGGACTGTTAGACACAGTCATTCAGATAATAGTATATCAGTTATATGAAAACTTATGTTATCAGTAGTTAGATTCAGTGATGTCATGATCTCAGTTACAGTTCACGTATTCATGCATGTGTTCTCACGTTCATGTTATTCAGTCAGTTAGCATTATTCATGCATATAAACCCCTTGCTTTCAGCCTACCTCACTTGCATACCCGTATATTCAATCGTACTGATGCATACTTTACTTTTGCGCTATGGTCTTTTATACCATAGGTTCAGAAGTATGAACTCCAGAGCATCAGTAGCATTCCAGTTTCAGCAGTCATACTAGCAGTGAGTCCTCATCATTCGAGGATGTTATTATTTGGTTATTTCATTCTTTCAGTACTTAGTTTATTTCAGTAGTTGGAGTTAGTTGGGGACATGTCCCATCAACTCTTTATTCATTCAGTTTTAGAGGCTTTCAGACTATAGCATGTTCAGACAGTTATTTCAGCCGTTTTGTTATTGGTATACCGTATTTTTTAGATGTTATGTTTTATCAGATATTTGAACCTTATGGCCTTTCAGCCTTTTATTCCGCATTTATACAGTATGTTAAGCAGTGCTCAGTTACAAATATCAATCATGGGTTAGCTTGTGGTCCTTCGGGATTATGAGCACCGTGTAGCATTCCGGGTACCAGATTCTAGGCATTACAAAAAACTAGATGAACAGCTGATAGATCGAGGGGCAAAGCCAACTCATAATCCACATCACCAACAGTCCGAACAATCTCAAATAGACCAATATACCTGGGGCTAAGTTTTCCTCTCTTTCCAAACCTCATCACACCCTTCATGGGTGAAACTCAAAGGAAAACACGATTACTAACACCAAATCTCAAGGCATGAAGTCTATGATCAACATAACACTTTTGCCTACTCTGATCCGATCTAAGTCTATCTTGAATGACCCAGACTCTATCCAATGACTCACAAAGAAAGTACGCACCTCGAGGTCTCACCTTTGAAACATCAAACCAACCCACTGGAAAGTGACAACGCCTACCATACAACACCTCAAAAGGAGCCATATCAATACTGGAATAGTAGTTATTATTATATGCAAACTCTACTAAAGCCAAATACTGCTCCCACTGGCCACCAAAATCCATCACGCATGTGTGAACCATATCCTCCAAGACCTGGATAGTCCGCTCTGACTGGCCATCAATCTAGGGGTGAAATGCTATGCTAAGATCAGCCTGAGTACCCATCTAAATCAAGTGAGTCTTTCTTATCCTCCATACTCAACACTTTATCTTGAATCAACCTCAATCTAACATCATTAAACCAATGAGCTCGAATCTTCTCCATCAAAGAAGATCTAGCATCCACAAATGCCAAAACACACCCCGGTGTCGAAATATCAAGCCTAACCATCTAGTAAGCTAAAAATTGAATCTCTAAGGCCAAAAGCCTCTCCTCGGTCAAAAGATGCGCCAAGCTACCCATGCTAGTTGACTTCTGGATCAAGGCATCCATAACCACATTAGCCTTGCTCTAATGGTACAGAATAGTCAAGTCATAATCCTTAAGCAACTCAAGCCAACGGTGCTGCCTCATATGAAGACCTCGCTTGGTGAAGAAGTACTAAAGGCTACGATGATTTTAGAAGACCTCACAATGGACTCCATACAAGTAATGCCTCCAGCACTTCAAAGCAAACACAACTGCGCACACCTCTAAATCATGGGTAGGATAATTCTTCTCATGAGGCTTCAATCTTGATGAGATGCATACACAATCACCTTGCCTTCCTACATTACCACAATGCCCAATCCAACACCGAAAGCATCACAAAACACGGTAAAACCCACGCCCTTATTGGTCCAAGTCAAGAAAGGAGCTAAAGTCAACAAATCCTTGAACTTTTGAAAACATGCCTCACAAGCATCGAACAACGAAAGGAAATCTTCTTTAGGGTAAACTTGGTCAATGGAGCTACAATGGATGAAAAACCCTCGACAAAACACCAATAATAACTTGCTAAGACAACAAATCTCTAAATCTCAGTGGGCGAAGTATGTCTAGACCAATCATGAACCGCTGCAACCTTGGCTGGATCAACCATAATACCTTTCTTAGTCACCACATAACCCAAGAAAGAAACAGACTCCAACCAAAATCCGAACTTAGAAAACTTGGCATACAATTTCTCATCCCTCAATCTCTAAAGCACATTCCACGAATACTCTTCATGCTCAATCTCACTCTTGGAATAAATTAAGATATCATCTATAAATACAATAACAAAGGAGTCAAAATACGGTCGAAACACTCGGTTCATCAACTCTATGAACACAGCAGGGGCATTGGTCAACACGAAGGACATGACTAAGAACTCATAATGACCAATCGAGTCTGAAAAACTATCTTCGGAATATCCAAAGCTCTAATCCTCAATTGGTGATAATCCAACCTCAAATTAATCTTCGAAAACACTCTCACACCTGAAGCTGATCAAATAAATCATCAATGCAAAGAAGAGGACATTTATTCTTAATCGTCACCTTATTCAACTAGTGATATTCAATGCACATCTGCATAGGCCCATCATTTTTCTTCACAAACAAGACAGGCGCACCCCAAGGTAAAATACTAGGTAGAATTAATCCCTTATCCAACAACTCCTACAACTGATCCTTCAATTCTTTCAGCTCTATTGGGGTCATCCTATAAGGAGGAATAGAAATGGTCTTGGTGCCCGACTCAACATTAATAATAAAATCAATATCTCGATCTGAAGGCATACTAGGAAAGTCTGTAGGGAACACATCCACAAACTCACGAACAACATGGACAGAATCCAAGGAAGGAGGCAAAACAACACTGGTGTCACGAATATGGGCCAAGTAAGATAAAAATCTCCTCTCAACCAATTTATGAGCCTGAACATAAAATATGACCCTTTTAGGACCCGAATGAAGTGTACCCTTCCAAGTTATCCTTGGCTCACCTGACGAAGCTAAAGTCACAGTCTTGGCAAAACAATCTGAGATAGCATAATAAGGAGCCAACTAATTTATGCCTAAAATAACATCAAAACTGACCATATCTAATACAATCAAATCTACCAAAATCTCATGCCTGACAAAAGTCACAACACAAGATTGGTACGCCAGATCCACTACTAAAGAATCATCTATCAGGATAGATACATGAATAGGCATGGCAAGAGGCTTACTAACAGAATCAAAACCCGAAGCAGACACATAGGAGAAAGTCCATTTGGGATCAAATAATATAGATGCAGGTCTGAAACTAACGAGGAAAGTACCTATAATCACAACATCAGAAGTCTTTGCCTCAGGTCTGGTTGGTATAGCATAACACTATCCACGACTACCAACTGGTTGAGTAGCCCCACAACTACCAACACAGGCTCTACCATCTCTACCTCTTGTATCTTTAGTAGAAACCCTACCTCTCATAGCTGAAATAAGAATAGATTTAAACACATGTCAAGAATAGTCCTTCGCCACATGCCCTATCTTGTCACACACATAGCAACCTCTAAGACCAGCCTCAACAAGAGAAAGTACAACTAAGCCCGAATGGTCACCCTGAACTGCTATACTAGAAGATCCACCAGCTGAACTCTATAAAATTACCTGAACTGGCCTATCATGGTATCCACGAGAACCTCTAAAATCTCTACCTCGATAGGTCTGACTCCTAAACTCACCAAAATATCACGCCTTCTTGGCGCCTCCCTGAGATGAACTAAGAATATTATTTGTCATCTTAGCATGATCCACTACCCTGGAAAGAAACCCCAAACACAGCCATCTGAAATGTAGCCAACTAAAGAGAAACATCCAAACCCTTCACAAACTTTTGAACCTTCTCAAACTCGATGAAAATATTATCATAGAAATATCTGGACAGGGCATGGAAGTATGCCTTATACTCAAAAATTATCATCGAGCCCTCCTCCAAATGATCAAACTCGTCTTGCATACGATCTTCTCAAACATAAAGGCACAAATCTCTCAAGAAAAGCCTCAACAAACTGATTCTAAGCCATCTCAGAAGAATCACGGGGTCTATAATTGACAAGCGACCTCCACCAATCTCACTCTATATCTCTCAACTGATAGTAGTATAAGCCACACCATCCGTGCAAAAAGAGTGAAACATAACTCAAAACATAAGATATGAAAGAATTAGCATGATAAGGAATAAAATGAGGGAGGTTTCCTAAAGACATCCTAGAGACTCTCAAAGATAGATACGAATGTCTACATTTCAATTCTCAAGACTCTATAAGACATCCCATTCTTATAGTGTTGAGACCAATAAAACTTGCCTGCTCTGATACCAATTTATCACGATCTAAAAACGAGGGTCATGATATGTTACGCCCCGCATTTTCGAGCAAGAAATTGAATTGTCGACCCTACGTGTGTAAGCTCTAATTCCATGGTTTATATTTAGATTCATGTGTCATGATCTTTTGCCTAGTATATGAAGTGATCATTAGGTGAAAAATGTTCATAGAAATGGCCTAGAGAAAAGTTAAGCTAAGAACCTCTCATTCATACAAAATTCAATATTCAATTCTATAAAGGTCTACTTTGAACGTGTATAACTTTTGATACACATAGAATTTCTCAGCTCAAGACCCACCAAATTATAAATAATTGAATTAGCTTTCCGACGATACTAATTTAGCCAAAATTTGACAACCAAGAGATGTTGATGTGTCACATCGACTACGCCTGACACAAAAACTAACATGAATTTAAAGTTGTTTTACGCATTATTTCAGTTCTTAATGGGTCTAGGGGCATTTTGGTCACTTCCCCTCACCCGAAATTCGTCTATAACATACGATTTCAGCCCAAGAAGAATAAATTACCCTTTTTATTCAATCTTTCTCTCAATAACTCCAAGAATAAAATTCAGGTTTCCTTTCCCTCCATAGATCAAGAATTCACCCTCCTAAGTGAAGATCTTCAAGGAAAGAGTCAAGATCCAGGTTCCATATTTCAAACTAAATAATCTAAGGTAAGTGGATTTTTCTTAAAACTACATGGTCATGGTGAAATTATTTTAATAATGAACAAAGGTTTGAAAATCATGAACTTACAAAAAGGGGTTTGGATTTACAAATTATAATCATGTTTTTGAAGCCCTTGAAAATATTATTTTGGTCTTTAGGCATTCCCTTGAAAGTGATTTGACTACTATATATGCATGATTGTGTTGAAGCCTTGAAACATGAATTGAGAGCGTGAATTATTGATTTACAAGTTATGAAATCCTAAATTGCATGATCTAAAGAAGGGGTCAAGAGCCCCATTATCTTACATGAATTCTATGATGATTAAGAATTGGAGAGAGGAATATTATTATGATTTACATGCTGAAAATGATAAATGAAGGGATTTCAGGAATGTTTTGAGAAATTGGCCACCACTTATTGAAATTGTTGAATGAATGGAAAGTCTATGCATGATTTTGAATTATGATTTGAAATATGAATTTTCTTATACTATATGCATGTTCAACTGGCCTGAATATTTTTTAGAATAAAATAATCATACATGACACCTTATGGCATAAATATCCAACTTGCAAGTCTTGGTGTGACGACACCAATATAAATAATGTCATGGTAATTCAGAGTAGAAGAGAATGCAGATATTCATTCAAATTTTTAGATTTTGAACTTAGAACTAAGCATGTTCAGAAAAGGTTAAAATGGACATAAAGAGATGTTAGGTGGTTACCTGAAGTAGGCACGAGTTCAGATAACTCACTGCCCAAAAACCGTGCTTTGCCTATACGGGTTATTATGTCCTCTAGAGAGATTATACGCTGGCCTAGTTACTTGTGGTGTATCAGACTCAGACACTCCAACTCTTTCGGCAAACTTGGGTTGGGAGCTTAGCCGTCGAGTTAAGAGCGAACTCCATATAGCCCGTGGGGTTGTAGACTTGTAGGGTGTACCACCTAACTCAAAAGTAATACAAAGAATAAAATTGTATTGACAAGAATGTTTTATGATTATCAAAGATTTGCCCATGTATTTTTAAACTATATCATGCATGATGTTTCATGATTTTCTCTCATCTATTTTATATATATATAAATACATTATAATGGATTGCTCTGTGTATCAGTATAATTGTATTGACCTTCCATATTTTAGGGTCTGAGGCTCAGTCTAGAGGTCCTGCTAAGCCATTGAGTTATTCAGACAGAAGTGTGCAGTTGGTGAGCCTTCTTTGTTCTGTAAGGCCTGTTTCTTTCCATATACTTGTTACTTACTTTGGTTTATGTCCACTAGGGGCCTTGTCCCAGATTCAGATAATTTGTTAATTTCTTTTATAGTAGAGATTTTGCAGACTGAAAATAGATGATGTTTAGATGTTGAGGGGTTTCCCTTGTATTGATATTCATAACTCAGGACATGACCATGATTTTTTAATGACTTATATTTCTGCATCTTTTCTTTATTATATGAATAGTGTGCATGATTACCAGATTTAGAAGAGCGGTTGGGCCTTCTTAGTTTGGGATGCCGATCACGGCTAGGGCCCTGGCTCGGGTCATGAAAAACTTCGTTTCAAATCATGGTTCATGGTCCCAGGGTGTCTGTGAAATCGTGTCTAGTAGATTCTTGCTTATGGGTGTGTTATGCACCACACTTATAATCAGGAGGCTATCAGGTATTTATGAGTTGCTCTTATTATTTCATGCTCTAGTTCATGTAATAGCATCGTCCATAATAAAGTTATCCAAATTCCTTCCTTACTCTAATTTTATGGGTCATTCCTCATTGTCAAGGCGATACAAGTCCAAGTGCCTAGCTCCCCCAGCGATGTAGTTCTCTCTGATTGAGTTGTCCATAAAGTTATGAAATTGCAAAAGGACTTGAGAGGAGTTCTCTAAAGTGTGTTGATTTAAACATATACCCCTATCTGCATCAGTTATGCAGTTGAGCATGAAGTATGGAGTGTATTCAGTCTCCTTTAATAAAATTCTTATTACGGATGCCATGTTTAAGGGTAATGATATATATCAGAATGTTGGAACTATATTTCCACCTGAGTAGTAGTGTATGTTAAAGTGTCATGACCTATTAGTAGTAAAATGGTCCAAAAATTGGTGACCTAAAGTCACAGGATTAGCAGTCAGAGTGAGGGTGACATTTGCGTAAATAAATAGTTTTAGTTGTGTAATCATGGATTGAGGAGTGGGTTGCCATTGTATAGTGATAGGCTAATGTGATAACAATATTTGTAGATTGTATGGTAGTCTGTAAAAGAAGTGTTTGGCTATGATTATTATTTATTTTAAATAGGAAAGGATCTCAGAATAGATAGTTATGGTGGTTATAGAAATCATTCATAGGCTGTGAATGGAAAGGGGTAGACCAGTCAATACGTTATGGGTAGAAATTCATTTCTATACATGGAATCTTGAAGGTAGTAGTGATGTATGATTAGGTAAGTAAGTAAGATATGAATAATTAGAATATGTTGATAAGATTGAAATGGGTTATATTATAAGATTAAGATCGACTAATCCTATCGTGTGACTTTACCCCTTTGATGGTCTTTTTATTTAAGTAGTAGTAAACTAGTACTTCATGTGAGAAGGTATGTAGTGGATTTTGAATTATAATAGCGATGTTATGAAGGGGTTTGTGAATGTAAGTAGTAGTTAAGTAAAGTAAAATATTTGGGCTGATTTCCCAATTTGATGGACTAGTATGATATGTGACATGCTTTACCGGTGGTATATCAATTGATGATAGACAATAGGCTTGAATGTTAGATATGAAGTGTAGTGATAAGAATAAGTAGCTTAAGACTAATGATGTATATCTGGTGGGAATGAACTTGTAGGCTTGGTGGGAGGTGTACAATAGCCTAGGTTGGAGACTTGTGGAATAATGAGTGAGAAGTTCCGATGTATATGCGTACATGAGAACAATAGTAAAACGATGAGTTATGGTTGAATCATTAAGTGGATAAGAATGTGAGTAGATAGGAATACGTTGAACCCCAAAGTAGCATGTTTCTAGATGAGGTGTGATACGTGTGAGTGTCACGAGTACCTAGATGTTATTCTTGAACCTTGTAGTATGGAGAAGTCTGGGAAGTTGTTATAAATCATTATTTAAAGTTGAATTATGAAAATGTAGGTAGGCGATATGCGTCTTTGGTATTGTTTTACAAATTTTGATAAGTTGTAGGTTATGTGATTAGAGGATTAATGATAGTATTCTAAGGAATTGAAGATAGAGTATTAAGTGTTCAAAAGTGTGGGTGTCTATACCCATGATAATAGTAGTCGTAAGTTGATGACCTTGGGGGTTAGAGGAAATTTCGATTAGTTTCCCTAAGGGGAATGTCCTCGAAAGAATTTAGTGTCTTTGTATTAAAAATTATCGAGGGGAGTTTATGTTCATGTATATACTGATACCCCTTTTGTGATGATAAGTATGGATGCGTATGCTCATGAGAGTGGGAGTTGTAGAGTGATGACTATAGAGGCTAGCAAAAGTTAAGAGTAGCCATTCAGAAAAGCGAGGCCTTCAGAGTATAGTTCTTCAGGGAGACTTTAGATTTTAAGTTTATGGTGATGTTTCTTTTATGTTGAGAGTTGTGGATATAGATTTGATAAAGGGATATGTCCGTAAGTCTAGGATTGTGACTTTGATCAAAAAGGGAGATAGGGAATCAAGTTAGTTCCTGAATTTTTCTCAACGCGGCAAGTTGTGGGAAGGAGTCATGATAAATCTATTCCTACTCAAGCATACTCTTCCTACTTCCATTTCAGAGATTATTTTACTAATGTCCTACGTCATGTGTTCAAGTCATGCCAATGCCTATGGTTCGAGTCCTCTGTGGGCTTATGTTTATGATCTGACCTCCAAACTAGAAGCAATTATGTCTTTCAGTAATCCAGTTTTTCATGTATTCAATCCATATGTTATGTTGTTCGTGATCCATTAATATCTATATCTCTCAGTATGCTTGGTCCTAAGAAAATATGTTTCTATATGTCACCGATTCATTCTATGTTGGTTTTAGCCAAAGTGATAAAGTTTATGCAAAAATCATGGCAAATCTCCATTTCTTAAATAAGGAGCAATTGTTTCAAGCGACAATCTTTGTCGTAGTTGTAACGTAACACCCCGTAGCATTCTCGACTCAATACCACTCTTAGTTGCATGTATGGAGAGCTGACAACCTGAAAACTTTTCTAATTAAAAAAAAACTTAGACATATTTATGAGCTCTTAACTTCTATGATTTTCAAATTGATCCTCCCGACTCCGAAACGTAGATTTTTGAGTTGATTCATGATCAGGGATGTAAAGGGGGTGTCTCAGAAAAGTTTTGGATTTTTCGAACAACGTTAGAGATGTGTTTAGATATTGGAAATAGTGTCCCTACGCGAAGTCAATGCACCGCATCGATGATCGCATCGATGAAGCAGTGGCCTAACGCAATATCGACGCGTTGCATCGGTTGGCGCATTGGGTGCCCAGTTTGTATTACTGATTTTTAGGTCCATGAGGGTAATTCAGTATTTTTCCCTCCTTTTATACTGATATATGCACCCATGTTTTCTTACTGTGCTCTATCCTAAGAATTCATGTTGTATTGTATTTCCTCCGAACGGCTCTCTACTTATGATCCAGACTCTGGATATATGGGGCACTTCATGTTTATTTTATCGTATCTTCATTTCATGTCCCTCCTTGAGTAGTACAATAAGTATAAGTTATGGTTTAATAGTGTTACTTCCATTCATGACATTTATGCTCGGGTCCCTTACTGACCCTCCGTATGATAATATGATGGTGGCTATGGAAGCGTGGTGATGTGTTAGGTAGAGGAGTAGATGTTCTTGAAGGTGAGAAAAAAATTAATGTGAATTCTCGATCTAACTTTATAGGTAAAGGGGAAAAGAAGAAGATGAATTTTTGTTGTGTGAAATAGCTAAGAAGGAGGAATGTGGCAAAAATATTTATGAGAGTGATTGAAATTGTTGGTCTTAGTGGAGAGATCCATGCAGTTGGTGTAGTAATGATTAGGCTTGAATGTTATGGTTGCTGAGAACACAAACTTATGCGCTATGTGGTTAGTACTCTCTAAATTAAATCTCGAGTGTGTTTGATGGTAGTGATAAGGTGAAGAAGTTTTCTTAAAAGGATGTAAAGTACAGGTCCCCGTAGCTCAAGTTAGCACGTTTAACTCCAAGTTAGGATTCAACATACCAGTACTAAGTAGAGAGACTCAAACTCTTGTGTTTAGATGTGTGACAGGAGAATTGTAATATGGAAAGGATGAAATATGTTATTTAATGTTGGGGCATAGTTGAGTGGTTCCTTTAAGCTAAGTCTATTTGTGGTATCATAAGAGGTGGTGAATGTTTCTATCTCGATCTTCCACGAAATATTAGTTCATGATTAGTACCAATATAAATCAGGTCTATGATTATCAAGTAAAACCCTCCCTTATGTTGTAATGATTAGAACTCATAGAACCCATGTGCAAAATCATCCCTATGTAAAGTCTCATTATCCCATGTTTCGTGCCTATATATTTCACTTGAGGTTATCATGAAACTCGTTTGATGCTTTTGTATGTTTTGTTGAGAAAATTATTCAATGCGAGATTAAGTTCTTTATTCTATACTTTTAGATCCTCAAAAGTCCCTACTTATCATTCGGGGACGAATGATCCCAAGGGGGAGATAATGTAACGCCCCGCATTTTCGAGCTAGAAATTGAATCGTCATCCCTACGTGTGTAATCTCTAATTCCATGGTTTATATTTAGATTCATGTGTCATGATCTTTCGCCTAGTATATTGTAACGCCCCAAATCTGGTACTCGGAACGCTACACGGTGCTCATGACCCCGAAGGACCACAAGCTAACCCATGACTGATATTTGTGCCTGTATACTGCGTGATCTACTGTATAATGCGAAAACATGAACTGAAAGGTCATAAATTTCAAACTATAACATAATATCCGATAAAATATAACATCTGGGATGGGGTATAAATGCCCAAAACAAAACTGTCTAAACATACTGTAGTCTGAAAAATCTCTAAAACATAACTTTCTGAATAAGGAGATGATGGGACATGTCCCCAACTAACTCCAACTAATAAACTAATTAATGAGATAATAAAGAAATAATTGTGTCCTCGAAAGATGAGGACTCACTGCTAACTCTGATTGCGGAGAATGGAATGCTACTGATGCTCTGGACCTCGTGCTTCTGAACCTATGGTATAAGACACCAAAGCACAAATGCATCAGTAATTTGAATGTACTGGTATGCATGTGAGGTAGGCTGAATGCAAAGGGTTTACATGTATGATCTACACTAACTGACTGAATAATATGAACGTGAGAATGCATGCATGAATACATAATAACTGTAACTAGGGTCGTGATAACATGATTACTGAGTCTGAGTACTGATAACATGAGATACTGATAACATGAGATACTGATAAATGTATAACTAAAATAATTGATACTGAGAGGCTGTATCTGATAGTCTAGTTTCTGATGGAACTAGCTGAGTTCCGCACTATTCTGAGTTGACTGTATCTAACAGCCCTGAATTCTGTAGAACTATCTGAGTTCTATTACTGAGACTGAATGACTGTATCAGTCCTGATTCTGTAGCCGAAACTGTGGGAAGTAGTCATCTAACTGACATGCCCCTAATACACCATTATGGCTGAGTTGGGGTTCAATCTGTAACCCCAATTAGAAGGGTGTCAATACCGCACCACTGGTAAAGACAATCTGTGAGTAACCCTCATATAACAGGTAACTCTAGTGAGAACGGTGGGAACCCTCATATAACAGGTTAAGCCACCTCATCTACCCTCATATAAGAGGCTATGATGTCTCAACCTACGCTGGCTACGTAGTTCTGGAATGCTAGGATTGCTTCTAAGAATCACACCCTCATATAACAGGTCTTGAAAATATCGTTTTGGTCTTTAGGCCTTACCTTGAAAGTGATTTGACTAGTATATATGTATGATTGTGTTAAAGCCTTGAAACATGAATTGAGGGCATGAATAATCGAATCTTTTCCCTCTCCCATTGTGTTACTGCTTGATTTATAAGTTATGAAATCCTAAAGAAGGGATCAAGAGCCTCATTTTCTTACATGAATTTTATGATGATTAAGAATTGGAGAGAGGAATATTATTATGATTTACATGCTGAAAATGATAAATGAAGGGATTTCAGGAATGTTTTGAGAAATTGGCCACCACTTATTGAAATTGTTGAATGAATGAAAAGCCTATGCATGATTTTGACTTATGATTTGAAATATTAATTTTCTTATGCTATATGCATGTTCAAGTGGCTTGGACATTGTTTAGAATGAAATAATCATACATGGCACCTTATGGCATAAATACCCGAATTGCAAGTCTTGGTGTGACGACACCAATACAGATAATGCATGGTAATTAGAACAGAACAGAATAAAGGTGTTCATTCAGATTTTCAAATTTTAAACTTAGAACTAAGCATGTTCAGAAAAGGTTAAAAATAGGCATAAAGAGATGTTAGGTGGTTACCCTAAGAAGGCACGAGTTTAGACAACTCATTGCCCAAAAACCATATTTTTTCGATACGAGTTATTATGTTCCCCAGAGGGATTATACGCTGGCCTAGTGCCCTGTGGCGTATCAGACTCAGACACTCCAACTCTTGCGGCAAACTTGGGTTGGGGGCTTGGCCGCCGAGTTAAGAGCGGACTCCATATGGCCCGTGGAGTTGTAGACTTGTAGGGTGTACCACCTAACTCAGAAGTAATACAAAGAATAGAACTGTATTGACAAGAATGTTTTATGATTATCAAAGATTTGCCAATGTATTTTTAAACTATATCATGCATGATGTTTCATGATTTGCTCTCATCTATTTTATATATATAAATACATTATTTTGGATTTCTCTGTGTACCAGTACAATTGTATTGACCCCCTATATTTCAGGGTCTGAGGCTCAGTCTAGATGTCCTACTAAGCTGTAGAGTTATTCAGATAGAAGTGTGCAGTTGGTGAGCCTTCTTTGTTCTGGAAGGCCTATTTCTTTCCAGATACTTGTTACTTACTTTGGTTTAGGTCCACTGGGGGCTTTGTCCCAGATTCAGAAAATTTGTTAATTTCTTTTGTAGTAGAGATTTCGCAGACTGAAAACAAATAATGTTTAGATATTGAGGGGTTTCTCTTGTATTGATATTTGTAACTCAGGACATGACCATGATTCCGTAATGACTTATATTTCTGCATCTTTTCTTTATTATATGATTATTGTGCATGATTACCAGATTTAGAAGAGTGCCCGGGCCTTTATGGTTCGAGATGCCCATCACGGCTAGGGCCCCGGCTCGGGTCGTGACATGATGGCACTTTGTCGCGGCGTACCTTGAAAAGTAAGCCTATTACCTAAACTGATATGAAAAGATGAAAAGATAGAAATATCTCAAGGTAAGACTTCTAGAATGAAGCCGAACCATATAAGTAATCATAACAATGCGGAAAGAAATTATTCAAAATATCAATCATGCCCAAAACCAAGTGTCAATACTGTAAGAACTACTAATACAATCCAAGAGTCAAATACATCGTAAAAATAAACACAAAGGAATAATAAATGTCTTCGAATACTAATTAAGACATAACTACTATAGAAAGATAGAGGTAAACTTCGAACACATGAATGTCCAACCACTACCTTGGAAGCTCCAACAATTGCCCGAGTCAATCAAGCTGAGGCGCACTAGAGCTAGGACCTGCATCGAAAGGGCGCAGTAGGCATGAGTACGATTCACTTGTACTCAGTAGGTATCATAGGCCGACCAAGCAAAGTAGTAAATAAAGCATACAAAATATTCACTAAGGGCACGTCACCTGTAATTAAAAAATGTCCCACAATGGTAGCTCATACCGGTTGCACTAACAGTTCTAATATATCTCACATATATAAAAACAACACACCAAGATATAGAACACAAGTATACATTATGTCACATATAAATAGAACAAGAGAGAACATGTAGATACAAGATCATCAAATACAAGTAAAGGAAGGTAAGACAAATACATAGATGACAAGTTAATAAGGTAATACAACACAACACAACATAAACATAATAAAGTAAGTACAATGTATATGATGATGATGATGATGCACGAGGTCGTCGCACAACCTCCAGGATTGTCGTATAATCCCCGTACACACCTATGAAGATAAAGCTTCCCGACGTAGGACCCATGGGGGGTTCGTCAACCCGTATACAATCCACATATCTCATATCTCCTTTTTGACACATCCCTCAAAAAGGGTTTTATAAGGTGTCACGATATCTCCTCCCCGGTACATCCTTCGGGGAGGGTTTTAAAAAAGGTGTTGCCAGTGTTTCTCAGATGTTGTCACGATGGTACCAATGTTTCATGAATGAGTATGATATGAGGATGTAATACTCACAACCAATCACAATGAGTATTTTCACAACCAACCATAATGATACACTTTCACATCCATGTGAGCCAACATCCACTCATTATTTCTATTTCATCCACGAATTTTCACATGTCTCATATGCCAATAAAGTATGAATATAATCATAATACACCAATGTTACCACATTAACCATTCTAACAGCACAATACAATTATTCACATTTATTCAAGGCTATCAATGTTACATAGGACCCCATACGGTCACACATATCACATAATATCTCAATTTCGATAATTACATCACATATAGGCCCCTACACGGGCACAACACATAAATAATCATTTTTCATGATTAGTTCCCACCTTTAACATACATTTTGTACCATAATTTACTACTCAATCCAGTCTGAAAGAGTTAAGTCATAACCTATCTAGAAAGCCAAAATCGGTCCGCTACACTTGAATCTGCTGCCTTACTTTTCACGAATAATCCCGAACTCCACTAAAAACATCAAATATGAAATTTATGTGTCAAGAAAAAATCAACGACACCCATATTGACTACTTTTGGTTCGGGGTCAAAACTGGTCCCCAAAATGGGTTTTCAAAAAAGAAGGGCAAAATCGAAACTTTATGGCAAAATCGAAACTTTATTTCAAAAATATGTTCTCCATATTTTTAGGAACCTATAGCTGAAAACCCAAGTTAAATGAAGTCAAAAACAGGATTCAAATCAAAGAAAAACTATTTTTGAGCTTTACCGGGTAAAATCTTTGAAATCCGAGTTAAAATCAAGAATCGAAGTTGTTTTAAGAGCTAAATTGATGAAAAACTAATAATTATAAGATAAAAATATTATTCAAGTGAAAAGAAGTAAAATTGAGGTTTAAAATCAAACCCTAAGATTTTTGGGGTTTTGAGAAATTAATCAAGAAATTACTAAGAAAATGGTGAGTTCTTACCTTTAATCAGTAATAAAACCAAGAAAAAAGTGTTAATCTAGCTTCCCAAGCTCTCACAAACTTTACTTTTAAGCTCCCACACCATTTTAGGATTTAACTCCCAAGAGCCAAGATGAAAATGAGCAAAAGGGGCCAAAAGGGGTGAAAATCTGCTATTTATTGCAGATTTTCTGCAATAGCAATTTTTTTGCTGGTTGATCGAACTTCGACGGGGTGCTCGGAATTCGTTTGGAGTCTGATACATGCAAACGTACGATGCACCCATACTAAATTCAACGTTCCGAACGCGATGGAGAAATCATATTTTTAAAAAAACATCGTTTCCACAAAGTTGACCCTCGAAACTCGAAATCATAATTTTTTAAATCGAGTGTCGAAACGAGATTTAAAAGCCGTAAAATCATACCAAACACGCTAACACCCGAAAATTGATATTCCAAATCAGCTGGCTAAGTCAGATTTTCCATCCGAGGTTGTTTGAATCAAATATGAGTCCCACACCATATTTCTAATTTTTTAACTTTTCGATCAATAGGTCGAAATGAGCTTGGGTGCATCGGGACCCGAACCAATGGTCTACCTAGCCTAAAATCAATATTACGGAGCTTTTGGTGCAGTCCCTTCGTCCATCCATCACACAAATCAAAAGTTATCCACATAAGTCTAAAATAAGGCTTTCAAAGCCATCAAAAACCACAATATTTCATAAATGATACCAAAATGCATCGAAAATCATGTCAATCACTCCCACACCCCAAAAATATCGTGATGCAACTACGGGGAGGGGTAAAAACAGTCAAATCACACAAAATTACAAATATCACATATTTCATCAAATTTTTAGGTCGTTACATCATTCACTCTTTAGGTCGTTACAGTTAATATATTATTTTTGGGCCAACTTGGATGCCATATCAGTCGAAAAAGGCATTCCATGATCCTTCATGTATGTGAAATACAAGCACCATGTCAACAGTGCAAAAGGTGCTAAAATGACACACCAGGACGCTAGTTGAGATTTCTTAAAAAGAACAATGTCCACTTTAGGTGCCACAATGAAAGATCATGTCAAATTGAGGGGCATGTCGATGTGTTTGGCCTCTATTAAGTTACTAAGAGTAAAGTTGAAAAAAAGTGTGCAATTATCTCTTGATTCTTTAAACATATTAATTATTTAGAGATAAATTTTTTTAACAAACATGCCAAGTAATATGAGACAAAAGGAGTAGTACTACCCCTGAACTACGATAAATGATAGATATATGCCCCTCGTTATACTTTGGGTACATTTATACCCTTTTCGTTGGTGTTTGGGGCTATATATACCACTGGACCTAACAGAGGGACATGTCCCAATTATAGCGGCTGACTCTTTTTTTAATTATATTTAACCTAAATAATTAAATTACACAAATCAAATTCCTACCTAACCCAGAATGACCCTGTAAGACCCCACAAAATTGCTTAACTCAGACCTTTAAAGCTTGTTAAGGGGTCCCAGACTTAGAAAATTTTAGCTAAGTATTCAGACTTAGTGTTATTTTAGCCTTCGTAGGTTGGCGACTCTATTTCACGGCCCTCATGACCTTAAAGTAATGATTTTTAGGTTGAATCATGATCAGGAATGTTAGTGGGTGTTCCCGGACAAGTATCAGATTTTTCGGACTTCGTTTGGATCATATTTAAAAGCTCAAACCAGTGGATCGATGCGATCTCGACGCACCGCGTCGCCCATCGCATTGATGAATATTTTTCTCCAGCTTCCAGTGCAAATTTCAGTGAACCCACGCGGACTCGACGCGACGCGTTGGCCATCACGTCGATGCCAACGACGCGGCACGCCTGTATGCGCGTCGCTAAGTCAATTTTCAGTCATTAAAAAGATACGTCCTTAGGGGTAATTGGGTCTTTTTTCCACGTCTATCAGCCCCAAAACACGAAATTAAACCCTTCTAAGAGCAAAACCTATTGATTCTTCACAAGTTGCTCTCAAGAACAAACCCTAGGAGATTTCAAATTCAATTCAAGGCTTAAGAACTTACCATCAATCTTCCAGAATTTAATTGTTAAGATATGTGAAGTGTTCATCCAAGGGTTCCTTCCACCCTTGGAGTCCAAAAAACTATTTCAAAACTTCAAGTGTATGGATTTCATGAATTCGATGTTGGGTTTGATTATATTTGTGATGATAATGATTAATTGGGGTTCTAAATCCATGTTTCACTACAAGTTTCATGTGGAGTTAATTGATATATGTGTAGTATCATGTGAATTCATGTTAAACCCTTGAATATGTGAAATTGGAATTGAAGTTATGATGTCTACATGTTGTTTAGTATCATGTGCATAGATTGTGTTCTCCAAGTGCTTGATAAATTACTCATGTGAACTAAAAGGGGAAAATCATATCATGCTAGCTTATGTGCAAGTTATATCATTCAAGTGTTTGATAAAATATCTCTATGAATGAGTTATTATGCTTTTCAAGTCTATGCTATGATTTACTTTTCATGCTATCGAGTCTTAGGGGTATTCAATACCCGAAAACTTAGTTGTTTATCTAGAGCTACAGTAGTTACAGAACAGCCTCAGTAGTGTCATGAACAGTAGTACTCAGAAATCAGTTGCAGTTCCAGTACAATATTCAGTTCAGACTTTAGTAAACTCAGTCAGTTAACAGAACTCCGTAGTATTCAGTCAGTTAATAGAATTCAGTAGTACTCCATCAATTAACGGAACTCAGTGGACTCAGTTTAGTTCAGTTAGACAGTACAATCAGTAACAGCTCAGTCAAGCCTAGTACCGACTAGAAATCAGTTCAGTGTTTATTCAACTGAGAGTAGGATTTAGCACCGAGCGAACCCAGGGATGGAGGCATTTCTGTCAGCATAGGGTTTGACCTTTAGTAGCAATCCATGTGTTACAGAACTACGTAGCCAACGTAGGTTGAGATATCTTCTTGCCAGCCTAGGGTTGATACATCTCGTACGAGTTTTCCTGCCAGCGAGGGTTGATGAAAGAGCTTCCTGTCAGAGAGGATTAACTTACAGCTTGTCTTTACCCGTGGCACGGTACTGACACCCTTCCAACTGGGTTATAGGTTCAACCCCAAATCAGTTCAGAGAAGGGGCATTTCGGTTAGATGATTACTTCCCACAATTTTAGTTTTAAATTCAGTTTCAGTATAAAACTCAGTTCAGTTCTACAAAATCAGGACTGTCAGAAACAGTTACTCAGTTATTAGTAATGCAGTATTAGTAAACTCAGATATCAGTAAATCAGTATTTAGAACTCAGTATCCAGTGTTATCATGATCTCAGTTACCGTTTATGTATTCATGCATGTACCCATATTCAGTTATGTTCATGTTACTCAGTCAGTATTTGTTCATACATATGAACCCATACATATCAGCCTACCTCACTTAGCATACCAGTACATTCAAAGTACTGACGCATACCTTTATTTTGCGCTATAATGTCTTATATCATAGGTTCAGACGCACGGGCTCCCGATCATACTTAGCAGCCCGATCCATCAGCAGCAGACTAGTGGGAGTCCTCATTGTTCGAGAACAGATTTATTATTACATTATTTTCGTACCCAGTTTATTTTAGTAGCTGGAGTTAGTTGGGGACTTGTCCCATCAACTCCTTATTCAGATAGTAGAGGTTTTTTAGACTAGAGTATTTATAGACAGATATTCAGTTTTGGTATGGATGTACCATACTAAGTATTTACGTACAGTTTTGAACCTTATGGCAAATTTTCGCATAATTACAGTATTATTATTCAGTTATTGCAGCAGGTACCAGTCATGGGTTAGCTTGTGATCCTTCGAGATTATGAGCACCGTATAGCATCTGAGGTACAGACTCGGGGCATTACAGACCCACTCCATGAAATATTCATGAGAACCCCACAAAAATTATGCGTCTTTCTTACTCTCCTACTCTCTCTCACTTCTCACTCTCTCTTTCTCTAATATAAAAAAAAATTCCAATGAAGTAGCTTCAAATCGTGGTTTTAATTCATGACGGAGTGACTAGAGATTCAGGTATATTCTTCTCCTTTTCATCACTCCTTTTCTTGTTTAGAAAAAAATATTTTCTTGTTCTGATTAATCGTAATACACTGGGTGTGATTTTTGGTTCCATCGAAGCATCGAAGTTTCTAAAGAATTATTTTGGGGCATTTATTTTAGGAGTTTGTTATTGTGGTTTGTGCGTTTGTGTGTTGATTTGAGGTTTTTTCATTTTTTCTAGGATTTTTGGAGTTTGTCGATTTTAGGATTTTTGGAGTTTGTCAATTTTAAGAATTTGTCATTTTTTTTTTTTGGTGTTTGGGGTTTGTCGATTTTTAGGATTTGTGTAGGATTTTGCTTTTTTTATTTGATTTTTAGAAACCTATTTTGAATGTGACCATTCTTTTATTTCTTTTTGTGCAATAACTTTTATTTTCAAATAATAAAAAATACTCAAAGTATTGTTAAAAATTTGTGCACATTGTTAACCAAATATAGATTATGATTATTCTTTGTGGTATAAGCATAATTTTTTCAAAGTTTATTATTTGCTTTTGTTTGATTGTGTATAAATATGTGGTCCCTTCCTTCATTTTTTTTTACAAAATATGAGAATTGTAACTTTTTAATGTGTATGTGCTTTATGAAGGGGTCCTCTTTCTGATTCTGTATTATTGTTTGTGTTTGTGACTTGTCTTTATGAAGGGGCCCTTTTCTACTTCTGTATTACTGCTTTTTCTAACTCTTTATTGTTGTTTGTGTTCCCTAAATAAAGTTAAGTTTTGAATATATTTTAATCATGCTATAATAAAATATTAGTGTCTACTTGTAATGGATTTGTTATGGGTTTGTAACTTAATTTTTTTTTTTATAGATTATTAATTTACATAACTACTTTTTAGTTTAATATGATTATGACTTAATAATGTTTCTGTCTTGGGATTGTCTTGGGGCTATTTTGGATTTATTTTGAAATTATTTTGGAACTATTTTATATCTATTTTTGAGCTGCTTTAGGTCTGTTTTAGGGTTGCTTTGGGTCTGTTTTGTATTAATTTTGGGTTTGTTTTGTATATGTTTTGCGTCTGTTACTTAATATTTTGTGCTTTATAGGTTATTAAGTTACATAACTACTTTTAAGCATAATATGATGATGTGATGATGACTTAATAATGTTTTTGTTTTGATACTGTCTTAGGACTGTTTTAGAATTGTTTTAGGTCTGTTTTGAGATTGTTTTATAGCTGTTTTGGAATTGCTTTGGATTTTTTTTGTTTATTTTTTGGGTCTGCTACTTAATATTTTACTCTTTATAGTTTATTAAGTTACATAACTACTTTTCAATTTTATATGATGATGTGATGATGGCTTAGTAATATTTTCGTCTTATAACTATTTTAGGTTTGCTTTGTATATGGGTCTGTTTTGGGACTGATTTGAATTTGTTTTATATCTATTTTAGATTTGTGTTGTATCTATTTTAGGTATGTTATTTATCAATATTTTACTCTTTGCAGGTATTAAATTACATAATTATTTTTTTAACTTAATATGATGATGTGATGATGGCGTAATAATGTTTGTCTTGGGACTGTTTTGTAGCTGTTTGTATATGTTTTGGGATAATTTTTATTTGTTTTGGGACTGTTTTATATCTGTTTCGAGACTGTTTTGTATCAATTTAGGGTCCGTTACTAATATTTTACTTTTTATACGTTATTAAAATGATAACTGTTACCATATACTTTCATTATGGTGGTGAATGGGTTAAGCATCCAGAAATACTTTATGAGAAGGGAAGTGCCCACTATTGGAAGAGGTATGATCCTGATATTCTCTCTTTTATTGACTTAGTGAATGAGTACACAAGTAGGTTGGGTTTTGTAAGTATCCAACAACTTATTGTACTTGGACCTTATGATAAACTTTTTGAAATACAAGAAGGTGAATGAATTAGGAAACTATTATCTTTTGTATCTGAGGATTATCATTTCATTCACTTATTTACTGTTGATGATTGTGAGTTGCCTGTTGAAGTAATAGACATTATCATGCATAATAGTTCTCTTTTACTTGTACCAATAGTTGATGAAACAGGGACAGATTGTAGTGATAATGAAATGATGTTTAGCTGTTTAGAATATGACACTGATGAATTAGAGAATTTTGTTAGAAAAAAAAAGAGAAGGCCTATAATAGATAGTTTGCAAGATTATAAGGAGATTGTTAAGGGTGTGTCCCACAACGACATACCAAAAATAAGACAATTTTGCAAACTTTATGCTTTGTCTAAGAAGGTAGAACTTGTTATGGTGAACAGTAATAGAAAAAGATTAAGACATATATGTGGTGTTGATGGTTGTCCCTTTAAATTATTGATTTCTGAGGATGACACCACTCCTAAAGTGACTGTCAAAACACTAATAGATTATATTGATCCCCATTTGATTGCATATGACAACAATATGATCGACTCTACAACCATTAAAAATTATTTCAAGAAAAAGATTCAAAATAATCCAAAATACAAGGACAGGGATATGAAGGTTGATTTACATAGGGTTTTTAAAGTAAATGTAAGTGAATCAAAGTGCAAGATAGCAAAAAGTAAGATTCTGGAATCTCTGCAGGGTAGTTTTACAGACTCTTACAACAAATTAGAGGCTTATGCAACTGAATTAAGGAGTTGCAATCTAGGATCCAATATTATGATTTAATTGTCTAAGAGGGCACTAGAATGTTAGGAGAAAATTTCTAAGGATGTATATCTATTTCAAGGTATTGAAGGTGGGTTTCAAGGAAGGTTTAAGGTCACTCATTAGGTTAGATGGTACATTTCTCAAAAGGGAAAGCCAAGGGACAATTATTAGTTGTTGTTGGTCAGGACAATATCAATTGTTTCTATTCTATAGCGTGGGTTGTGGTCGACAAAGAGACTAAAAGGACTTGGATTTGATTTATGCAACATTTGCAGCATTCACTTGAACTTTAAAGTGGTGAAGGAACTACATTCATATTAGACATGTAAAAGGTAACATTATTTTTTAATATTATTGATTTATTTAATTCGTATGTTGATTATGATATTACATGATATATATTTTTTTCATTTGTTGTTTAGGGGTTGATTGATGCAATACAGAATGTTTTGCCTGATGCACATCATAGATATTGTGTAAGGCATATTGAGGCAAATTAGTTCAGGAGATGGGGTAAAAGTGAGCTAAAGAAGCTTTTGTGGTGGTCTGCATGGTCTTTATTTGGAGAAATTTGAAGACCAACTTGAAGAGATCAAACAGGTGGAGGAAGAAGCTGGACAAAATTTACTAGATAGATATCCTCCCAAAATATAGTGTAGGGCTTATCTTGATACAGTGTGTAAAAATCAATTAGTGGACAATAATTTTACCGAGTTCTTCAATGTATGGATACTTAAAGCAAGATACATGCATATTATTAGAATGTTGGAAGAAATTAGGGTCAAGGTGATGACATGGTTGGCAAAAAAAGGCTTTTGTGATGAAGTGGAAAGATGATCAGTTTAGTCCCAAAAGTGAAGCATTGTATAATGAGTTTTTAAAGATATCTAAAGTTTGTACGGTGAGTGGCAATGGGGACAATAGCTATGAGGTCACAGAAGGTGAAGATAGACACATTGTCAATCTGAAGGAGAAGAGGTACACTTGTAGGACATGAGATCTCACTGGAATTCCTTATCCACGTGCAATTAAGGCCATGGAGAACAAGAAAATGAATCCTAAGACTGAAATTGATTGGTATTACTGCAAAGAGGCAATTTTGCAAGTTTACAAGTACAAGTTGCATCCTGTTACGGGAGAACTCTTCTGGCAGGTTGACCCTTCACAAGCCATGGAACCACAAGATATAGTCAAACTTGTTAGAAGACCTAAGAGTCAGTGGGATAGACAAAAAAAGAGGAACTTAAGAAGCAAGGAGAATGGAAGCAATCAAGAAAAGGTAAAGTGATGACATGTAGCACTTGTGGACTGCCTAATTATAATTCAATAGGTTGTGGAAAGGTATTTTAATTAGACTTTGTATTTGATGCACTTTTATTTAATTAGACTATATAATGGTTATTTTTTGTATTATGACAAAGCAAGCCGCTGGTTAGAAAAAACAGCTTGCTGAAGGAAGGAAGAAGTAGTAGCCTAGGCAGCCTAGGAATGGCTTAGTTGATGAATAGGAACCTAATGTACAAGATATCAACTTAACAGTCCCCCACTTCGAGGAAGATGTTGAAGACCCTCTTCTAATGCCTAAGACAGAATCTAAAAAAGCTTATCTACAAAGACTACAAAGTAGACAAAGACCACAACAACCAATGGAGAGTGGAGTTATAAGCTTCAGAGGTGATATATATGGTGTAAGTAAACCAAATAACCTTCCAATAACGCTAACTAGATTAACTTTGAAGGGGAAAGATGTGGTTATTACTAACTAGTTACAAGCATAAAGGGTTGAAAAGTTAAGGACAAGAAGAAGAAATAGTAACATTAGCCTTATATCTTGGATCTGTTTTAAGTCTCTTTAGGTTTATTTTGAGTTTGTTTTTGGTGACCATTCAGGAGGTGTTTTGGGTCTTTTTTTATGACTATTTTTGACATGCAATGGATCTGTTTTGGTGTCTAGTTTGGTGACTGATTTTGCTACTGTTTTGCACATGTTTTTGGGTCTGTTTTGGGTCTAATATAGACAACGCTCTTTGGCTATCTTGTACATGGCTATCTTGTAGACAATATGTATTTTGTTCTAGCTTTTACTCATTTCATAGCTGGGTTAGTTATCTTGTACATGGAACATAAATTGAGACCAGATTCTTGTGTTTTGATTCACTATTAGCAATGTTAGCAGTTCTACTGATACATGATTCTGATGTCTGCGCAATTATCTATATGGTGTGATTCTGGGACATATATGGGAGCATATATGGTTGACTTAAGCATACCCCCTTGTCATCTGCTCCCATTTAAATTTACTAGTTTGTAAGAACCAATACCAAGCTGGTTGAAGTTAAGAGTAACACAATCAGTCCTACGGTTTGAGAGCTGTTTTTACTCCACTGTAGGTGCTGCTTACCGTAAGCATATTAGCTTTTACCTACTCGGCCTTTCAACTCTTCAAAAGAGTTTGTAAAATTGCTTATAGAGAGGTCTTGATCTCTGATATGGCCTCTGAGTACCTCAGTTTCATACTCGATGAGGTACTTACTAACTTCAATTAGCTATAGATCACGTCCAAGTCCAAAACTGTAATGGAAATGGAAGTTGGCTCACTGTCTCACATATAACTATGACAAATGAAATGGTTGCACCCCTACCTTTAGTTAAAACTAATACCAAGAATTTACTCTCTCTTTCTCTCTCTCTCTCTGGATGTCACCCGATGTATTATCAAGAATCTATGATCTATTAACAATTAATAGTAAAACTTTATGTTGAATACTATGGCAACAAGCAGACATCATCTTCATCTTTATCCAAGAAAGAAAAAATAAGAGCAGAAACATCTTAATTGACTATCAAGCAGCCTAAATTTCAATTCTTTTGAATGCTTTTTTTCTAGCTCTCCTCTTCATTTACTGCAGACAGATATTTCAAAAACATGAATTCTCATAAGCAGAATCTTTTACAATTGGCAGGTTACCTTCTTGTGTCCCCTCATACTAGACCAGTCATTCAACAGATGGATGGACATACCTCTCATTTCATTTCTTTCAAATTTAGTCTTTCAGTAGTGTCTTAATTTCATTTCTTTCAAATTTAGTCTTTCTGAGTCAACCTCTCTGTCTTCACGAAGCTAAGAAATACATAAGACAATGAATTACGCTCCTTCCATAAATATTTTCAGCTTTGAAGCTAAGGAAATGCAAAAATAATCTAATTAGGGAATAAATCAGCGACTATATATACCATTTTGTTCAACGATATACCAATAGGTCATCTTCAGATCAGTTTGAAGTCATGAAACCTGCAGGCTCAAAGGTTGACAATCTTGAACCTATGATCTTATTTGTTTTTGGATGTTTGGAGAGGGTTAATGGAATTACTTTTATTTGTAGGCCCGAGTCTATGAATGATTACAATTTGACGCCTCACTCGTTGTATGTAGCTGCGTCGGTTGGTCTTGAAACTGAAACTATAAGGGATTTTGAGCAAATTGTCAAAGACCAAGCTTCCCAAAAAGACCAGGTAATAATGTAGTGCCTTGCAATACGGTCTCATTTTACAATCTTCTGGCAGAGATGGGAGTCTGTGGTGTTAGATGCCATTGTAATAAGTTGAAGCATTTGCACGAAACAAGCTAACTACTGATTATAATATTTCGAATCCAGTTCACCAAAATGATTCTTGTTCTTTCAATTCTTCTGTTCTACAGTTTTCGTGTGGTCTCGTATTAAGTTATTCATTGCTGATAAACCATCTTTATTATGTCAATTAAACCAATACAAATGGTAGTATGATCGTCGTTTCACCTTCTAAGGATGTCTAGTTGTTTGTCCCTATCTTTTTGCTGTTTCCCTGGTATGTGGCCGTCTCATTTGGATCTAATTTTTGCACTAAAGTATGATGTGAGGAATTTCGATACTGTTGGATATGACTTGAGTCGCAACAATTATGATGTTGTTGGATATTGATTCTCTAGCAATATGAATAAGTGGTGGTTTGCCTAAATAATTGGTTAACAATATTTCTAAGACCAGACCCTAATGCAACAGTTTATTTTCACTACTTATTATAGTTACTAAAGGACATAATAGATGCTAATCAAACTTCCATTATCTGTTCCATGAAACTTGCAGGCTCAAGGGTTGTATTTTAATAGCCAAATTAGTTTCAGCTTTACAAATGTTGTATTTTAAGGTCCCCAAATACTCTATCCTTCTTATACCCTCCTTCCCCCCCCCCCCCACACCTCCCACCCCACACACACTTGTGGGATTACACTGGTATTTCTAATTTAAAAAAAAAAAATCTTAAATATGCAATAAGAATGCTCTTCTGGACCAGTTAATTTTCAATATCATGACTTGCATCTAGAATCTCCATTCAGTTGCACTGATTCAAAACTAATACAGATTCCTGTCCTATTGCAGAGGCTATTGAAGTACACTAGATTGGCTTGAATGTACTTGAATGTACATTCATGTTCATCACTTGAAAATTGCAACCATAAATCCGACAAAAACAACAAATGAAACAATAAGCAACATCTTCATCTTCAATAATTTTTCTCCTAAATTTCTTGACTTGTTTACCTCCGAGTAGTTTACAACCTCTAAATGCTCCAATTTTTGCTTTAACTCGTCTCTTTCGATCTTCACCGCATTCAATCAATCTCTCAAAGTGTCCATTTTCACCATAGCCACTTCCAATTTAGTAGCCTTCAAATTATACATTTTGACCAAGACATTTTTCAAATAATTATCTTCCCACTTCCAAAAACCACAATTTTCACTCTGTTTCACAACAATTGAAAATATTTCAATTATCATAACTTAAAGAATATAAATTAAAATTTACAAATTATATGAATTAACACTAATCCATGAAAAATACCTTTGGTTTTCGACACTTATAAAACTTTCTTCCACGGTTTGATGCAATCCTTGAAGGAAAACAACGAGCAATTTCACCACAATAACAGGTATTCACTGAATTACTAATAGAATCGCAACTAATTTCGGACATATTTTAAACCTAATTTATGAAATTAGAAAGGAAAACAAAATATTTACACGATGGAGCACAAACAACAGCATAAACAACAACAAACTCCTAAAATCAGACCCAAAAAATGATTCTTTAGAAACTTTGATGTTCTGATGGAACTAAAAATCGCACCAATTGTATTACGATTTTTCAGAACAAGAAAATAAATTTTTCCGAACAAGAAAAAGTGTAATGAAAGGGAGAAGAAACATACCTGAATCTCTAGTCACTCTGTGATGAATTAAAACCACGATTTGAAGCTACTTCGTTAGTTTTTTTTTTAAGATTAGAGAGAGAGAGTGAGAAGTGAGAAAAAGTGGGAGAGTGAGAGAGACTCGTGAGATTTGTGGGGTTGTGGTTGGATAGGGGATTTGATTTGGGTAATTTAATTATTTAGGTTAAATGTACTTAAAAAGGGGGGTCTGTAATTAAAAAAGGAGTCAGCTGCTAGGATTTGGACACATGTTCCTTTGTTAGGTCCAGGAAAATATATAATCCTAAATATTAATGAAAAGGATATAAATGTATCCAAAGTATAACAAGAGCATATATGTATTATTTATCATAGTTCAGAATATATTTGTACCTTTTCTGAAATGCCTTTGAAGAATTGCTTATGATAATTGACGTTGAATAATTAATAGACAAGGGTGCATTTACTGAAAAATAAATATAATTTTCTAAAAAGATTATGAAATCGATTATAAATGTACTTTGTTTTCTTTTATGGTTATTTCCAGCTTTAGCGTATTGTTAAGCATTAAAGCCTGTTGGGCTAAATTTTCAGGTGGTTAAAAGTTCTTTTAAGGCAGAATCTATATCGATACCTAAACTTTACACGATCTTTCACTTTGACACCTAAAGTAGCCGATATTAATTTTAAACACCTAAATCAACTATTAAATAAGTCATTTTGACACTTTTTTATACAATCAGTTGATATTACAAAGTGTGTGCAATAAACACACTGCTGACATGGCATACAATCAATTAAAAAAGAACACGTGACATTCTTGTGTAAAATAATAATTTTAAATAAATTAAAATTAAAATTTTAATTTTTAAATAATTAACTTAAATTTAAAAAAAAATCAATAATAAATACCCCTCCCCAACATCATCTTCTTCAAGTACCCCCACCCCACCACCACTCCAAGCTTATCTTCTCCAAGTACCCCACAGCCCCCCCCGCCCCCCCACCCAAATCCAAATTAATCCTACAACCCCCCTCCCCTCTCTTACTTTTCATGGCAGCATCATTTTTCTCTTTTGCTTTGTTCAAAATAAAAATAACCCATTTCTACAACAACAACATACCCATAAATGGGGTCTATGAAAAGTGTCTGCAACATTACACTTCAATAACCAATTTGGGTCGGGAAACCCATTACGGGTTTGCATTGAAATTTCTAGCTCCGAAGAAGGAGGCGTTAGAGAAATAGGGATTTTTTGTATAGGGTGGTTACCCATCTCTGCCTTGCCAGTGATTTTACCATTGATGACAAAGAAAAAATCTTTCAATGCTGCGAGATGACTACAAATTATGAAAATTTCAAGTATTGTGGATTCAATGTAATTGTAATTCGAAAGGAGAGTACTTGTTGAATTGTAATTTGGAAGGAGAATATTTGTTGCTATCTACTTGTATATATGAGGATGAAATATCGACCAAAAAAATGATAATGAATAAAATGGTCAAAAAATTAAGAAGAAACATAATTTTTTAATCTTTTTGGATAAATAAGAAGCTTCACGCGCTCATGGCGAGTGTGAAATACTCGTCATGCCATGCCAGCGAAAAGTGTTAAAATGACACAGTTGAAGACTAGTTTAGGTACCTAAAATGAACACCGTCTACTTTAGGTATCAAAGTGAAAGATTGTGCAAAACTTTTAGGTACCTATCGATGGGTTCTGCCTATTTTTAATTTTAAAATGAGGTATTTGATCATGTTTTTTCAGAAAAAAAAAGTGATTTTGAGAAGTAATAAAATTAATTTTTTTAAAAAAATTAAAAATTACTTTTTTTTTTTCAAAAAAGTTTGTTTTATCAAATACTAATTATTGCTTAGAAATTGATATATAACTTGCTACTATAACATTTTATAAATGTTCTTACATATAAAAGTGTACTAGTGGCAAAACAAATTTCAGTAAAATAGCCGCAAATATTTTATATGTAATGTATTTATATTGTATAAATAGTATAACTATGTATATATGATATATAACTATGTAACAGAGATGTATGTATATCCAAATTCATTGGTAGGTACAATGTTTATGTCTTGCATCAGTCCATCTTTCTCAATAAATTGAATTTATTTTTGATTATCGATCAACTTAAATCTCCCCTAAATAGTCTTATCTTTTATATATAAGCTTATTTCGATATTTTAAGTTTTTTGATATACTATTTCGATACAACCATATCCCTTTATTATTCAATCTTCATTCTATTTATTTTTTAAAAAAATAAAACTTTTTTATCTTAAAAAGTATCATAGCATCAAGATTCTCTTCCCATATGCGCCCCATCGTTACATTTTAGTGAAATGGACTCCCATAGAAAAAATGTCGGATGACACTTCTTGTGTATATATATTGGCGTAAAATACGTGTAAACACGTACACTAAATTGGTATTTTTTATTTAAAAAAAATAATTTATTTTTTTAGTTCATTTTAAAAAGAATGACCCATTTATTGTTTTGGACAGTATTTTAATTTCAACTTTCCACATGACATGTTTAAGGTTACAAGATTAAAGGACATTTTGATCGATACATTTGACATAACTTTAAATTTGGACCATACAATTCAAAAGTCTTCTTTATTTTTTTTAAACTTCATATCAAATCAAAATAGGTCAGTCTTTCTCAAACGAAGGGAGTATGAAAAAGTTATTTATACATATACTAGGGGTGAATGGGCCCGTGTTAGCACGGGCCTAACATAATGCATGTAAAGAAAAATTAGCTGCAATGCATCAATGTGTAAAACAAACTATTTACTTTATGATATTTTTCAAGGAGCCAAGTTTTATAAGGGGTTATGTACATTTTATTTACATAGATAACAAAAAGTTATGCATCCGTAGCTTGAGATGAAACTTGTTGCATAATAAAATTGACAAGGGTTAGTATTTTCATGAACAGTTTGTATATGAAAATGAAAAACTTAACAGGAATGTCTAGAGATAGTAATTTTGTAAACAAGGGCAGCTCTTTAAAAAAAATATAATGTGACCTTTTGTGGTCTCAAAAAGTAGTGTAAGAAGAAAAACATGTTTTATTCTAACCATAGAAATATGAAGTTGTCGACTTTTCACGCTAAACAGAGAGCACAGAGAAGTAAAAAAGAAAGGCCTGTGATTCATCATTTTCAGTAAAGATATGATTCAATTTGACAGCTTTACTAATTTATTGTTGTTTCTAGGTTAAAGTTTTTCTGTAGGAATTGAACATTTTCAATATATTCAAAGAATTAAACACAGTTATTTACCCCAATCTTGAACTTTCACCCTTTACAAATGTGACAGAATGAGGAAGTTATGTTTCTAACTATATATTATATGATATCATAAAAGAAACAGTACCTTGTTTTGGAAGATTCTCATTGTTAAGGCAAGAGTAGCACACATTCTACAAAGAAGTGTGCATAACTCGATATGGTGAAATTACAAAAATATAAGTTAAAATATAGATGTTTCAATTATTTTAGCTATTTTTATTACTCTGACATTATATAATTTTAGTGAGTTGATAAAAATTATAAGGAACATCTTCAAACTATGAATTTAAAAGCTAGTATGTTATTCTGTGGAGTATGTTAGGCATGAGAGAGTATATAGGTGAGTTTATTGCAGTATCCAGTTTCAATAACCCAAATTTCAAGCCAGAAGATGGAAGGAAAGTACAAGATTTGAAGATATTTAGTTTTGAATAATATTGACAGCCACATAGAACCTCTTGAGTTTATAGCAAAGGTACGCATGATAAGTTGTGTTAATGGAAGTATTAATCTTGGTGATTGTCTGTAGAAGTGTTGAAAGCTTTGTAATTTTGTTCGGGAGTATTTAGTTATTAAAGTATATATTGTAATGTGCAGCAGTACTAGTAAGATCATATTGCAAAGCGATTCGAAGAAAAAATCAATAAAGGGTAAGAAAAAATTGGTAAAGCAAGCATGGTAAAGCATACTAAAATAAAACTATCACTACTACTAAGTAATGTGATAAAACCCTGCCAACAAAATTGATTACTCGCATAATCACCATCATGCATCCACTCAGAATTATATATATACTACTTTTAAAAAAAAATAAAAATTCACTCAAAAACGACAAATTGTAGATACAATTGGTATTCATGAAATTAGCTGAAGTAGGCACAGATAAATTCGGACACAATTGGCTCAAACCAAAAAATGTGAGATTGAAAAGTATTAGTTTTTACATGGCTATCAGCATAAGGAGCCATTTTGACCAAAGCTAAAGAAGCTCCTACATAGATGGACCTAGAATGATCAAGTCTTATTCCCGTACAAAACAAGTCCATGTTATTAATTTAGGGTAAGCAAATAGATTTACATAATATCTTGGGCAATTACTTGCTTTTCTCAAATGTAATTACAATATGTTCTTTCCAACTTGCTTACCAATCCACATATTTTTTTATAATTGACAATCCACCAAATGTTTATCTTTATCAAAAAGACAATCCAACAAATGTTTTCAGTTGAATTGAAGAGTTTTCTTCAAATTTTCAATGGAAAAGACAGAAAAAAACTATTGCTACTCATTGTATTAAGACATTAGCCACTATGTCCATGACCAAAGATTCTAAACTTCAAAAACAACAAAAGTATCATTCTTTAGTAAATAATATGTTCACATCTACCAGTTGATTAGGAAATTACCTGATTACCAACCTCTTGTATCCATTGTGCACACCTGCTGTAACGCCCCGAGACTACCCCCTGGACGCCACATGGTGCTTGAAACCACAAATGATCCCAAGCTAATTCATGAAGTGGCATACTGTTAAGCAACTGAATTATAACAAAATAATTAGTTGTTCTGTTGTACGAAAACATAATCATACTGAAAATCTAAAATAGATACAATACTGATAAAGCTTTATAATCTGATAAATCTGAAGGATGAAACTGAAATTACATGACTGACTCTGACTGACATTTATAAAGCCTCTACTATACTGACTATAGATAGCTGAGACATTCCTCCAACTACCACTAATCAATAGACATGAAAATAAATTAACTATACATGAACTAAAACTGTCTGGAGTTTCCGATATAGGAGAACTCATCACCTGCTGGCTGAAATCTGCAACTGTCTGATCATGATGCATAGGCTGTAACTGATACCTACATTATGAGACAATGTAGCACATAGATATATATGTAGATCAGCACTTCTGGAATATACTGAGTATGCAGGGGTGAATGCAATAAGTAAAACTGATTTCATACGTAATCGTAAAACATGCATGCTAAGTGTAAGTTGTAACGCCCCTAATTTTTCTCGACTTGATGTCACCTAAAAACAGGTTTGAGGGCTAGCAACTTGAAATTTTTCTAAGTTTGAAGAAGAGCTTAGTCACATTTTAAGCTCCTAATCTTGTGTGATGTTTAATTTGATTTTTCCAACCTATAGGTATGAATTTTTGAGTTGATTCATGTTTGGGAGAGTGAAGGGGATGTCTCAGAGAAGTTTTAAAATTTTCGGACATCGTTAGAGTGGTGTTGGGATTTTGAAAATAGTGACCCGATGTGAAATTGACGTGCCGCGTCGATGAAATAGTGGACCGATGCGATCTCGACGCGTCGCATCGAGTAATGCGTCGGTGCCCAGTTCGCTAATTTTTTTAAATAAACCGGCCTTGGGGAGGGTAACTTAGTCTTTTTCCCCCATCGTAACTCTATATAACATGAAATTTATGAGTATTGAGGGCTCATAACATCAGAAAACTACTTTTCCTCTCAAAACCCTAACTCATTCCCCAAAGATCAAGAACTCACCATTAAAGCCAAGAATTTCAAGAACTAAGGTGTGTTTTGGGTTCCTCTCCCTCTACTAGACAAAATAAGGTACGTGGGGCTTTCCTAAAACTATATGGGCTAGTTTAAACACTTTGAATATGATTTAAAGTTTAGAATTCATGAATTTACAAAGGGGTTTTAGAATTTACATTTCGATTGTGCATTATGGACTCTTAAATGGAATTATTATTTTGGTCTTGAGGCCTTTCCCCCAAATTAATTTCTAATCTTATATATGTATGTATGAAATTGATTTGAATATTTAATTGAGAGCATGACTATTTATGCTCCCTCTCACGTTGGAGCACTTCTTGATTTTAGAATGTTATTTAGAAGCATGGAATCAATGTTCTTAACTAGTGTTGAATGATTTAAGGTTGATTTTCAAATTGATGAGAAAGAGGTTTTGCATGTTGATAAATGTTGAGTATATATATATAATGAAAAAATTGCATGATTTGTCAAAAATATATGACCACCACATGTTTGTGAAATAATTGAAAAGAATGATTTTTGCATAGTTTGATAAATGTATTGAACAATGAATCTTCTTGAATTATTGGAAGTATGGTGGTATGAACTTTATGTTTTGAAAGAAAAAACTGTGATATAATTTTTGGCTCAGAATCATGACTTGCAAGTCTTGATATGATGATACCAAATTCAGCTAAAGCCATAGAAGATTTAGAACAGATTAAAGATACTGATTTTTGCTTCAAATTTCAGAATTTGATTTCAGAAAGATGCATGGTTAGAATATATTAAAAAATGGGCTTAAGACATGTTAGGTGGTTACCCAAATAGGGCATGAGCCATAAAACTCATTGCCCGAAATCGTGTTTTATCGATACAGGTATATTATTATTGTACGCTGGTGACGACCCTGTGGCGTAGCAGATTCAGATACTCCAACCCTTACAGCAAACTTGGGTTGGGGGTTTGGCCGCTTAATTAAGGGCGGATCCCATATAGCCCGTGGGGTAGCAGATATGTAGGGTGTACCACCTATCTCAGAAGTAACACAAAGTATATGACTGCATTGACTAGAAGGTTTTATGATTATCAAAGAATGCCCATGTGTTTTAAACTATATCATGCATGATGTTTTCATGACTTTCTCTCATCTATTATTTATATATATGAATGCATTATTTTGAATTTCTCTGTGTACCAGTACAATTGTATTAACCACCTACCTTTCAGGGTCTGAGGCTTAGTCTAGAGGTCCTGCTAAGCCATAGACTTGTTCCGACAGAAGAGAAGTGTGTGCAGTTGGTAAGCCTTCTATATTCTGGAAGGCGAATTTCTTTTCAGTCTGTTGTGATTTAATTTAGTTTAGGTTCACTGCGGGCCTTGTCCCAGATTCAGACAAGTTATTGATATCTTGTGTAGTAGAGATTTCGCAGACAGGAAAAGATGTTGAAAAACTTATTTTTCGTATTGTCGAACAGATTTTAGATTTATGACCATGATTCCATTTATTATAATTTTGCATCTTTTATTTATTATTCGAGTATTATGCATGATTACCAGATGCAGAAGGGTGCTCGGACCTTCACGGTTCGGGATGCTCATCACGGCCAGAGCCCCGGCTTGGGTCGTGACATAAGTAGACTCACCAATAGGATGGAATAAACTAAAAAGTGAAATATCTTAAAGCATGAGTGACAAACATTCTCTGATAAGATGGTGAATATCTGTAAAACTTTACTTTAATGATATAAGTATAACTGAAGCTTGAATATGATAAAACATGGATATTGTATAAATTCTAGATCTGAAACTACATGATGGAGACTGACTTAGACTGAGGATATGAATATACAATCACACTGAGCATAAATGCATAAACATACTAACTTATCTGATTAACCGAATGACTGATAGCTGAATACTGGGTATGTAAGATTGAACTGTACTTAGTCTGAATAACTGGGCTGAAACTGTAGAGTATTATGCTACAACAAATTTGATTTTCAAGGATGAATAGTTTTGTCATTTATACGTCATATTTCGTCACAAAAGATTTAGCGTGATGAAAAAAATTTGTCAATCAATCATCTCCAAAAGTGGGTGGCTAAATATATAGAAAGACGATTTAGTGCTTCGTCGCTAAAAAAATTAAATTAGCTAAAAAAAAAATCGTCCCAAAATGTACAACATTTATGACGAATTTGTTTGTCATAAAAATATTTTTTTTTGTAGTTGATGATATGATTTTGTCACTAAAAGGTTATTAATATCGATAAAATTTTATCATCCTAATTAATTAGTTCAATCAGTGACAACACCAATTGTCTCTAGAGTTATATATATTTCGTGGTTGAACAAATGTATTTTCGTCACTAATGATAATTTTTTTGGGTACAACAAATATTTTCGTCTTTAATGTATTAATTAATGATAAATTTATTATTATAATAAATGTTAATATTTCGTAGTTAAATCTACCATTTTGTCACTAAAAATAGTATTTTTTACCGACGATATAGAATTATCATTAAATTGTTATATTACTGACAAATACATTGTCATAAAATATAAAATTAATTCGTATCAAATAAAAAAGAAGAAATTGAGACAAATGCATTTGTCACTAAATATAATCAAAATTTTGACCAACTAGTTTATTTCGTGACGAAAATATTTATCTTAAAAGTCTGATTTAATCATTGCTAAAAATTACCTTGATAATAAAATCTTTTGTCACTAATTACAAAAAAATGCTTAATTATTTCATATTGATATTCTTTTAAATTAGAATTTAATAAATTGAAAATAAATTATAAAACATGCCAAATAATAATAAAATTCACCCACAATCAAACAATTAAGAAAACTAAAATTGTACCAAGGTAATATCTCCTTACATGGCAAATAAAACTAAAACAAGTCCAATAACAAAGGAAATGTAACTGAAATATAGTACTAAATTTTACTACTATTCTAAACTAAGATAGATATGTAGAGGTTTCTTCCAAAGTACCAATTACGTTTTGAGCTTGCAATTAGTCTTCATCAGACTCTTGCTTTTATACTTGTGGAAAAGAGAAGAAAATTATGCAAGCGCAAGTTACATTATTGCTAAAATCAGCCCGCACCCATATGGAAATACTAACAATTCAGATGACATTATGCAAAACAAGAAGACATCAAAAACAGATAATACAGAAATGCATCACTGGACAGCTACAATATAATCAATGTTACCTATACTTAACCTAGCTACATAAAACAAATCTTAAATTTATAGGGTATAGGATCAAAGGTGATTTAACCATCGGAAAAAGAGAAGAATTTGTTGCATCATCAAACGGGAAGTAAAGCCCAGCAAACGAGAAACTCAAAACATCAGTGTACCATCACATTTCAGAAAGGATAGTCAAGAACTACTCCATCTGGCACATAGTAAAATGGAGGTCATGGTTGAGGTTTTAATAAATTTAAGATAGAGGCTATTTAAAAGGCAGACAAGAAAGCCACCATAAACCAAGGGCCGCATTTGGCACTTGATCAATGGTCACATTTGAATATGTTGACCCTGTTGAATACATTGAAAACTAGAGTAGTATATCTTTCAATGTATTTCCCATAGTTCCCAAAGTTAAGAGGTCAAAAAGGAGCTTCATAACTGCAGTAGGTCCGAGGTGTACCCGACACTATTGGTCACTAAACTTTTTTTTTGAACTTAGTAACTTTATTGGTCACTAAACTAGAGGGAAAGGCAAATTTGAAGGCACCATTGGAGTAAAAACTAAAGAGAGGGCTTTTTTTTTATTTTGTGTGTATGGGGGCAGGGGAGGTGTAGTCAACTAGGTAATAAAGTTAAAGGTAGAGACTTGGGTTAAAAGTTAGTAGAATCTATGGCTATTTCGACTGTACATGAGTGATACAAATCTACCATTAACGTGAACAATTGAAAGGTGCATAAGCTACCAGTAAGAGGAAATGTTAAGGTTGCTTGACAAGAAAACTAAATCTTTTGAAAAGTATTTTAAATAGCTTAATACTTGACTTGTTTACTTTATTTAGGTAAATTATAGATAAGAAAAAATGTCACGAAGGTATGATAGCCGTACAACAATTTTCTCCCCTGAATGTCGTCTCTATCAGGTTGAGTACGCAATGGAGGCTATTGGAAATGCAGGTAGTGCAATAGGCATCTTGTCCAAGGATGGGGTGGTGTTGGTAGGAGAAAAGAAAGTAACATCTAAGCTGCTTTAGACCTCAACATCGAGTGAGAAGATGTACAAGATTAATGATCATTTGGCATGCGCTGTAGTTGGAATTCTGTATAATGCCAAAATATTGATCAACGTGGCCAGGGTCCAGGCTAAGCACTATACATTCGCTTATAAAGAACCCATGTCAGTTCGACAACTTGTTCAGTCACTATGTGATACCAAGCAAGGTTATACACAGTTTAGTGGACTTTGTCCCTTTGGTGTTTCATTTATCTTTGCAGGTTGGGATAAACATTATGGCTTCCAACTGTACATGAGTGACCCAAGTGGAAATTATAGAGGTTGGAAAGCCGCAACAATTGGAGAAACAACCAGGCAGCTTAATCAATTCTTAAGCAGGATTAGAAGGATGATATCATAAGGGAAAAGGCCATTCAACTTGCTCTTAAGGTACTTAGTAAGATAATGGACAACACTAGCCTCACTTCAGAGAAACTTGAACTTGCTGAGGTATTTATCTTTAATGGGAAAGCTAAGTATCAAGCATGCTCTCTCGACACACTAAAAAAAATATTGGTGAATACTGGACTGACTCAACCTGTAATAGAAGAATCGTAGACCAATATCTTTGGATCGAGATTTGACATCAACTCTCTCTCGACACCATGTCTGGCATGTTGTACTAAAACTAAGTGGTGGATTTGTGTTTAATGACATCTGCATGCATATTTATGTCAAATGCTTTCGATTTTGAATTTTTTTCAGATAAGTTCATCGTTTGTTGTTATCATGGTACTTAACAACTTTGGAATTACTTAGTAGCTGGAAGGGAATTGGTAACATAAAAAGGAAGGATATTTGGTAGAAAACTATTCTGGCATGCATATGGTGGACACTATCGAAGAATTCAAATCATTTGTTAGATGGTGAATCTTCTGGTGTGAATACTATGTTACCTTTATCTCAAAAAAAATTGTAGTGAGTTGTTCTTATGAAGTTCAGAGTGATCTACACAGAAGAGGAGGTGTACCAACAACTATTAGGAGACATGGAAGGTGCTCATCCAACTGGTAATAATTTGCATGTTCTCAAGAAAGAGCTACAAATGGAGCAAGAATTACGACCAGGTTCTCGAGTGATGTCAATTGTCAAAGTTGTAAAGTGCACTAAGGGAAGAAAAATAAGAGTTGGTTTGATTGACTTTAGATATTAGGAAGCATTAGTTGCAATCGCAGATAGTCAGAAAAAAATGAGATGGAATGAAAGTAAAAAGTACTTTCTAGAGTTTTTCATTGCCAGCTGGTATGATTTTGATAATCCTTATCATGTTAATCTACTACAGAAGAAGAAGGCTTTAGAACTCAAAAAGACAGTTAAACTGGATAAATCATTTTGTTAAGAATGTAAATTATTTACTTATCTAATATAATATAAATAAAATATTTGGTATAAACTATAATATCTCGTTAAACATGAAGTTTTAGTAGGTGAAATAGAAATATACCTAAAGTTGGCATTCTTATGGAGTTTGTTCTCCACTGCATCATTTAAAAAATGCAAAGTTAGATAGCAAATGCTACATATATATTTAATAAAGAGAAATTAAATAGAACTTATGATATAAATTTGCATTACTTCTAACCTTGACAGCGATGGACTAATAAGAAGCTGCATTTTCTTAAGCATTTCCTCTTGGCATACTGCTACAGTATTCAACTGAAAATTTAATATTTTAATCTACAACTGATGGTCTTGTATCTATGATTGCTGGCTTTCTACCACAGTTTCAGCTGCATTTAATCATTTTTGTAACTCATTTTAGGCACTAGCAGCTTCCTGTTTTGCCTTTTTGAGGGAGTCTTCTAACTCTGTCGTTCTCCTTTGTGTTGCCCTTGTAGTATTAGGTTTAGGACCATAACCAAGACCTTTTATGTACCCCGACTTTGTACCAAGCACAGGATCAACAATTTCATCAATAGTCATGGAAGACTCCCCAGAAGTATAAAGAGCTTTTAAATCTGTCATGTTGTTCTGCATAAAATAATAACACAAAAAATACATGAAGAATATAAATCATACAAATGGAATGGCATGTTACTAAAATATTAATTTCTTACATAGTTAGTCTCAGCTTCTTCAGATGACCATCCTTTTTCACTTATGTAACGAGTACGCTTATAGAACTCAATTCTGTCAGGCTCTACACCTTCATGTTCCTTTTCACCCTGTATAACAAGAAAATAATATGAAGTAGTATTTAGAGGTATTTGACTGAAATGAGATACAACTGACATACCTAGTCTCTTATTTATCAAACAACAAAATATTAAATAGTATCAAAGTGTCATTAGTACAAAGAATTAAAATGGTATAACTTACAATTTCAGCACGAGCTACTACAAACGCTTTTGATCCCATGAAATGATCAGATTTAAGCTTAGTTCGATTGACCTTGTTTATTTGATATCGTTTCTGCAAAGAAAATAAAAACATCATAATCCATATAACGAGAATAACATGAATATAAATTACCTTGTGCTCTGGATCGTTCCACATGTCACAAAGCTTATTCCAATTTTCTGAGGTCAACTTTTCAACTTTCATTTTACGAGCTTCTTCCACGGAGCGTGCACTTTCAAATTTTTGTTTTAACTTATAGCGCCATTGCCGGGTTCTATTTTTCAGAATATCCTCACAGCTATCTTTCACATAATGCTCATCCAAATTAATGTCAAATCTCTCCTAAAAAACAAAAAAGTATTGAAGAAACACACGAAACAATCAAAATCTCTTTTAGACGAAAATTATAGTCATAATATCTGTTAACATGCTTAGTACCTTAAAACTCTAATGCCCTTAAAAACATACATTGCAATTCAAGAAATTTATACCCATGATTTGAAATCTATAGGTTCCGATTATAGTCCTTATTAAGTTACTGGATTCCAAATTATTAATTTATACATATTAAATAGATTTACAGAATTCGAACCAAAGTTTCTGGGATTGGCCGAACCCATACCTTTATATATGACTTTAGCCCCGATCACCTATGGTGGCTTATTTATTTAAAAAGTCTTGGTATATATTTAGTTGTCATAATTGAACTATGTAAATTTTAGTTGATTGATATATTGTAATAAAAATAAATGGCAACTGATGTTGGATTACTTAAATGAATAGCTAATGTGATAATCGATTAATTTAAGAATAGCATAAATGCAAAGTGTAGGTCTTGTACTTTCAAACTAGTGTTATGTATCTCATAAGATGGACATATATTGATAGACATAGTGGAAGTCATTTTGGACTCCTATATAGTAGATAGTCAAAGAAAGGTGTTTTATCTTGACGTCTTCGGAATGCATATGAACCTAGTAGTCTGTGATTTTAGAAACTCTGAAGTCTTACTTCAAAATATGTGGACTTGGAATTGGACAAGACAATACCATTTGAAGGATTTATAGTTCGATTTAAAATCCAAGTACTACATGAAATGCACCTTAGTTACTTGTTCAATACAAGAAACTATCAACATTTATTTATTTCTTCTGTATCTTAAAAATATGATAGGCCTACTATGTATTGAGAGGATATAGAGGCTTACGGATGTTAGGCCTTCAATATTTGACGTGATGGTCAGATGTCTAGCTACATCAACCATCTGATCATACTAAAACAACAACATACCCAGTATATTCCCACCAATGGGGTCTGGGGAGGGTAAGTGTATGCAGTCCATAACACTACCTCAAATGTGAGATAGAGAGGTTGTTTCCAATAGAACCCCGACTCAAAATAAAACATCATATGATAAAAAATGGTGATATTACTAACAACAAATATGATGGAATTTACTCAAGTCAAAATTCTTAATAAAGGCTTTTTTTCATTAGAAGCTTCTCTGTTTCAGCCAGAAGCATAAGAATATGGGGTTACTGGCAATGAACAAGTCAGAAATTTTGTTAAGGGGGTTCAAGAATTATTATGTACGTACTAAAAGTAATTTGTGACTTATATACTTCATATTATTTTTTACATATACAATATAATTTTTCGACAAAGAGTGTTCAACTTACCACCCTCCACTTTCTAGATATTTAGTCAACTGAGGATTAATGCACATTGCACGGTATATACAAGAACAAGGCATCACAAGATATCTTCAGTAGTAAATACAGAAAGAAAATGTTTTCAGAAATTCATACTTATTCAGATATAAGAAACTACAGCCAACATCAATTGGTAACCTGTAAGAGAAACTCAGATGCTAGGGGTGAAATGATGGAGGCTTCAATCCAATAGAAATAACAAAAGAAGAACTACGTTGATAGGACTGTCCGCATCTGTGTCTGATCCTCAAGTAGTGAATAGAGGATCTTACATGGTTGCAACAACATTTGGAGAGTCCAAGAAGCATAGAATAAAAAAAATAGTATTTTATGATAGCAGGAATCAAGGAGGCCGTAAGAAATCAGATCTTAAAGACATTAGACAATTGCTACTCCATGACTCCAAGTAAGAAGTATATTTTCTTGCTTATGTTTTGGAAAACAATTTTAACAACTAGACCTAACCTGCACAATAATAAGCTAAGTACTTCAGACTCTTCACTTTCGGAGCCACACAAACCTAAACCTCAAACTACACAGTAGACGAGGCATAGCATATCATGCATCACACAGACAACTATAATAAAGATCTTTGACTTATAGCACACATGAAAATATCAAAGATGATGAAGCATGAGCAAACGTGCCTCTTTCTGGAGCTTCCCAGCCATTATGACACTTGTTAGGAACTTTAACACCCTTATGCATATGATCAGAGACGGATCCAAAGTCATTTACTTTTATATTCATTTCCTTATCTTCTGTCTGAGCATACTAATCTCATGTTTAATATTACTTTATCACAGTTTCTCCAAAAGAATATTAATTTAATGTATCACTGTTTGTCATGTAATAAATCTTAAAAGAGTATAGAATACTTACTTGGCATCTAATTATTGTTGCATCTTTTTCCTCTCTTGTAAGTTTCTTCCACTTATTTGGAAGTAGAAGAAAATTGCGAGCAATTATCCCTAATTCATTGGATAGTTTGGCTGGTTGAATTGGCTTTATTGACCTTCCTTTACCAATCGGGATCTCTATTTTCATCTTGCTTCCCATAGCCTTCTTCATTTTTTCAAGACCTTTCCCTCTAGTCTTGCCACGACCTTTTCTGAGTCTAGCAAAATCATCTGACGATGAAAAAACATCAATTCAAATACCACCAAAGTCTTAAAATAATAGAGTATATATATAGATATATTTATGAAACAACAACAAACCACATTGATTAGAAAAGAAGTAAAGAACATATCCAGTCTGCTTTTCATAAATTGCTGAAAAGAATAATTAAGATGCAACAATAATTTTAAACCTCTTTCAATATTTCCATGTACCAGATAGTAAAATATGTTCCAGAGAAATTGAAATATTATAGCATAGCAATAAGATGAACCTCACAAAATTAGTTTGATAGCACTAGACCATCTACATATCATCTATACATTTTCATTGCACAGTTAATAGAGAATGATAGAGGTAGAATGTGTACTATTTACATACAGGTTTCAATTTTTTATTAGTAGAAAACCTTATTCTTTACATTTGCACGATTCGTGACATCCCTTCTGTTATCTAGATTCACCATACAACCACTCGACTTTGTGCTCTAGTGGCTTCTTTTATTCTCATTTTTGTAATTCAAGAATTTTGTACTACTACCCTAGACATCTTTAAAAATTGACTTCTGGCTCATACCCATTCTCACAACAACATTCTCTTTATCGCTGCTCACAACTCTTCTATAATGGCCACTTCTAATTATTTCACTAGGCTATGAGACCAAAGTTGAGGATACATGTCCATTGGTTCTTTGAGGAACGAAAGCTTTTCTTTGTACATTATTCGGATGAAACTTTGCTTTATTAGTTACACTGGGAATAGACAACTAAGAAATAGATCTTCTAGTCACCATTTTAAGGATAAAAGTTTTCTTATGGGATTGAACAGGAGCCTTGGACATATTATCTTGCTTCGCTTCTACGTTGGGAATTATATTTTTGCTATCTGGGGTTTCTCTTTATTTTCTTTCTCAGTTTTCCTTTCTTCGTAGGAAATTGAAAAAGATCCTACATTCAATTTACTTGAGGAAGATTTTTAAACTTCTGATTTCCTACAAACATTTACCTCCATCCTTGATGCTCGTCTAGTAACATAACTTTTCCTTAAACTTACTCTTAGAGATGATAATAACCCAATAAGATCCTTCAAGTTAAGTGCTCTCTCCTTCTCTTCTCGCCCCATAACTTTCAATCATTGAAGCGATCGAAAGTGGTTTGGAAGAGCACCAAAGAAGAGTGATAATACGAAGTATTATGATACCCTAGGAGTACAGAAAAGTGCTTCACAAGATGATCTCAGAAAGGCTTATCGTAAAGTCGCCATAAAAAATCATCCTAATAAAGGAGGCGATCCTAAAAAGTTTAAAGAGATTGCCCAAATTTATGATGTGTTGAGTGACCCCGAGAAGCGTGAAATATATGATCAGTATGGGGAGGATGCTCTTAAGGATGGAATGGGTGGTGGAGGTAGTGAACATGACCCATTTGATATATTTCAATCATTCTTTGGTAGTCGTGGAAGCCTCTTTGGTGGTGGTGGAAGTAGCAGAGGCAGAAGACAAAGAAGAGGAGAAAAAGTTATCCATCCTCTCAAGGTCTCTTTGGAGGATCATTATAATGGGACATCAAAGAAGCTTTTGTAATCTCGCAATGTGTTGTGCTCAAAGTGCAAGGGTAAAGAGTCTAAGTCAGGTTCTTCAATAAAGCGTTCTGGCTATCAAGGGTCTGGAATGAAAATTTCTATCAGACAGCTTGGTCCATCTATAATCCAGCAGATACAACACCCTTGCAATGAGTGTAAGGGTACCGGTGACACAATCAGTGACAAAGATAGGTGCCCACAGTGTAAGGGTGAGAAGGTTATGCAGGAGAAGAAGATGTTAGAAGTTCACGTGGAGAAGGGTATGCAAAATGGGTAGAAGGTAACATTCCCAGGCAAGGCAGATGAAGCGCCAGAAACTATCACTGGAGACATAGTTTTTGTTTTGCAACAGAAGAAACATCCTAAATTCAAGAGAAAGGGAGATGATCTTTTTGTTGAGCATACATTGACCTTGACTGAGTCCCTATGTGGTTTCCTGTTCATCTTGATTCACCTAGATAACAGAAAGCTGCTCATTAAGTCCCAACCTGGCGAAGTTGTCAAGCCTGATTAGTTTAAGGCTATCAATGATGAAGGAATGCCGATGTACCAAAGACCTTTTATGAGAGTTAAAATGTACGTTCACTTCACTATTGATTTCCTAGAGTCATTAACACCAAAGCAGTACAAGAACCTTGAGGTCGTGCTTCCTTACAAACTCAAACAGCAAGTGTCTGACATGGAATTAGACGAGTGTGAGGAGACTACTTTGCATGATGTGAACATTGAGGATGAGAAGCGTAGGAAGCAGCAAGCTGCCCAAGAGGCATATGACGAAGATGATGATATGCATGGTGGTGGTGCACACTGCACAGAGAGTCCAATGTGCACAAAATCATGTGTTGGAGAGTGACTCGGGATAGATATGTGTTGGAGAGTGAGTTCAATTACTATACCAACCTCAACATTACTCAGTTCTTGAGGAAATTTATTGACATCAAAAAGCCAAACTTGATAGTATTTACTGGTAATAATATTAACTTCCCCTTCTATTATTATCGGAGTTCAAAACGACATGAAGTATCTATTAATTTTTCTTTCCTTTTCTGAACCATTGGAAACTATAATCAATATGTACATGGCACTATTTCATCATGGGTATGAGACTGGAAGAGAGTTAATATTTTGGCATTACAAGTGGTGTGGGTACAACATTCTAAGAGATGAAATATATAGTTGAGTTGAATGTATTACCAGTATTAACAATGGGAGTAGCGCTATTCGATTCATCTGGTGATTGAGTTGCTTGAATAGTTCCCCCGGTAAGTGTAGTTTGCCGAAGGACACCCCCTCTCGGTGCCATTGATTTGCTAAATTCTGCTCAAAGCAATAGAAATGAGATTTTAAATAATAAAAAACAAAGAATCTACGTTCCAACATATATAAGTAAGACTGTTATAGGAAAACAAAAAGTAACTGCAATATCATAAGTAGTTTAATTGAAAAAAGACATACAAGATAAAAGTAGAGAAATCCTAGAACCTCTTTAATCTTGAGTACTTGACCTTATCCATTTACATTATTGTTGGGAAACAGCAGAACAAGAACAATAATTGATTAATTTATGCTTTTCAATTTATGTTTTCTACCCTCCCAAGACCCCACTAGGTAGGAATATACAGGGTTTGTTGTTGTTGTTGTATATTTTTAATTACGTGTCTTGGATTTAAGTTATTATGATTTACCATATCAGCATAAGCGTGTTTTTTGTACTTGGACAACTTTTCGGAGGATCAAAAGATTTCAGCTCAAGGTTGTATCAGCTATGGGCTACTGAAGGTATTATATCATTAAAAGGTAACCAAGGAGAGGAGACAACAATGATGGAGATAGGGGAACATTATCTGTATGCAATGCTCTTTTGACAACCCAATAAAGCTACAGTTTCTCTTAATTGCTCAAATTCCTAACAATGGTTGTAGTTTTCTCAAATCTCAACACTGAATCTGGTCTCAAGTCTGTTAATGACCATCTTTCCGAAAAAACTTATATCTCTAGAGAACAATTGACAAAGGATGATTAAGGTGTATGTGGCAATCTTGGAGAAACCTAGTTCAGATCTTTATCCCAATGCTAGTAAATGGTACCAAGTTTTTTCTGCTAAACTTCCATCAAGTTTTCCCAGGAAAGCTATCGGTGTGAGATTTGGAGGCCAAGATGCTCCTGCTATAGCTACAGCAGCTAAGGAAGCTGGTAAGCCTTCCAATGATAACGATGATGATGATTACATAGTTCTCTTTGGAGAAGAGACAAAGGAAGAAAAGAAGGTAGCAGATGCAAGGGAGGCTGCTAAGGCATATAGCGAGAAGAAAAAGAGTGGAAAGTCATCCATTTTTATGGACGTTAAGCCTTGGGATGATGAAACTGACATGAAGAAACTTGAGGAGGTTGTTTGCAGTATTGAGATGGAAGGATATAATTTTTCTAGTTTTCGAGTTGTGATATGATTTTACTAGATCATAGTGTTTTGTCTTTCCAACTCTATTCAAGTACATTTAGTCGTGAAAAATGGGCATTTAACTGTGAAAAAAATATATTCCAATGTCTCTGCAATAATTTCACAATGTTGAGGGTTTTGCAACTTGGAAATGATGAAGAACTTACGCAAGTTTCTCCTTTTAGAGATCTCTTCAAGTTAGCAAAACTACAGAAACTAGGAGCCATTCTATCACTGGAGTTTGACGAGATGGAAGAGATAATCACACACCTCACGCTAAGAATGGGGGGACTTAGGGAAACATCCTTCCGTAATTACTATAATTTTCAGTTGGAAAATTATCTAAACCTTCTGAAGCAACTGTTAGGTTGTGACCATCTCCACAAGCTAGATCTAATTAGACATGTCCGTAAGCTACCAAAACACTTCTTTTCATAATGCCTCACCAAGTTAACAGAAATTAGCTAAACATATTTTGCTAATCCATTGCTAAGTAACTAGAAACTAATAGGATTTTTTGATAATCCGTTGCTAAATAGGATTCACCAGTGTCAGACACCAATTAACAAATCATTTGATATATGATTGTTGAATGCAATTATTTATCTAATTTCGTTCAAAAATAAAGTAGGAGGATCAATATATACCTGATTTTCTTGTTCAGATTCAAAAATTTTGCTCCACTTAGCAATGAAAATCCTTTTGTTTTCTCATATATATGGTCAATTTCCTGAACTTTTTTTGGAGCCAAAAACCTAAAAAAAATTAGCGCCCAAAAACGGTTTCTTCTCCATTTTCCCTCGTTATGCCTCAGATCAACTGACAAAATGTGGAAGTTTGAGGAGTACTTAATGCTTTTAGAAAGAGTTTCTTCAAAAGGCTGAAACAATTAGGGAGTTTTGGTAAAAAAAAAATTAGTCTGTTTTTTCCGTATTAACCACTTGAGAATGAAAGATGGTCAGTCTTACAACACTATCACACGTGAAATAGCAGCTTGACTATAAGTTACTAAATTTTACCGACAATTTTCTAGAATTCAGCCTTATAATTAATTAAGATACATAAGCTTTTACTTAATTATAATTAAATATGTTTATTTATAAATAAATATTTTTAAAAGAGAAATTATGGGTAAACTAATGGGTCGTTTGGTGTGAGGTGATAAATCAAATAATATCGGGATAAAATAATAATTTTGGGATAAAAATTTTTAATGCATGTTTGATTGGTAATATTCGGGATAACCTATTCTGGGACTAATAAATAATACTAGGATAAGTTATCACACAATTGGTGGGATAACAATCTTACCATAATTTATCCTTGGGATAAATTTATAAAGGGACAAAATTACCCCTACCTATATTCATGCACGAACCACTACATGTACGTTAGTATGTGCATAATTAATTAATCAATCTAAATCAACCACTTTAGGCCCCATAAATTATACCGACATAAACATATACGTTAACCAAATAGTAAGGTAGTAATTTTATATTTATACAAATGATAAACATTATAATTTGACCATCTAGATGGCTAACAAACTATATAACATAAGTAGACATGTTAAATGAATATAAGAATGTTTTATGCTTATTAATATTTTTCACATTTTATGTTAAACATTTGATGAATAATAAACTAAAATCTTTTCATAAATGCATAAAATGTAGATGAATATTAAATTTTGTTTGTTTTAAGATGAAATTTGTAATGAATTATTAGTCCTCAAGATTTTTATAAATATTAAAATTATTAGAGCTTCAATTAACCTATTCAATTGAGTAATATTTACCGACAACGTAAATTACCCCCAAACCCACAAATCCATATTAGCCTCTTATAACTAATTTTTCAGCTAAAGACAAATTTAATTAACTAGCACAAACCTTATCGTATAGTTATAATTAAGCCATTGTTAAGCATTTGAATTGAAATCTTGATCACTATATTATCAGGGGCGGCTCAAGCATATTTATGGCCTAAGACGAAAATCAAATGGCAGCCGTAAAACTTTAAGAAAAAATAATTTTTTTAATGAAATCTATTTTCAAAATTATATAATTGATTTTTTTTAGTTATTCTTTTTAAGTAATAATAATCAATGCATTTAATTTTTCTTGAGACATAGTACACTAGATATATAAACTTCTTCTAATAAACTTAAGTTGAAAGTTTTTGTTTCAAACCAAATAAGATGTAGTAAGAATTTTTTCTTAAACACACACGACATAATCATGAGAAGGCACATGCAAAAAAATTAAAGCTAAATAAGATGAAAGTTTAATTTTTAAAATACACACAATATAATCATGAAAATCTCACTATTCTAAGCCGGGGGTCTATCGGAAACAGTCTCTCTACTTCTGTGGAGCTAGCGGTATGGACTGAGTACATCTTACTCTCCCCAGACCTCACTTTATGGGAGTACACTAGGTTTGTTGTTGTTGTATAATCATGACAATTCACACACACAAAAAAAATTAAGCTAAATAAGCTGAAAGTTTTATTTTTAAAAATAAATAGTTAAAGCATCAAAAGAAATATATAAAGAAAAAGTTAAATAAGATAGAGAGTATTTTGGTAATCAATTAATTTATTATCCATTCTCGAAAATTAACCTTTAAAACGAATAAAATTCTTATAACCACTTTTATCATCCATTCTCGAAAATTAACCTTTAAAACGAATAAAATTCTTATAACCACTTTTGTTTAAAAGAAATCGCCTAAGAAAGTTTGTAATACAACAAACAGGACATATAAAATATCTCAATCACATAAATCAGGATAGGAATACACATATTATTTAAAAATAGTTAAAAATACCCTTGAACTATCTGAAACGGATTAAAAATACCCCTCGTTAATTTTTTGACTCAAAAATACCCCTCTGTTAAATAGTTATTTCAAAAATACCCCTTTCCTTAACAGAATTTCACCAAGCATGCCACCTAGGTAAAAAAAAAGCCATGTGGCTATGCCACTAAAAAAAAAGCCATGTGGCTATGCCACGTCACTATCCACATGTAAAATTTTATTTTTTGAAAAAGGGTCAAAATATCTTTTAATTATCTGAAATAGATCAAAAATACCCCTCGTTAGTTTTTTGACTCAAAAATACCTCTCAATTAGATATTTGGCTAAAAAATAACCCCTCCCCTTAACGAAATTCCACCAAACATGCCACCTACTTAAAAAAAAGCCACATGACTCTGCCACGTCACTATCCACATGTAAAATTTTATTTTTTAATTATATGACATTACTTTCTTCTTGATGAAGGAGTTAAATGTTTGAATATCAAGTAGATGAGGGTGCAGAATGTAATTCTAATATTGCAGGAAAACAAGAGTTGATTGGAGAACCTCTAAGTGTCAATCCAGACTCTTTATATAGATTTTGATGCGGTGTATTTAGTCGGGCAATTCGGTGGTGTTCCAGTTAACTTCAAGTTTTTGTTTATAGGGTTTGCCTACTAACTTTTTGTATGTATTCACTTTTTCTATGTGATTGAACTTATGAAATCTCTAATGTCAAACTACTGTTCAGTTGCCTCTAGTTTTGCTCTTTGTTTTTTGGGGGTTAGCAAGAACCAATAGAAAAAGAAAGAAATTTTTCTTGTCCCTTGATCCTGGGAATTGATTTGGTTCTATTAAAATGTGTAGATGTGTTTCCTACTTCTTTTTCTTAGCACAATTCCCTATAAATACATGGCAAATTCCAATTTACTGCATCTTCAAGTACTAAGGAATCTGAAACTGGGTTGGCTGCACCAAGTTAGTGGGATATAGTTTCTGATCAGCCGATGATGCAGGAGGAGCACCTGAGCTGTTGTTATTCATGCACCCTTGGAAATATTAACGTGCCCTATTTTGGTTCTCTTAAATTGTCCAATCACTTCTTCCATTTCATGGCCAAGGAAATGGTCTTTATCTGGCAGTTCCATATCTATATCGGGGAACTAAGACATACATGAGATGCCCTCTCTTTTATCTTTATTTTTGTCTTTTATGAGCTGATGAATTTCCAACATGGTAGAAGATGGTGAAGATACACTAGAACTTAACATCTCCATGACTAGTGGGGTGTTTCCTCCAGATACTGGACAGATTACGCATATCGATTTTATAGAGCAAAATGATGTTAGACAGATTGCATCAATAGAATCTCCTCCGCCTCCACCTCCTACATATTTTAAAGGATATACTCTTCCTCTTGGGAATCCATGTGAAGGCTTCACACTGACACCGCTCCCAGCAGATAAGAAGCGGACTGGACCAAGGCATAAGTTTGTTCCTGACATGTTGCTCTTAAATATATTTTAGTTCGATGTATATTTTGGGGTGAAGAAAATATAAGCTTTAAAAGTTCTTAACCAATTATTTTTTATGCTTTTGGTACTTTTAGCATTTCCAGTATGCTATCTTCCTGTCGAACAAGCTATTGTATTAATGCCGGATGCACTATCTTGGAGTTAGCAGTTTGACTTACATCCATGAAGAAAATTTGAGTAAATCCGAGTTTGGAGGTTCAAAATTTGGTAGGTATCCTTCACTGAAGCAGCAGACTGATTCATATAATATAAGAGTCCATGAGTGTGCACTGAGGGTATGCCTTTTTCCTTTTTCCTAGTTGGCCATTTATGTAAACAGTAGTCCATGCGTGTGCACTGGGGTTCTATAAAATTTTTCCTTTTGTTTGTACTTTGGCAATTCTATGAACATGAAAAAGCGCATGAGTGTGACTACAGCTATGATATTTTGATCTGTTTGAAAATATTAAAAAGCTTTCTGTCACAGGTTTTCTACTTTTAAATCATCTTTGCAATTTGTAACTTTACATTTTAGATCTTAGTGATGATGTTTTACATTATTGTATAGTCCGCCAGATTCTGAAGTTATATGTGTTTTGTTCTATTTTTCTGTACATCTTTGAGAAAGATTTGTCAGGGGAGCCAGGCCTGGGCATCAGACAGGTTTCGACATTGATGATTCTAACCTTCTTGCGATGGAATCTTCTCGAGGTGTTGGTGTGGCATCGATAATATTTGGTATTGATCTTTCTATAATTGTAAAGTCACATTGAGTCGCTGAACCAGCTGACTTTTGTTGTAACAAGTCCATTTGTGAACAGGTGCTTTTGATTTGATCCGACAACTACGAAATATAAGTGAATATGCTAAAGGGAATGTCTGCTTCTACATGTTTGTGGATGAGGAAACAGAAAACTTTATGAGAAATTCAAGTGAACTGGATAATAGCATATGAGTTGGTTTATGGATAATCGTCATTGTTCATAGGCTACACTTCATGATTTCCACAAGTTCGTTATAGTAAATCCTTTTTTGGTAGGGAACTTCTCTCTCCTATTACATGTGTTTTGTGACTTCACATAGGGAGCTTTGTGCTTTTCTAATTGGATTAAGGTGACTTGCGTATTTACCTTTTTTACTTCTATGATTTGCATTCCTTACTGTTAGTATGTTTCTGTTTCAATTAGCCTTCAATCCACTAGGTATTTCTGTGTATGCTCCTGACGCTATAAGGTATTAACTGAGTGATTTGACAAAGTTGGTACCCAATTGATAGCCCAATTGTTGCATGGTTAGATGAAAAGCTCTAGCATAGTGTGTTGGAGTTCTTCAACCTTCTATATGTGAAACTCCAGCACAGTGGGATGCAGTTTTCAAATATCTATACGAAATTCGTAATCACCCTGCATGTGAAACTCCACACAGTGTCATGGAGTTCGATCTTTTACGGGAGAAACTAAACACGCTGTGTTGGACGCTACTTTGATGTTGCTGCTTCCTTCATGAGATAGCTTCCAATTACTTATCCTATTTCTGCTGACATAATTCCTTCTGTTTCATCAAACAATATAAGGAATGCTCATAAAGATCAAGTTAGAGAAATTCCATTCTAATGTTGAACTATAAATTAGAATTAGTGGCGGAGTAACTGCCTATATTGATATAATGATACTTATACTTAGCTAGATGGCTAGCTTCTTCTAAGTTGATAGCTATGTCTTCAAATTACGTTGGTATAGTAGGTATGTAGTATATAGATCGAGAAGCTTAGTATATGGATCTCCTTTGTCGAAAAGATGATGGACTTCAATTCTTGCTTAGGCAGTAGGTGAAATTCAGGTTATTTGAATTGGCAGTAGTTCGAATGTTGAGCAATTAAATGAAGCTAAATGTTTAGCGGTCTGTAAAGAGGCTCTTAGTCCATTTTTCATCCTATATCTAGTGTTTGTAGGAACATGAGATGTTTGCCTCTCGCTAGACAAGGGTGGGAATGCCCTTCCAACTTTACCTGTTACCAGTCCAGTCCATCTATTCATTGGTTACATTGTGCCCTATTTTTAGAATCAGATACTCAACTCTTTTGAATATCTGAGTTAACCACTTAACCACTGGCCATTGTACATCTTTTAATATTTCACAGCATACATACATATCATACACATTTTATGCTTGTTTATCTTTTCGATTTTAGCTGAATTACTTATAGTACTATGCGGCATGTTTTGAAGGAAATCCATTTAAAACGCTGCCGGGACCTTTCAATCTATTCTATCAGTGCATGTGTTCTAAGCCTGGGTAAGCTCAAGTAATTGGTCCGTGGATCAGTTGTGAAATAATTGACATTGAAATAAGTAATCTTATCTCATTAATCAGCATTATAGAAACCATTGTCTAATAGATATTGCAGTTCAAATAAAATGATTGATGAAGACATCCCTTGTTACTCAAGTTATACATTGGCTTACATTTTCTTTTATTTTATATTTTTACTTATATTCTATTAAGGAGTGTTGTATACAGATTTTGTGTAAGTGAAAATTTGTTGCCGTTGCAGGTCCCCAAGCTTTTGCTACACACGCTTTTCCCCAATGCTCGTTACTCTCTATGGGTAGATGCAAAACTTGAGCTTGTTGTGGATCCATATCAAATACTTGAAAGGTATGTCTAAACCTCAACCCATATTTTCATATCTTCATAAGAAAATCTCATGCCTAGCCACCATATGGTCTCCTGTGAGTTTAATTTCAAATTGTTCAATCATAAAATTAGAACACTCATATTTTTTTATAACAACAACAACAACATACCCAGTGTATTCCCATAAGTGGGGTCTGGGGAGGGTAAAGTGTACTCAGTCCATCCCACTACCTCAGGTGAAGTAGAGAGGCTGTTTCCGATAGACCCCCGGCTCAGGACAGATAACAATATGACAAACAAACCACATAAAAGCAAAAAATGAAAACAGCAACAAGTTATTTGTTATTGTCTACCTAATTACACTTACCAATTTTGAGAGTTTTGGAAAATATGGTAACTGAAAATTTCAGGTATAGTTAAGATGTTTGTTTTTTAATTCTTATGTCAAAACAAAGCAAATAAAGCTCCAAGAAAGTCCCATATAAGACTCTCAGTTGTTCGTCTATAACTTATCTATGGATTGTAAATGAAGTTACTATTCCCCGTCATACTTCCATATTTCAAACTGCTTCAGCTATCCAAACTTGAAATCCTAAAGACTTTGAAAAGCTTTTTATAAATTTTATCCTCAAACCAACTCTCTAGCTTAAAATACTACCTTTCCTAAAAGTTTTTAGCATAACTTAGATTTAACATATATGTTCTGCTAAAAGGTAGCTGTATCATAGTACACCTTGATAAAGGAAAAATTTGCTAATGCGTGATACATCAGAAATTATCCTCAAATTAAGAAGAAAAAAGTTGTCAGGGACCATTTCAATACTGAAGGTTGCTAAATAAGCATCTCTTTATGCAATGAGTTGCAGAGAACGAAGAAAATTGATGCAGCCAAATTCTCAGGATGTAAACCTGAGTAGTGTTGGCATAGAGAGTCGCTTGGATTGTAGAGTCTCTTGGATATAGATCGGAGATCAGTTTTCTAGTTGCACTCTATTCTGAATGTTCCTTCTTTGGGCTCCTGCTTTCAACGCCCCAGTTTTTCTTCGCTAGTAAATATTTCAAGATTTACTTTACTATTTCCAGCTGTTCTTGTTCTATTTTCTTTATAGCAACTGCTTCGGATAATATTAACTATTAACAGTTAACACCAATGAATCCCTGCGAGATTCAGAAACTTTATTCTCCAATGACGAAAGATTAAAATTCAGGTTCTTTAGTCCTGAGACTTTGACGAACCGTTATGTTGGTGTTATGTTTAGTATCCAATCACCAACTTCTTGTATGGGTAGCCAACAGAGAGAAACCTTTACAGGATTCTAGTGAAAGAGTGACAATATCAGATGATGGAAATCTTGTAATCTTGAAATCACAAAATAAGAGTACATTCACCAGCTGTGAGAAATTCAACTGTCCCCCTTAAATACTGGAAACTTAGTTCTTAGACAGCTCCAATGGGAGGGTTCTCTGGAAAAGTTTTTGGGATCCTTCAGATTCTTTCTTGCAGTCCATGAAAATTGGCGCTGATAAAAATACTAATACTTTTTACTTGACAGGTAACTTTACTTCTCTAAGACATGGAGCAAATGTTGGCATTGAGGACAATGCCTTAATTTTTAGTAAGAGTGATAAAGTTAGGCTCAGCTTGAAAAATTTTGTCGCCTCCATTGAGTTCCATCGAACATGAAGTTCAACATTGCGAACCCGATAACTGGGTGCCAGAAGAATCTTAAGATCGATGATGATCAGAAACTCCAAGCTTTCTTTGACAAGAGGATCTCCCAGGAAGTTAGCGGAGATGCTTTGGGAGATGAGTTCAAGGGATATGTATTCAAGATTATGGGAGGATGTGACAAGCAAGGTTTCCCAATGAAGCAGGAAGTGTTGACTCCAGGCCGTGTTCGTCTTCTCCTGCACAGAGGCACTCCTTGCTTTCGGGATTATGGTAGGCAAAATACCGAGCGAAGAAGGAAGTCTGTTCGTGGGTGCACTGTCAGTCCTGACCTTTCAGTTCTGAATTTGGTTATTGTGAAGAAGGGTGAGAATGATCTGCACGGTCTGGCAGACACTGAGAAGCCAAGGATGAGAGGACCCAAGAGGGCTTCCAAGATCAGGAAGCTCTTTAACCTTTCAAAGGAGGATGCTGTCAGGAATATGTCAATACCTATCGCCGAACATTCACAAACAAAAAGAAGGAGGAGGTAAGCAAGGCTCCTAATATCCATAGGCTGGTAACACCATTGACTCTCCATAGGAAGAGAGAAAGAATCGCCGACAAGAAGAAGAGAATTGCCAAGGCCAAGTCCGAACCTGCTGAATATCAGAAGCTTTTAGCGACTAGGTTGAAAGAGAAAAGAAAAAGGCAAAGTGAGAGTTTGGCAAGGAAGAGGTCTAGACTTTCTGCAACTTCCAAGCCATCTATTGCCGCGTAAGATCATTGGGAAGAAGCACTCTGTGATATGTCTTTTATAGCTATTGCTAGATGTGGCTTTTGGTAGCCTTTTAATGTTCTGAGATGATGCATAGTGTATTGTTTACTATGTGTGATCTTTCTGATCAAAGATTTTGGTTGTTTAGTACTTGTTGAATGAAATCATCCAGACTTTTACTATTAAAAAAAATGCATTGAGGACAAGGGTACACTGTTCTTGGTCACGCTTCTAGTGATCTTCGTCCAATATTTGTTGATGCTGCAAAGATGATGCTCGAAGGATAAATTCCATGACATTATTTTTTTTCTAATTTTTATTTATTTGGTTAAATTTTTTTAGAGTATTGATCTTATAATTATAGCTATAAATTTCTTCGTATCCTATAATTACACTATTCGACTACTAAATCTAAGTCATAATTATTATTTTTGTGATAAAATTTCATTGCGATTAATTGTAGGTTAAATAGTGACGATAATATCATCGTTGCTAATTGTTTGAATTATTAGTTACAAAAATTATTGTCACAATTAAATATAAAATTTTGTGCCTAAAACTTACAATATAATATCTTCAAACCTTAATTAATCAGTTGATCATATTTAACTTCGGTCCACTTAAAATGTTTCTCACACGTACAGGATTAACACACTGACTTTACACCTTCGAAAAATTCATTCAATAAGTTTAACTTCAACCTTCACACAATTAAATCGAGTCTTGTTTTCTATAGCTATATCAATATAAAATAAATTTTTTATAATCATAAACAAAAATAGCAAAAGATCAATTTATATTTAGCTACAATTTTTTTTCGTAGAAAAAATAGATAAATTATTCAGCTACAAATTCTAAATCGTCACTACTTAACAATGACATATTTTTGTGACAAAATTATGTTGTCACTAAATCACAGATTGACCAGAGACAATAAAATGAGCGTCACTAATTGTTTATAGTATTAGTGACAAAAATTGAGGTCACAATTAAATATCAAATATTACAGCTAAAACTTGCAATATTTAACTACGAACTCTAATTTGTCGCTATTGTGACAACTTATCTTTTATGACGAATTTTTTTGTGCCTAATATTATAACTAATTCAAGACAAAAAATAATTTGTCACGAATTGAATATATTATTAGCGATAAAAAAAAGTGTCATTGAAAACTTAAAATTCGTCACTAATGATCTTATTAAAATGGCGCCAAAATATTTTTTGGTGGGAAACTTTACAGGACAAAACTTTGCTATGAAATTTTATGTTTCGTCACTAATAGTATATGTTTCATGTATTTAGATACAAAATGTAATTTTCGTCATAAAAGGTGAACAATTAGTGACAAATTTCATCTCGTAGCTATATATCAATTTTGTTGTAGTGATATAAGAGAGGTACAGACTGAGTAACATGAGATAACTGGGCATGAATTCGTGAAAACTGTATTATCTGAGAATGCCAGACCAAGTGTATAACATGATTCTAAAATAGTCTGTAAACTGAGGTACTGAAATACTGATAACTGAATAACTGATAACTGTACGGTATGGTCAAGCAAACCTGAAACTGAACTGAGCTACTGATCTAATTACTGGACTAAAACTGTGACTGAGACTGTAACTAAAACAGTAACTAAGATTGTAACTGAGACTGTAACTATGACTGTAACTGAGATTGTAACTGAGACTATAACTGAGACTGTAATTGAGACTGTAACTAAGACGGTAATTGAGATTGTAACTGAGACTGTAACTATGACTATAACTAAGACTGTAATTGAGACTGTAACTAAGATTGTAACAGAGATTGTAACTAAGACTATAACTGGAACTGAATACTGAGTTCTGATAATTGAGTAATTGATAGCTGCGATTACTGATAACTGAGTTACTAATAACTGAGTGGCTGCTTTTGACAGTCCTGATTTTGTAGAACTAAACTGAGTTTTGTACTAAGCTGGTGACTGTTTCTGACAGTCTTGATTCTGAAAACTGATCTGAGGTTTTACACCAAGTCTGAAACTAATACTTTAACTTAGGAGTGTTCATCTAACCGACATACCCCAATTATAAACTGAGTTAGGGTCCAATCTGTGACCCTAGTTGGAAGGGTGTTAGCACCTTGCCAAGGGATACTAACAATGGCTGTGAGTTAACCCTATTTGGCAGGAAGACATTTCGTCAACCCTCACTGGCAGGAAAACTCGTATGAGATGTATCAATCCTTATCTGGCAGGAAGGTATCTCAACCTACGCTGGCGATGTAGTTCTGTAACACAGGGATTGCTACTAAGGGTCAAACCCTTCACTGACAGGAATACCCTCATCCCTGGGTTCGCTCGGTGCTGATTCCTACTCCCAACTGAATAGACACTGAACTGATTTCTAGACTGTACTAGGCTTGACTGAACTATTGCTGATCATGCTAACTGACTAAACTAGACTGATTTCACTGAGTACTGCTAACTGACTGAATACACTGAGTTCTGTAACCGACTAAGTACTACTGTACATGACATCACTGAGACTATTCTGAAGCTACTGTAATTCTAGGTAAACAACTAGATTTCGGGTATTGGATACACCCAGAACTTAATAGCATTGAAAGTAAAACATGGCATGGTTATAATAGCACAACAATAGTAGTTTGTTAATAATGCTTCCATTTAAACATTTTGTCAAACACTTGAGAGGCATGAACTTGTACATGAATGGGACCACATGATAACATGTCATGATCATGAACTTGAACATGGGAATATCTTAAACATGAGAGCATAGCATGATTACATAACTAAGATCATGAATTGGGGAATTCACATGTAATTCGCTTGAAATAGGACATGAGTGTTTCATCAAAACATATAAAGTTCATAGCTTGAACGTAGGAATGTCTTAAACATGAGGGAACAACAGAGTTACATGGCAAAGTTCATAGCCTGGGGATTCATCCTGAAATTGACTTAACATGATATGAGAATTTCATCAAACATGTGGAAGGCATGAATTTAAAATGTGAGAATATTGCTAAACATTATGAATTTAGGATCTATCATGGAATTTACTTGTATAAAGCATGGGAAATTCAAATTCATAGCATAAGGAGTTTAAAATCTTTCATGGAATCATACATGGGCCGAATTGAATGAATTGAATTTAAACATCATGAAAACATGAAATTCAATCTTTCTTGAACATACAAAATACCATAGTAATGGAAGATTCATTCTTTAATTAAAAGAAAAGAGTTTTTGGGCTCTATGGGTGAAAGAGGACCCATGGATGAACTCCCACATACCTTAAAACTTTAATCTTGAATGAAAAACACAATCTTAAAAGCATTCCTGAATTAGGAAACTTGAGTTCTTGATTTTCTTGAAGAAAAATTGTTGAAGTTCTTGAGGAGGCTAGGGTTTTTCTTTGAGAGAAAAGATGAATAATTGAGTGTATATTGCTTTTGGGGTCTGAAATTAAGTGTTATGGGCGGATTTGAGTGAGGGGAAGTGACCAAAGTGCCCCTAGACCCTTTAGAAACTGAATTAGCGTGTGAAACAGTTCTGTAACGCGCAGGCTGACGTGTCGTCTTACTTCCTCACACGGAAAATGTCATAACTTTTCGCTCGGGTATCGAATTTAGGCAAAATTGGTATCGTTGGAAAGCTAATTCAATTACCTGCAATTTAGTGGGTCTTGAACTGTAAAATTCTACGTATATAAAAAGTTATAGACGTTTAAATTAAATCCTTGTAGAATCAAATACCAAACTTTGGACGAATCAAAGGCTCTAAGCTCAACTTTGTTCTAATTGATTCTTATGAACATTTTTCACCTAAAAAGCAAACCAAACATGAGAATAAAGATCATGAACCTTATATTCATATGGAAATCATTTAGATTATAGCTTATACACGTAGGAACAACGGTTCAAAGAATAGCCCAAAAATACGGGGTATTACACCTGCTAAATTCACTAAAGCTAAAAACCCCAAACATTAAAATAAACAAAAGCTATTTACTTTGTGCTAAGCTAAATATCTTTACCTTTCAATAATATAATAACCTAATTATAAACCCACCAAACATTGCCAAATTTGAATATGATATTTCACTTGAAAATAATTTGACCCATGCTAATACATATTCATAAAATATATATTCTTTGGAGAAGCAACTAAAAAAAAGGGGAGGAGGAGGAGGACTCAGCATACTACTATAACTTTTAATTATGTAAGTTTAAATGCTTCATGCGGAAAATGACAACTGAGGCTTGCTCAAGGGTTGAGCGTAGAAAGTTAGTGAGAACATTATTGATCCTTCAACGAAAATGGAGAGAGAAAAAGACTGTTCAAATTTCTTTGTACGCTCAAAATACCTTCTCTTTGAACATCCTAAATTGCTCTATTCAAAACTATTTTGAACAACTTACGTATGCTCAAAATACTTCCCCTTTGGACATCCTAAATTGCTCTATTCAAAACTATTTTGAACAACCTATACAAGTTTCAAAGAACTCAAAGATACAACCAAATTGATAAACATATTATTTTTCTTACCATATAAGTACATAGCATAAAATATATACAAAAAGTGCGAAATCTCCATTATTCTCGTGTCTTTTCCTCCCATGCAATGAATAACTAAGCTAAACACACAACTTTAGATAAATACATAAACAACAAAGGTAAGAAAGACACTTTAAAGCTCCCGTCAAACAACTTACTACTAATCAATATGATATAAAGACTGACTAAACTAAACAAATAATTTTAGGTGAATGCATAAATTATATAAGTGAAAAGGAACACATTAAAACTCTTATCATTGAAGCAAAATACCACTAATAAACATGATAAAAGATTGTTAACTTTAAAGCTCAACAAAAACTTTACGCAAATATATAAATTATAAAGTTAAAAAGAATACATTAAAGTCGTCATCTTTGACGCAACACACAAAGCTCTTATCAAGAAGCAAAATACCACTAATGGACATGATAAAAGACTATTAACTTTGAAGCTCAACAAACAAACTTCATGCAAATACATAAATTATGGAGTTAAAAAGAATACTTTAAAGCCCTCATCTTTGAGGCAACATATCACTAATGAACATGATAAAAGACTAACTTTAAAATTAAACACACAACTTCAGGCAAATATATAAACTATGAATGTAAAAAAAGAGTTAAAATACCAGTACAATAAACAAGTGCAAAAATCATACCACCAAAAGCCTAAGTAATGCCTTGAACACCTACAGTACTACTGTATCGCCCCAAGTTGGCACCCCAGATGCTATAAAGTGCTTATGATCCCAAAGGACTACAAGCTAACCCTTTTCTGGTACCTGTAACTGAGCACAAAATAATATACTGTAAAAATGAGGAAAACAACTGGCGAAAACTTGCCATAAGGTTCAAAAACTAAAATACAACTGAATAAAGTATCAAAAATACTAAAGCAACTATCTGAACATCTAGTCTAAAAACTTCTAAACTGTCTGAATAAGGCGTTGATGGGACAATCCCCCAACTAACTCCGTCTACTAAAATACTGAATCTAGAAATATAATGAAAAAATAAAACATCCTCAAATGATGAGGACTCACTGCTAAGTCTACTGCTGCTGGCTGAATTGAACTGCTAAGGGTGCTCTGGATCTCGTACTTCTGAACTTAAGGTATAAAACACCATAGTACAAGAGAAAAGTATACGTCAGTATGTAATAATGTACTGGTACACTAGATGAGGTAAGTCTAAACGCAAAGGCTCATATGTATGAACTATAGCTGACTGGATAACATGAGACTACTGAATGAGGATACATGCATGAATACACAAACTATAACTAAAATCGTAATAACACTGAATACTGAATTCTAATAACTGGTTTACTGATAACTGGGTTTACTGATAACTGGGTTTACTGATAACTGCTATCTGAGTTTACTAATACTGAATTCTGATAACTAAGTCTACAAATACTGAAATCTGAGATCAAGCCTATCTAGTGGGTGATCCTTGAATCTGTTGATACTGATACTTATTGACTGAATCTGAGATCAAGCCTATCTAGCGGGTGATTTCTGAATGTACTGATAATGAATATGATTTACTGAAAATGAGATCAAGCCTATCTAATGGGTGATCTCTGAATCACTGGAACTATCTAAGTTCTTTACTAAGCCGATTGACTGTATCTGACAGTCCTGATTTTTGTATAGCTTAACTGAGTTCTATTACTGAGACTGAATCTGAAACTCAGACTGTGAGAAGTATTCATCTAATTGATATGCCCCGAATCTAAATTGGCGGGGTCCATTCTGTAACCCTAGCTGGAAGGGTGTTGTACCGTGCCACGGGTAAAGATACTTCTATGGTCAATCCTGTCTAACGGATAACCCTAAACAGGAAGTCAAGCCTAATCTAACGGGTGACTCCTGGGAGGTAGTCAAGCCTTAATCTAATGGGTGACTCCTTATCCTACGCTGGCTACACAGTTCTAGAGTACAGGGACTGCTACTAACGACTTTGCCTGACTAACGGGAAAGTCGTCATCCCTGCCCTCGCTCGGTGCTGAATCCTACTCCCAACTGAATACACTCGACTAATTCTTAGACTGTACTAGACTGAGCTAAATTTGTTACTGATCATACTGATTATCTGAGTTGAGCTGAGTTCACTAAGTTCTATTGACTAGCGGAATACTACTAAATTCTATTAGCTGATTGAATATTACTAAGTTCTGAATTGATTACTGAATGGGACTGGGATGTTACTGAGATTACTGAACTTTCCTAAGTCATAAAGCTGACTGAGTTATACCAAATACTATAACTGACTGAGAATACTACTGATCGTGACTTAACTAAGAGTACTATAACTGACACTGGCTCTAGACACACAACTAAATTGTCGGGTATTGAATACCCCCAGGACTCGATAGCATAAAAGTAAAGCATAACAATTCTTGAATAATATTGCAATCATCTATCATTCGCAATACAATCATTGAAGCATCCTTTCAAGTATTTGGGGTCATAAATTTGTAGACGTATAGTGTAACGCCCCGAATTCGATACCTGGAATGCAACACAGTGCCCATGATCCCGAAGGAACACAAGCTAACCCATGACTGATATCTGTAAACTGAGCACTGAATAATAGTAATAATATCATAAATGCGGAAACATGAACTAAAAAGCCATAAGGTTCAATACTAGTGCATAACTGAAAAATATGGTATAACAATACCAAAACAACTAAGATAATTGTCTAAACATACTGTAGTCTGAAAGCCTCTAAACTGTCTAAATAAAGAGTTGATGGGACTGTCCCCAACTACCTCCAACTACTGAAATAAACTAAAAACTGAACTAGTAATGTGATCATTATGTCCTTGAAGGATGAGGACTCACTGCTAACTCTGATCACTGAACTGGGATGCTACTGGTTCTCTGGAGCTCGTGCTTCTAAACCTATGGTATAAGACACCATAGCGCAAATGTGTTAGTACTTTGAATATACTGGTATGCAAGTGAGGTAGGATGAATGTAATAGGTTCATATGCATGAACAATACTAACTGACTGACTAACATGAACGTAAGAATACATGCATACATACGTTACTGTAACTGATATCATGATAGGACTGGATACTGAGTTCTGACTACTGAGTCTACTGACATTTACATCTGAGTCACCGATGAGTGAGAAACTAATACTGTATTATTGAATACTGAGGGGCTGATACTATGTTACTGATACATGGATAGTTGTGTCTGACAGTTCTGATTATGAAGAACTGGTCTGGTTGACTGTATCTGACAGTACTGAAGCTGAATGCTAATAACATAAGTTCTGATAACTGATATAACTGATAGCATGGGTGACTGCTGACAATCCTGAACCTGATGGAACTAGCTGAGTTTCGTACTATATCTGAGTAACTGAATCTGAGATTAGTCCTATCTAGCGGGTGATCTCTACATCTGATGATACTGATACTGATTGACCATAGTTGAGATCAGTCATGTCTGGTGGGTGATCACGGGTCTATTTATAATGATAAGGATTGACTGTATCTGACAGTCCTAAATCTATACTACTGAGCTGAATTGACTATATCTGACAGTCCTAATTCTGTAACTGAAACTGTGGGATGTATTCATCTAACCGACATACCCCATACTAAGATAAATGGGGTCAATCCTATAAACCCAACTGGAAGGGTGTCAGTACCGCGCCACTGGTAAAGACAACTGCTGTGGAGTCAGTCCTAATCTAGCGGTTGACCCCTGGGATCAGTCCTATATATTTAAATGCGCTAACGGGTGATCCCTGAGTATGTCAATCCTATCTAATGGATGACATCTTATACCTACACTGGCTACGTAGTTCTGGAACTTAGGGATTACTTCTAGGGATCTCAATGCTATCTAGCGGGTGAGTCCCCATCCCTGGGCTCGCTCAGTACTGAATCCTACTCCGATCTGAAAGAAACTGAACTGATTAACTGAACTGGGCAGATTAACTAAACTGAACTGATACTAGTGGTATTTTCTAGCAGAGCTAAATTGAATTTACTGAGTTCCGTTGACTGACAGAATATCCTGAGTTCTGATGACTGACTGAGAATACTGAAGTTACTGAGATTGACTGGGAATACTGAGGTTACTGAGATTATTGAGCTACTGAAATTATTGAGATTTATGAGATTTCCTGAGTCACATGACTGACTGATTTCTATGGATCATAACTTGACTGAGGAGATCGTGAAAATATGACATAGCTCTAGGCACACAGCTAAATGTTCGGGTACAGTACCCCCAGGACTCGATGAGAAGAAACTGACATAGTATGTATTACTTGAACACATGACCAATAACATAATTCATAATTCATATATTGAAGCACTTCATCAAACATATGAGATGCATAAGCTTGTGTATTTCATGATATCATACTAGTTGGGCATTGTTCCTTCATCTAGGCATTTAATCATACACATGGTAGGCATAGCATATGTAGACAACATTATACAACAATTAATCATCACGATTTATCTCTAATTTCATCATCCTAGGGTTTATTTATAGGTTCACATGAATATACATCTATACAAATCAATTCCTGTAATACCCCAAAAAATTCAAACCAAGATTAGAGCCATGTACCAAGCTTATGCATAGTAAATCATGGTTATTTTATAGTTTTATGAGTATTTTAGATGTATATTAAGGCTTCAAATAACTCCCAACTATCAGACGAATCAAAATATTCCTTACCGATTGAATTCTTGAGAAAGATATTGGTATAGTCAACTTCAAATGAGCACATCTCTCATTATACTTGGAATTTTTGAGCTCATTACCTATCAACATATAGATAATTGAATTGTATTTCCAACTATACCAATTTCACCTAAATCAGATATCGGAGCAAAGAGTTATTCCTATTTTACTACAGCATCAGGCTGGAAATAGTGTGATGACATTCGTGGTAGCTTACCACATTTGTGACGCCCTATCACGAAGGTCGTCAGCCTTAGAAAGAAATCATCTCCTAAGTGACGACATTCATGGTAGCTTACCACATTTGTGATGCCCTACCATGAAGGTCGTCAGCCTTAGGCAGAAACAAGCTCCTAAGTGACGACATTCGTGGTAGCTTACCACATTTGTGACGCCCTATCACGAAGGTCGTCAGCCTTAGGGAAAAACCAGCTCCTAAGTGACGACATTCGTGGTAGCTTACCATATTTGTGACACCTTGTCAAAAAATGTTGTCAGCTTTAGGCAGAATCCAGCTTATGTGTGACGACATTTTTGACGGCCTGTCATATTTTTGATGCCTTGTCATAAATGTCGTCAGGCTTAGGCAGAAACCATCAATTACAGCTCCTGTATGATGACATTCTTGACGGCTTGTCATATTTTTTGACGCCTTGTCACAAATGTCGTCAGCTATGATTTTTCAGCAATTGAGAATTTATTTCATAAGGGTACTTTGGTCATTTTCTTCACCTTCCATGACTTATAACCCTAAAGAGGCATAATTTTTCCCATTTTTCTTCAGTTAAGCATGTAAAAAATCCTCTCTTACGCTCTCAACTACAAGATTAGGGTTTCCATCAAACTCATCTCTCAAAAGAAAGATTCAAGCCCTTTTCCAAGATAATTGAGAATTAAGTTTCCCAATCCAAGAACTCTCCAGCAAATCATCAAGGTTTCCTTTCTAAGGTATGCGTAGTTTTCATCTATGGATCCAATCCGTTCATAGAGCTCAAGAACCATGTTTTAAATACTATTTTGTGAACTTTTTATGGTGATATGAGCATGTACATGTTGATGATTGTTGTTTAAGTTTCAAGATGATATCTAGAGATGTTTTCATGAAATATATATGCTTGTTAGTTGAAAACTATGAACCTTAGATGGTGTAAAATGGTACAAGTTATGCAACACATCTATGCCTTAAAGAATGCATGCAAGGTGTTCGATAAAATGCTTAGGATGCTAGAAATTCATCTTTATATGGTTCCATGATGTCTAAATGACAAGTCCATGTTAGGTATATACTTTAATATAAATTCCATGCTTTTCATGTGTTACTATTGTTGTGGTATGAAGCATGTATGATAATGGAGATATACAATAGGCACATGAAATATAGCTATGCGCTCCCTACCATGCTTAATATGTTGAGGAACTACATGATGTATAATATCCTCTATTTATGATAATGTGAATTGTGGACTCCAATCTTATGATCAAGTCAATCATGTTGTGTCAGTTTCCTTCCATCTAGTCCTGGGGGTATTCGTACCTGAAAACTATAGTTGTATGCCTAGAGCCATGTCATGTTTCACGATATACAAAATCAAGCCATGATTCAGTAGAATTCAGTCAGTCATGTGACTCAGGAAACCTCATGGTCTCAGTCAGTTATCAAATATTAGTAGTATTCCATTAGTCAATGGAATTCAGTAAGTTCTACTTACGTACAGTCAGTTAAATAAAGTTTAGTCTCTTCAGATGGGAGTAGGAGTTATCACCAAGTAAACCCAAGGATGGGAACTCACCTGTATATGAGGGTGTGATTCTTAGCAGTCATCCTTGAGTTCCAGAACTATGTAGCCAGCATAGGTTGAGACATCGCAGCCTATTATATGAGGGTAGATGAGGTGGATTAGCCTGTTATATAAGGGTTCCTACCGTTCTCACTAGAGTTACCTGTTATATAAGGGTTGCTCACATGTTGTCCTTACCAGTGGCGCGGTATTAACACCCTTCCAGTCAGGGAAGAGATTGGACCCCATCTTAGCCATAATGGCACATATGGGGCATATCGGTTAAACAACTACCTTCCACAGTTTCAGACTCAGTCTCAGTAAAAGAACTCAGATAGTTCTTCAGATATCAGTATACCAGGACTGTTAGATACAATCAAATTCAGTTATAGTGCGGAACTCGGATAGTTCCATCAGATTTAAGACTGTCAGATACAGTCGCCCATGTTATCAGAACTACAGTTTTAGCTATGTCAGTTATCAGTAAACCATGTATTAGCGTACAAATCTAGATATCACGTACTCATGACCTTAGTTACTATGTATGTATGTTTACATTCTCACGTTCATATCAGTCAGTCAGTTAGCATCGTTCATGCATTTAAACCCTTTTGCATTAGCCTTCCTCACTAGTATACTCAGTACTCCAGTTGTACTGACGCATTTATGCTATGGTACTTTCTTTCATGTTACACCATAGGTTCAGAGAAACGAGCTCCAGATCAGCAGTAGCATCCAGCCGCAGAGTTACAGTGAGTCCTCATCCATTCGAGGGTGATATTATTTTATTTCATTTATTATTTCAGCTCAATTTTGCTAGACGGAGTTAGTTGGAGACATGTTCCTTCAAATCCTTATTCAGACAGTACTTAGAGGCTTTTAGATTCAGTATTTAGACTTATGTTTAGATTCTTTATTCAGTTGAACCTTATGGACTACATGTTCATATTTTTCGCATTATTACGTTATATATGCAGTGTACAGGTACAAATATCAGTCATGGGTTAGCTTGTGGTCCCTCGGGGTCATGAGCACCGTGTAACATTCTGATTCAGAAAATCAGGGCGTTACAAACTTGGTATCAGAGCCTAAGTTTTAATAGAGTCCTAGGAAGTCTGAAAGTTGCATCTAGTAGAGTCTTGTACATGGGTGTGTTGCGCACCACATTTATGTATAGGAGGCTATGATATGTTTTAGGAACAGTTCCCTTTCTTCAGTATTCATGTCGTTCTAGTAAGCATAATTTCAAGTCAGTCTCTCAGTCTAATCCACGTCAGCATATTTAGTCGAGTTAGAGATAACTGATTTTGAAGTAATTCTTGGCATAGATTGGCTTCATTCCTGCTATGCCATAGTTGACTACAGAAACAGGATAGTTTAGTTTCAGTTCCCAAATAAGCTCATCCTAGAGTGGAAGGGTAGCACTTCGTCTTTCAGGGGTCAACTTGTTTCCTACCTTCAGGTAAGGAAAATAATTTCTAAGGGGTGTGCGTATCATCTCGTGCATGTTAAGGATTCAAGTTCCGAATCTCCCAGTAGCGAATCAGTCCCAGTGGTTAATGAATATTCAGACGTCTTTCCCGAAGATCTTCCAGGCATTCCCCTCGAAAGGGAAATAGACTTTGACATAGACCTTCTCCCAGATACTCAGCCTATTTCTATTCCTCCATACAGAATGGAACTAGCAGAACTTAAGGAACTGAAAGATCAGCTAAAGGATCTCTTAGATAAGGGATTCATCAGGCCCAGTGTATCCCCATGGGGTACGCCAGTCTTATTCATGCGCAAGAAAGACGGTTCTCTCAGAATGTGTATTGATTACCGTCAGCTCAACAAAGTCACGGTCAAGAACAGGTATCCGCTGCCTAGGATAGATGACTTGTTTGACCAACTTTAGGGTGCCAGTTATTTCTCCAAGATAGACCTCATATCAGGCTATCATCAGCTCCGAGTTAGAGAATGTGACATTCCGAAGACAACTTTTCATACTCGGTATGGTCACTTTGAATTTCTAGTCATGTCCTTTGGTCTTACCAATGCCCCTGCAGCTTTCATGGACTTGATGAACCAGGTGTTCAAGCAGTACTTGGACACATTCTTCATAGTCTTCATAGATGATATTCTGGTCTATTCTCGCATAGAGCGTGATCATTCAGACCATCTCATAATTGTTCTTCAGACTCTCAGGGATCACCAGTTGTTCGCCAAGTTTAGTAAGTGCAAATTTTGTCTAAGATCAATAGCATTCCTTGGCCATATTATTTTCGGTAATGGCATTAGATTTGATCCTCAAAAAACCAAAGCGGTAAGAAACTGGCCTCACCCTATCTCTCCTTCAGATATCAGAAGTTTCTTGGGTTTGGCTGGCTATTACCGACGGTTTGTCGAGGGATTTTCTTCTATTAAATTTCCTATGTCCAGATTGACTCAGAAGAAGGTTAAGTTTTAGTGGTCAGAACCTTGCGAGAAGAGTTTTCAGGAGTTGAAGACTCGACTCACCTCAGTTCCAGTTTTAGCACTTCCCAACGATTCCAATGGATTCGTAGTATATTGTGATGCATCCAGAGTAGGTTTAGGTTGTGTCCTCATACAGCATAGTAGAGTCATATCCTACGCCTCCAGAAAGTTAAAGCCCTATGAGAAGAATTATCCTACTCATGACCTTGAGTTAGCAGTAGTTGTCTTTGCCTTAAATATTTGGAGGCATTATCTATACGGTGTTCATGTAGACGTCTTCACAGATCATAAGAGCCTTCAGTATGTATTTTCCCAGAAAGATCTCAATCTTCGTCAGAGAAGGTGGTTAGAGCTCTTGAAGAATCATGACATGAGTGTACTTTATCATCCTGGCAAGGCCAATGTAGTGGCCGACGCACTCAATAGACTGTACATGGGTAGTGTTTCCCATGTTGAGGATAGTAAGAAGAAATTAGCTTAGGAGATTCTTCAGCTTGCCAGACTAGGTGTTCGCTTAGTCGACTCTTCAGAGGGCAGTGTATGTGTTCAGAGTAGTTCAGAGTCATCTCTAGTTTCCAAGGTAAAAGAGAAGAAAGAAAGGGATCCTAGCCTTGTCAAGCTAAAAGAGTCATATCAGAGTCAGGAAGTAAAGGTTTTCTCCCAAGGGGGAGATAGTGTTCTTCGTTGTCAGGGTCATCTGTGTGTTCCCAGTGTAGATGACTTGAGGCAATGAATTCTTGAAGAAGTGCATGGTGCGCGATACTCTATTCATCCAGGGGCCACTAAGATGTACCGCAACTTGCGGGAGATCTATTGGTGGAGTGGGATGAAGAGGGATGTTGCAAAGTTTGTGGCTAAGTGCTCTGCATGTCAACAGGTTAAGATAGAGCATTATAAACCTAGTGGTTCCATTCAGGAGTTCACTATTCCTACTTGGAAGTGGGAAGAAGTGAACATGGACTTCGTGACGGGTTTTCCTAGAACACGTCATCAGCATGATTCAGTTTGGGTCATTGTAGATAGAATGACCAAGTCAACTCATTTCCTTCTAGTTCGTACCTCTTACTCAACCGAGGATTATGCCAAACTCTATATTAGGGATTTGGTCAGATTACACGGTGTTCCACTATCTATCATCTCAGACAGAGGTACCCAGCTCACCTCTCACTTCTGGAAAGTGTTCCAAAAGGGTCTTGGTACCCAAGTTCATCTCAGTACAGCATTTCATCCTCAGACAGATGGTCAAGAAGAAAAGACCATTCAGACTCTAGTAGATATGTTAAGGGCGTGTGCAATTGATTTCAAAGGAAGCTGGGATGACCACTTGCCTTTGATTGAGTTTGTATACAACAACAACTATCACTCCAGTATTCAGATGGCTCCATTCGAAGCTCTCTATGGTAGGAGATGTAGGTCTTTGATCGGTAGGTTCGAAGTTAGTGAGACCGCAGTCATAGGTCCTAACTTAGTATTCAATGCCTTAGAGAAAGTTTAGTTGATCAGAGAAAGACTCCGGGCTGCTCAGAGCCGACAAAAGTCTTATGCGGATGTTCGTAGAAAGGATCTCGAATTCGTGGTCGATGACTATGTCTATCTCAAGATCTCTCCCATAAAAGGAATGAAGAGATTCAGCAAGAAGGGAAAGCTCAGTCCCCGATATGTCGGTCCCTTCAGGATTCTTAGTCACTTCGGCAAGGTAGCCTATGAGCTCGAATTGCCTTTAGATCTAGCCTCAGTTCATTCAGTCTTCCATGTTTCTTTGCTCAAGAATTGCATAAGTGACCCAACAGTTGTATTCTCTATTCAGAGCATTGATATTCAGAATAGCCTCTCTTATAAAGAGATTCTGGTCAAAATCCTCGACTATCAAACTCGTAGGCTGAGGAACAAAGAAGTTCCTCTAGTCAAGGTTCTTTGGCGGAATCCGTCCATGGAGGGAGCTACTTGGGAAGCAGAAGCATACATGCGAACCAAGTACCCTCTTCTTTTCTCCGCTAATTTAGACTTAGATCGAGGTAACCATTTTACTTAATCTTATTCAATTACATATTCAAAATTCCAGTAAAAAATTGGTATCAAGTATTAGTGCATAGATTATCATGCATTCATGAGTTCAGCTTATCATTCATGCATCAGCTAAGCATGTTCAGTTGGGCTATATTCAGTTTAGAATTCAATTCAGTCCTAAAATCATGTGCCAGTTAAGCATGATCAGTGTATGCGTTGTTTTATCTTTTCTTCCCTCTTAAGCAGTCATCATTCGAGGATGAATGTTTCCAAGGGAAAGATATTGTAATACCCCAAAAAATCCAAACCAATATTAGAGCCATGTACCAAGCTCATTCATAGTACATCATGGTTCTTTTATAGTTTTATGAGTAGGTTAGATGTATATTAAGGCTTCAAATAACTCCCAGTTATCAGACGAATCAAAACATTTCTTACCGATTGAATTCTTGAGAAGGATATTGGTATAGTCAACTTCAAACAATTATATCTCTAATTATACTTGGAATTTTTGATATCATGACCTATCAATAGATATATAATTGAATTATGTTTCCAAAGACACCAATTTTGACTAATTCCAATATCGGAGCAAAGAGTTATTCCTATTTTACTCCAGCATGTCAGGCTGGAAATAGTGTGACGACATTCGTGGTAGCTTACCACATTTGTGACGCCCTATCATGAAGGTCGTCAGTATTAGGAAGAAACCAGATCCTAAGTGACGACATTCGTGGTAGCTTACCACATTTGTGATGCCCTATCACGAAGGTCGTCAGCCTTTGGCAGAAACCAACTCCTAAGTGACGATATTCGTGAAAGCTTACCACATTTGTGATGCCCTATCAGGAAGGTCGTCAGCCATAGGCAGAAACCAGCTCCTAAGTGACGACATTCGTGGTAGCTTACCACATTTGTGATGCCTTGTCAAAAAGTGTCGTCAGCCTTAGGCAGAATCCATCTTCTGTGTGACAACATTTTTTACGGCCTGTCACATTTTTGACGCCTTGTCATAAATGTCGTTAGGCTTAGGCAGAAACCATCAATTCCATCTCCTGTGTGATGACATTCTTGACGGCTTGTCACAGTTTTTGACGCCTTGTCATAAATGTCGTCAGCTATGATTTTTCAGCAACTGGGAATTTATTTCATAAGGGTATTTTGGTTATTTCTTTCACCTTCCATGACTTATAACCCTAAAGAGGCGTAATTTTTACCATTTTCTTCAGTTAAGCATCTCAAAAACCCTCTCTTACGCTCTCAACCACAAGATTAGGGTTTCCATCAAACTCATCTCTCAAAAGCAAGATTTAAGTCTTTTTCCAAGATAATTGAGAATTAAGTTTCCCAATCCAAGAACTCTCCAGCAAATCATCAAGGTTTCCTTTCTAAAGTATGCGTAGTGTTCATCTATGGATCCAATCCATTCATAGAGCTCAAGAACCATGTTTTAAATACTATTTTGTGAACTTTTTGTGGTGATATGAGCATGTACATGTTGATGATTGTTGTTTAAGTTTCAAGATGATATCTAGAGGTGTTTTCATGGAATATATATGCTTGTTAGTTGAAAACTATGAACCTTAGATGGTGTAAAATAGTACAAGTTATGAAACACACCTATGCCTTAAAGAATGCATACAAGGTGTTCGATAAAATGCTTAGGATGCTAGAAATTCATCTTTATATGGTTCCATGATGTCTAAATGACAAGTCCATGTTAGGTATATACTTTAATATGAATTCCATGCTTTTCATGTGTTGCTATTATTGTGGTATGAAGCATGTATGATAATAGAGATATACAATATGCACATGAAATATAGCTATGCACTCCCTACCATGCTTAATATGTTGAGGAACTATATGATGTATAATAGCCTCTATTTATGATAATGTGAATTGTGGACTCCAATCTTATGATCAAGTCAGTCATGTTGTGTTAGTTTTATTCCATCGAGTCCTGGGGGTATTCGTACCTGAAAACTATAGCTGTGTGCCTAGAGCCATGTCATGTTTCACGATATACAAAATCAAGCTATGATTCAGTAGAATCCAGTCAGTCATGTGACTCAGGAAACCTCATGGTCTCAGTCAATTATCAGATATCAGTAGTATTCTGTCAGTCAACGGAATTCAGTAAGTACCACTTACGTACAGTCAGTTAAATCATGTTCAGTCTCTTCATATGAGAGTAGGAGTTAGCACCGAGTGAACCCAAGGATGGGAACTCACCTGTATATGAGGGTGTGATTCTTAGCAGTCATCCTTGAGTTCCAGAACTATGAAGCCAGCATAAGTTGAGACATCGCAACCTATTATATGAGAGTAGATGAGGTAGCTTAACCTATTATATGAGGGTTCCCACCCTTCTCACTAGTGTTACCTATTATATGAGGGTTGCTCACATGTTGTCCTTACCAGTGGCACGGTATTGAAACCCTTCCAGTCAGGGCAGAGATTGGACCCCATCTTAGCCATAATGGCACATATGGGGCATGTCAGTTAAACAACTAGCTCCCACAGTTTTAGACTCAGTCTCAGTAAAAGAACTCAGACACTTCTTCAGATATCAGTATACCAGGACTGTCAGATACAGTCAAATTCAGTTATAGTGCAAAATTCGGATAGTTCCATCAGATTTAAGACTATCAGATACAGTCGCCCATGTTATCAGAACTACAGTTTCAGCTATATCAGTTATCAGTAAACCATGTATTAGCTTACAGATCTAGATATCACGTACTCACAACCTTAGTTACTATGTATGTATGTTTACACTTTCACGTTCATATCAGTCAGTCAGTTAGCATCGTTCATGCATGTAAACCCTTTTGCATTAGCCTGCCTCACTAGTATACTCAGTACTCCAGTTGTATTGATGCATTTACGCTATGGTACTTTCTTTCATGTTACACCATAGGTTCAGAGACACGAGCTCCAGATCAGCAGTAGCATCCAGCCGCAGAGTTACAGTGAGTCCTCATCCATTCGAGGGAGATATTATTTTATTTCATTTATTATTTCAGCTCAGTTTTGCTAGACGGAGTTAGTTGGAGACATGTTCCTTCAACTCCTTATTCAGATAGTACTTAGAGGATTTCAGATTCAGTATTCAGACTTATGTTCATATTCTTTATTTAGTTGAACCTTATGGCCTACATGTTTATGTTTTCCGCATTATTACGTTATATATTCAGTGTACAGGTACGGATATCAGTCAAGGGTTAGCTTGTGGTCCCTCGGGGTCATGAGCACCGTGTAGCATTTCGATTCAGAAAATCAGGGCATTATAATTCCATATATAATTGATCACCCAACATAGATTTGAATTCAATTGATCATTCTCGACATAAACAAAACAAACTCGACATGAAATCATAAAGAAATCCATAAACTTAAACTTAGAAAAGAGATTCTCGGGCTTCATGGACGAAAGGAGTCCATGAATGAACACTACGCATACCTTAGCTTGTGATTCTACAAAGATTGACAGAGAGATTCTTGAAATTTAACGGTGAATTCCCTTGGAATTGAACCTTCTATGAAAACCCTAGGGCTTGTTCTTGAGAGTTTTTTAGAGTAATTGAGTATAAGTTGCTGAATTATGGACAAATCTCGTGTTATAAGGCTTATATAGGGTGGGAAATTAACCCTTTTAACCCTAGGACACGTACTTAATTTCTGAGAAAATTTCCCGATTTTCATCCTTGGCGCGACACACCACTATCGCGCCAAGTCATTGGAAAGTGACAAATAGGAAATTGCAAGGTGGCGCGACGCGGAGCTATCGCGTTGCCACCTTGTCTACGACCTGGAAGTTTGGCGCAATGCGCCACTATCATGGAGCAACACTAAAAATCGACAACTTTCATTTGACCTATCTCCATGATGCGTTGAAGGCTCAGGTGATACACTGTATCACGAAAAAAGGCTCTAACTCTTCACCCGGGTGTCGGATTTGGGAGAATTTGGTATCGATGGAAAGCTTATTGAATTTCTCAGATGAAAAAAAAGTGAAGATCTTAAAAATACCATGTGTAAAAAGTGGATTCGTCTTTCAAAGAAAGCTTCTAACATTCTTGGGAAAAATTTTCAATCTAGAAAAAGTACGGGTATTACATATAGGCATGCATACTAATGTCTCATAATTCATTCACCAAAGCCTTTAAACAAATACTTAAGATACATTAACTTGTACACAAAAGTGGAATTTCATATTAACATGCTATAATGCCACTACTTCATTCACCTAGGCATTTAATCAAACATATAGGGAGCATGCTTTGGTTATATAACCAACAATACATCTAAATAACATGGATACATCAATCAACATGCAATTTGAAGGGTTTATCATGAACATCATACCAATCATCACCTACTAGGATTTACTCTTGAAATTTGAAATCTAAAACATGAATAAAAACCCCACAATAACATAAACATGAACTTCAATTCAATCATAATCATGGAAATCATAAATACACAATCTTTGCACTTCAAAAAGGATTCTTGAGCTTCATGGGCAGAAAGAACCCATGAATCAACATCTAACATACCTAAAAAATTTGAATCTTGAAGGAGATTAACTTTTCTTGAAGGTTCTTGAATGGTGACGTTTTGGATTCTTAAGTTTTCTTGAAGAAGGGTAAGAATCTTGTTCTTGGGGATTGATCTTGAAAGAAATCCTAATTTTGATGTTATGGATGAATGGGGAGTTGTGAGCTCTAGTATGATATAAATAGGTGTTAAAAAGGGGTGGAAAAAGACCCAAAACCCTTTTAAAAACAACTTTAATCGCTGAACAAGATATGCAATAGCTTGGGTGACAGTCCGTCGCTTGCTCGACGGTCCGTCAGCCTGCCCTTCGCGCCTTGGCAGAACACAAGTTCACTGCCTCGGTTATGACGGCTTGTGCGACGGTCCATGGACATGTCCGTCGTACGCTCGACGGTCCGTTGACATGTCCGTCGCACTTTGGCCAGAAGATAGGGTTACTGCCTCAGTTACGATGGCTTGGGCAACGGTCCATCGCAGGCGCGACGGTTCGTCGGCCTTCCCGTCGCACTTTGGTAGCCCGGACAGCTCACTGTAAAACGACCATAACTTTTTAGTCCGATATCGGATTTTAGCGAAATTGGTATCGTTGGAAAGCTACTTCAATTTCTCATATGATAAAAAATCAAAATTGGAGAAATTCTATCAGATTTAACCATTATTCTCTTAGAAAGTCATCCCTAAATCTTCTGGAGACTAAACTAGACTTAAAGAAAGTTCGAGATATTACAACTACATTTACTATTAGCTCTTGAGTACCCCATAACAGTCAAAATAGTGATGTAAAGAGACAAGAAAGTAGCCATGAACTCAGCAATCCCAGCTCTCCCAAAAGACCAAGAATGTAGTTCACCAGGCTCAAATAGTCCTAATTTTATTTCTCGTTGTATAGATTTTGAATCGTACTCTAGTATTATTGGAGTAAATTAAAGTCCCACATTAATTAGGAAATGAACTGGTGGTTTGTTTATCTCGGGCAATCTTCCTCTCATGAGCTAACTTTTGGGATCAAATTACACCCAAATATCATATCTTTACAAGTAAATCTCCCCAATAATTTCCTTAGTTACTAGCACAACATAAATCTACTAATAATTTCTCACACACATACAAATTTCATCAAGATTGACATAAGTAGTCTTTTTGTTCTATTTTTCTTTTTTCAAAATTTTAATAGCTACAATAACATAATCAGTATATTCTCATAAAATGGGGTTTGGAGAGTGTAGAACATAAGCAGTCTATACCACTACTTTAGAGGTAAGGTGAGAAGTGATTTTTGATAGCCTCTAACTCAGAAAACTATACCCACCATTATTTAGCACCACAGGCTTCCTTAAACAGATCTATTATGAAAGAGAGCCACACAAGAACAAAACTCAATAGAAAAATTGAATAAGGAAAATGAAGCAACTTTATGCAAACACTGAAATTTATAGCAACCAACAAGAGTCCTAAAGCAAAATCCATCAACAAAATTAAGCCGTAAAAGCTAATCAATTTTCCAAAAATAAACCCACCATTCAATTTCAATAGTAAAGTTACTCAACTTTGAGAAAATCAAATCCACCAACATAATTCAGCAATGAAAAATATCCTTAACGCTCAGAAAACCTCCCAAAATCAAAAGAGAAGGATCGAACACTAACCCTAATTTCAATAACCTAGTACCTAAACTGCGAAGCACAACTCAAAATTTCCAAACAAATCAATTTTTTTACAACACAAACGCTAATTTCACTAACACAAAAAACCCCAATTCCTTAGAATAAGCTCAAAAAATCTCCCAAAATCAAAAGAGATGGATTGTACACTAACCCTAATTTCACTAACCCAGTACCTAAACTGCGAAGAACAACTCAAAATTGTCAAACACATCAATTTTTTCACAGCTTAAAAGCTAATTTTACTAACGCAGGAAAACTCCAATTCCTTAAATAAGCAAGCTTAATCATAACAAACAAAATTTGTCTAATCAAAAACTCGAAAAGAAAATCAAAATTTGCATAATCAAAAACTCGAACAGGAAGATACCCGGCAGAAAGCAGGCACACCAATGATAAATTTGTTTCTTCTTTGTTAATTGCTTATTAATGCAACTAATGAAGAAGAAAACACAAATGTAAGAAAGAGGATAGAGTGGCACGTATTCGATGCCAAATGTGTAATAAAGCAGCAAAAGCTCATCAGTGTATCACGTGAAATGACAAAACTATCCTAAAAAAATTTCATTTGATAGAAAGCACACATGTCCAAACCCTCCCTTATATAATGTACTAATAATAATAAGAATTAGACGACTAAAGAATTTTAGTCATAATAATTTAGTCTCTAAGAAACCAAGATGATTTGTGTAAATTTTTTTTAAAAAGAATTATTCATGGTGTCTTTTGGATCTCCATGCTAATGTCATTGGGTTTCTAAGCTAGAAGTCACTTCGCATGCAAGTCAATAGTCATTGATCATATTTCTAGCATGCTTTATTTGATCTTATCTTGTCAATTCCTTGATTTATTGTTGTCTCTGAATATAGTCAACATCTATCATCTAATAGAACACATTAAACCGAAGCTAGCATTCAAAATGGTGAAATGGATGAGGTCTGCTGTTAATGAGTTCAAACTAAATATAGATGGTTGTAATAAAAAAAATTCTGGTAGCGAAAGAGGTGGTGGAGTACTTAGAGATAATGTTGGTCACATGCTTATGGCTTTCACCGCTTATTTTAATTGTTGCTTAAATAACTATATATGTTGAGACTTGAGATCTGAAAATTAGTCTGAGTTGGTGCTTGTATCACGGCTTTCCTAAAGTCAATATTGAATCTAAATTTCTTTTGGTTATTTAGATGATTAAGAATGAGATTAATCTCTTGTGGCAGATTAAGGATGACATTAGACAAATTCAAGCTATGAGCTTAAGTGATCATTTTACTTTCACCCATATCTTCAGAGAAGATAACACCGCTTCTGACATGCGTACTAACTTTTTGGAACATTGCAAAATAACTACCTTCTTCAGCGTAAATCTTTCCTCATAATATAAGATCATATCAATGTTCAAAAATGACATAGTTGGCAAGTCTAATATTAGACTTCGAGTGAAGAAAGGTAACTTTAATTTTGCTCTTGACTGATTCTTCTTGCCTTTGTATAGCTGGATCTTCTTTATTTTGAAACTTACTTTTTGTGAACTCATATGATGAGGAGCAACCCTCCTCTTTTCCTTTTCGAGAAAGTATAGTAAAGTAATTGCTAATAAGTTAGCCTGATCTTTGTGACCGTATTATTTGAGAGAAATCAAGAAGGGAAGTAAAAATTCTTTGGATATATCTTCAAGATCTTTTTGTTTAAAGAAAAAAAAAAATAGAACTCAGATTAAATTAAATTTATTAGTTTCCCGCAATTGGGAGAAAAATGGAAAAGAGAGCCAGAAAATCAAGAAACTCTTAATTTCGTAAGTTATTATATTTTAAAAAATCATGGTATAACAGGGGGACTTTAAAAAATAACCTAGATTTCAGCAAAATGAAAGTGTTTTAGACTAACATTCAAAATTATAATTTATAGCCTTTTTTTCTCTTTTTTTTTCGTTTCCTTCTTTTTGTCTTCTTTCTTCTATCTCGTTTCTACTTCTCTTTCTTCTTTTTTCCTTTTTCCTTTTTCTTCTTTTTTTGTTTTTTTCCCTTTCTCATTTTTTTGTTGTATTTTAGATTTTATATATTTTATACTTTCAAAAAATATGATTACGTCGAGTACAAATCATGGATGATAATAGATACATCATAATCACTCATTGCGTTTGTATTCACCATCATTTTTTCATATTTTTTTTAGTTTTTGATTGTTTTCTATTTTCATTTGCTTTTTTCGTTCTTTCTTTTCGTTTTTTTCTCTCTTCTATCTATAACTTCTAGTTCTCTTGCTTCTTTTTTTCTTTTTTCTTTTTATTTTTTATTTTTTTGTATTTTTTTCTTTTTTTGTATTTGCTTTCTTGATTTTTTTTTCTTTTTTAATATTTTTTCCTTTTTTTTTGTTCTTTTGTTCTTTTTCTTTTTCTATTTTTTCTTTTTTCTTTTTTTTTTCTTATTTTTATTTTTCATTTCTTTCCTTGTTTCTCTCTTTTCTATTTGCAACTTCTATTTCTCTTTATTTTTAATTTTCTTTTTATATTTTTTATTTTATTTTTAAAATTTTATTTTATATTTTTTGTATTATCGATAAATATGGTTATGTCAAGCACAAGTCATGGGTGATAACGAAAATACCACAATCACTTATTGTATTTATATTCATACTATTATTTATATTTTTGCATTCATTGATAAAATTGTATTTATATTTTATAGTTTACGCTTATATTTATATTTGTATTTTATAGTTCACATTTGTATTTGTATTTTGTAATTTGCACTTGTATTTATATTTTAGAGTTAACACCATCATTTATATTTTTGCCTTTATTGATACAATTGTATTTGTATTATAGTTAGCGCATGTATTTGTATTTATATTTATAGTTTAAATTGTATTTGTATTTTATAGTTCAGTCTTGTATTTATATTTTATAGTTCCCGCCATTATTTATATTTTATAAATTGTTCACATGTATTTTAAAGAACTATTTCGTATTTCTATTTTATAATTGACTGAATATTATATTTTTATTTTGTGATCTCATTTTGTTTGTATTTGTATTTGTATTCTATTTTCGTCGATGCACTTGTATTTTTAAAAGAACTTTTTTTTATTTGTATTTGTAAATTGACCACATATTATATTTGTATTTGTAATTTTACATGTTTCATTTGTTTGAATTTGGATTTATAGTTGACAACATCATTTGTATTTTTAAATAACTAAAAAAGAATTATTTTTTCTTTCTACGAACACTTATATTTATATTCATTGATACGAATTGTATTTTATTAATTAATATTGAACAATACAATATAAGTGAATAAATTATAAAAACACAAATTTTAAATTATAGAAATACAAATGTTACATTTGTATTAAATGATGTATGTTTATATAACTTCAACCATACGCATACAAATGATTCTTATTTATATACAAATACAAATGATAAACTCGGCATACAAATACTAATGATACATTTGCATAGAATGACACATTTCTTATTTATATATTTTAGACTCAAGTAAATATAATTAATTCATATATTTATTTGTATACAGATATAAATGATAAATTGCATTCACGACTGAATATTCAAATAAAAATAATAAATTTATTTAAAATAAATTTCAAATATATAGTATGATACTAATAAAGATAAAATATATAAAACATAAAATATGAAAACACAAAAAAATAGAGGCAAGACAAAGAAAATAGCAAAAAAAGGAGAAAAAATGACTTGTTCTATGAAATGCCCCTAAATAATATTCTTTGGGTAGAGGTTTTTGATGTGTCGGGGATAGATTTTATGGGTCCATTTCCACCATCTTGTGGTAATATGTATATTTTGGTGGCAGTAGATTATGTGTCCAAGTGGGTAGAGGCTGTAGCTCTCCCTACTAATGATGCATGAGTGGTGATGAAGTTTGTCAAGAAGAATATATTTTTTTTTGGCATACCCAGGGCGATAATTAGTGATGACGGGACTCACTTTGTGAACCATTGATTTAAGAACCTGCTAGCAAAATATGGGTTCAGTCATAAAGTGGCCACGATGTATCATCTACAGACGAGTGGCCAAGTGAAGGTACCAACTGTGAGATTAAGTAGATTCTATAGAAAACAGTAAATGGTCACTGCAAAAATTGGTTAGAAAAATTGGATGATGCACCATGGGCATATAGGACAACCTATAAAATGCCTATTGGGACCGCTCCTTATCGATTGATGTATGAAAAACCATGTCACATGCCTATGGAGCTTAAGCATTAGGCTTATTGGGCAGTGGAAAAAAGTAAATCTTGATCCAGAGATTTGGGGAAGAAAAGGATGCTTAAATTGTTTGAGCTAGATGAGTTTCGCCTACATGCAAATGAGAATGCAAAATTGTACAAAGAAAAGACCAAGAGATGGCATGATAGGCATATTCTAACTCGAGTCTTTGAGCCCGGCTATAAAGTTTTGTTATTCGACTCTAGACTGGAACTTTTCCCAAGTAAAATGAGGTCCAAGTGGTCTAGACCATTTAAAGTAGTGAGAATGACCCCTCACAGGGCTGTTGAGCTTTGGCAAAAAGAAAAAAGTTCTATATTTCTAGTGAATGGAAGAAGGGTCAAGCACTATTGGTCATATCATGAGGATAGATAAAAGATGTTTATCACATTAGCAGATAAATGAAGTGATTAGAGAAAGACTTAAGACTACTCAAAGTTACGATAAGTCTTATGCGGATGTGAGGTGAAGGGAATTGGAATTCAAAGTAAATGATTGGGTATTGCTAAATGTGTCTTCTATAAAAAGAGTCATGAGATTTAGGAAGAGGGGGAAGATCAGTCCTCATTACGTTGGTCCATAAAAGATTTTGAAGAGAACTAGGAGCATTGCTTATGAATTGAACTTGCCTGTGAGTTTGGGTTCTATTTATCTCATGTTTCATATGTCCATTCTGAAAAAGTGTATGGGTGATCCTTCTTTGATAGTGCTTGTTGAGGATGTTGGTTTTAGGGATTCCTTGTCTTATGAAAAAGTCCCGATTAAGAAATTGGATAGGTAGGTTCATAGATTAAGGACCAAGGATGTAGCTTCGATGAAGGTCCTTTGGAGAAACCAAAAGGTAGAAGAGGCTACATAGGAAGTTGAGGAAGATATGAAGGCTAAATATCCATTATTGTTCCCCGGGTTGGATGAAAGTGCTTAAGATATGAGTTTCAATTTTCTTTTGTCATTTTTCGAGTTTATCTTTTGACTCTGATGCATTCTTGCTATTCTAGTGCTAAAAGTATCCTAACTCATCATTCTAGGATGAATGATCATAAGGGGGGGGGGGATAATGTAAGAACCTTAAAATTTTGGTTAATTTATTTTTGACCTTTTCGTATCCGTAATATCAATTTTTGACTTAAATTGTGTTTAGGGATGTTAAAAGTGTAATCCAAGAAAGTTTCAAAAATTTTGAAAAGGGTTTGGGGACATTTTGGGATCCCAAGTTAGTAAGGGTCCACGATATTAACGTGTCATGGAGGTTAACCTCCATATTTTCTCTATGTGATGGAGGCTATCCTCTGTAATATTGGTGTGGAATGGAGGATAGTCTTTGCGATATTGGCATTCCACACCAAGGCATAAATTTCATGCAGTTTTTAATTTTCTCACTTGAGGTGAAAGGCTTAGGCTTTTATGTCTTTTCACCCTTGTACGTCCCTTAAATATAAAATAAGCTTATTTCCTTTAGTTTTCAACTCTTTCACTCTCAAACTTAAAACCCAAGAAAAACTCAAGGGTTTCATAGAGAATTCATTATCCGGGCTCCAAGCTTCAAATTGATTACAAATTCTTGTGTGTTTTAGACATGTATCTCTTTCCCAAATATTAATTTTACATTATAGCATTGATTTGGTGGATTTCCATATGATTTAACTATGGGTTTTGAATATGGGTTGAGAGGTATGGAATGGTTATTACATGAATTGAATCCCTATGGTTTTGAATTGATTGTTTATGCTTTATTCTCATGATTTTAAACTAAATGGATGCATGGGTGTGGAAATTGGAATGGGGAACATGGGTTTCCCCAAATTTTATGTTCCAATGGTTCGGAATTGTCTTTAACCTCAACCCAACTTGTGAAATTTGTTTGAAACATGGATATATACACAAATTACTTTACTTTTTAAACCTTGCATTGCATAAAAGTTTAATGGAACATAAATTAATTTTAAAAGGCCTCGGAGACTATGGATTAATTTTAAATTGGATCTTGGGTGTCAAATGGGGGTTGTGGATTCCCCCTACTTAGATGGGAGGATGGGGGTCATGGATTCCCTCATCTTACACGGATTAGCTTGTAAGCCTAATTGGTATGACGATACCAAACTGTTAATGGCTTGATAAATGACTTCTTAGTTAAATGGATGGGTTTATGTGCAAGTGTTTTAATTGGGCTTAAAGAAGGTTGTGTAGCTTGCCGTGGAAGGTGGAGGTCCCGGGAGGACCGATATTGAAAACCATATTTTCCTGCATGTGGGTCTTCATAGTCGTGTGCATAGTTCACACCTAAATTATAAGTACCCTGGATTAGCGTAGGGTCTTGGATTCCCTAGCCTTTCCTTGGACTTTTCTGGTTCGTGCAGCCAACACGCACTAAGGCCCTTCTGGTAGGGGGAGCCAGACTCATATAGCCCGTGGATGTTTATTTTAGAATGGTTAGAGCTACACCATCAAGGTTAATAACTTTAAAATCTCATGCTTAAGCCTTGTTCCCTATCCCAGCATATTATATCTATATATGTATATAAATATGTGCATTGTGATTTTGACTAATATTTAGACATGGCATTATGTTATCATATCTCCCGAGTTACATGCTAGAGCTTACCCCTCTAACCGTCTAAAGAAGCTATATTGTTTCATAATGTAGTGTACAAAGACACTTCTTTTACCCCTATGCAACGTTAGGTGGATTAGCACATGCATCGAGTAGTTGTGAAGTGGTGAGCCTCCATCCATTGGAAGGCCCTATCTTTTCCATATTCTTTAATATTAACTAAATATTTTTGGATTCTTTTGGTCATGGTCGGGGGCTTGTCCCGACTTGTTTGGTATTCCAATTTTAGAGGCCATTATGGACAAATGTGGGTTGGTTGGTTATTATTTTGACTCTTAGTTTCATTGAGTCATCTATCTATCTCCTTATTACTGTTTACTTGGCTTCCACATTGTTTATTATGACTATTATGTTCTCTTGAGGTTGGGTTCAGGGGGTGGTCTTCGGTCTTTGGTGGACTTGATATACCCGTCACGGCCAGACCCTGGTTTGGGTCGTGATGCTTTACACTTTCCACCTTGGTTTTAGCGTTTTCAACTTTGTTATTCTAAGATTTTCCTATATCCTTAGCAGCAACTCTGTGAGTCACCTTCCTCAGTTCAAACTCTTCTAATTGTAGCCCACTGTGAGTAGACACTACCATCACTTACTCGGGATTTGAATCAGTATCACTCGGTAAACCTCCTTGAGGTCTAGTATTCTGTGCTCCCGAAAGTTGACCCAACTAAACCTCTAGTGTCTTAGTTTTCTAACTGCTGATTCTTCATATTGGTTTCCATCTGTACTTGAATATCCATAATCTGTTTCACCATTTTATCGATATCGCTTGATTGAGTATTTGCCTGACTACCCCGAGTTTGTTGTTGTTGATTCTAATTTCCCGACCCTCGATAATGATTTGCATTTTGTCCCTGATTTCTACCCTATGAGAAGTTGGGGTGATTCCTCCAATTAGCATTATAAGTATTGCCAAAAATTTTATTCCCCTGACGTTGTGCATTACCCACATAATTAACAGATTTTGTATTTACTACACAAGTATCTGCTACATGGTCACTACTACTGCTACCTCTTACCAAGTCTGAGTTTGATGTACTACATTTGCTATCGTTGGTGTGTCCTCCAAACTCAAATTGCTGAACTGGGTATTCATTTGATATTGTACCGAAGAAATTTGCACTGTTATAGCCATCAACTAGTTAACTTCTAGCACACCTACAACTTTCTTTGAAGTCCTCCTCGATATATCTACATTCCACTTGGGATTTCCCTGTTGAAATCTGATTCAGCAGTGTGATAGCTCAACATAAGTTTTTTTCAATGTTTGTCCACCTACCGCTAAATCTAGGAGAATCTTAATAGTTGGATGGATACCTTCAATAAAAGTATGCACCAACACTTCATTGGTATGATGATGGTGAGGACAATTACGGAGCATAGACTTACATCTTTTTCATGCTTGGTATAGATTCTTTCCATCTTTCTGCCTGAAACTTAAAATTTCACTTCTCAACCGTGAGATCTTTCCAGATAGAAAGAACCAAATAAGAGATTTTCAGGCTAAGTTATCCCAGGAAGTGATGGAATTCGGTAGCTCTACCTTCAACCACCTCTTTGCTTCCCCCAATAGAGAAAAGGGAAAGAAAGTAAGTCTAAGATAGTCGGTAGATACTCCAGTGGGAATGTATGTATCAACTAGTTTTTAGTGGCGACAATTAGTGGTGAGTCAATTTGTTGCTGCAAAAATATCATATTTAGTGGTGACAATTATTATCGATTCAATACATCATCTTTTAGAGTCGGATAATTTTTGTCGCCTCTAATAGGTGTCACTATACTATAAATTTCAGTTCTCGCTAATAATAAAATTTTGGCTCCATTTTTATAGTGACGGCTAATAAAATGTCGCCTCTGAATTATTTATGTGGAGATGACGTCTCCACTAAAACAAATTTATTTTATTTTTTAAAATTATAATAATGGGAAACTTCTAGTAGGTAGTATATAAGTAAATTTTTAGACAATTAAAAAAGAAACAAAATATCAATTGCTCTTCCATCGTCTTGCTCAAGTTCAAGCTTTACTCAACCATTTCATCATCTTTGCTCAAAAAATTATACCATTTCATCATCTTTCTCAACCAAAATCTCAAATCCATTGAAGAAACAAAAATTTCTAAATGGGTTAGCTAAAATTTGTTAGGTTTCATGGTTAAAACTTTGCTCAAATCTCAAATTTCCTAAATGAATTTGCTCAATTTGTTAACTGAAATACCTAAAAATTTCCTCTTTGCTGAAATAGGGTTTTCTAAAGTTATTACTCTACCGGTTATCTGCAACAAATCAATTTGTGGGTGCATGCATTTTTTATTTTCACATGCAATTTTATTAACTCAAATATTTTGCCGGAACAGGATATCTCTTTGCTAGAAATTTTTATTTTTTCTCAAATAAGGTTCTCTAAGTTTGTGCTCCATAAGGTATGCAGTCAAAACCCTTTTGGGTATATATATAATTTTGTAGGTTGCATGTGCAATTTCTTTAATCAATTTGAAGATCTGTAGGAATAAAATTCTGTAAGGTCGAAGGACGAAGGAATAGACTTCAAAATTCATGAGGTTATAGAACCGAAGGTACAACTTATGTTTCTCTCTAATTTATTTTGTGTATTTTGTTAATTTTTGGTCTTAAAAATTGTCTCTGAGTTATCGTTATCTTTATTTCGGTAAGCTGAAAGTTCATTTTTTAATTTGTAGACCTTTTGGTATTGTTATTGTGATTTCACGTTTGTAGATCAGGTATGTTGAATCAATAATTAATGTAGAGAAAAGTATTTTTTTAATGTTTTATGGGTGACTAGGCTTGCAGTACATGGATGAGGAGAAAAAAAATGGTGTGACAATTAGTGTAGTCAATGAGGATATTAGTGTTGTAGTTAGAGTTCCATCGGAAGCCATAGAAGTTCTAGTCTCAGGGATCGTGCCCCCAATGTGGGATTTTTGTTATCTCAGTCTACCTAATTTCGTAGTCTTTGTTATAAATGAGTAATCTTGACTATATGTACAAAGGAGTCGAGATACAACTGCTATAGAGTCGAGTACCAATTATCCTGATGTAAATACTCTGTGAGATTAGAGCTAACATTTACTGGAACACTTGTAGATGTCACTAGGTTGACCATTGAAGGTGTAAGCATCTGGTATATTGGGAGTTTCTCCTTTTCTCATATCTTGTCTTACAACATCGATAGGATTTTCAGCATGATAATGTCTTCATTCCCTTACTTTATTTTCCTCAGTATACCCGAGTCTCAAATTCTTTCTGGGGTTGTCCATGGTGTAATGATAGCGCATCTGACTCCAGATCAGAAGGTTGTGCTGTGTGTTCGGTTGATCATTTACGGTGTCTTTGTATGACTGAAAATACCTTTTCTGAATAAAATAATTATTTAGTTATCAATGAGGATAACAAGTGACGAGATCTTCATAAATCACCTGAAAATGGACTGTGATGATGAATGTTTCTTTATGGTCAATCTAAATTACTATATGGAGAAATCTTACCCGTGTCTTGGGGGGGACATGGTATAGCATTCATTTGCAAACATTGTCTACAACCATGACAGGTCTGTTTCTTTCTCTTTCATGTTCATAAAAAAGCAAAATTTGAGCCTTGAATTCTCCAAGAATGATGAACATGCCTCCTCATTCTCTAAGGATGATAGATCCGTATTAATAGCTTCACGAATTTCAAACATGTGACTAAAAAAATATGGAGGGGAAGGATGCCAGTGTTTAATTAGAAAATTAATTAACAGAAAAAAATATAGGTACTGTTGGGAGTTGACTTTACAGGTTGTGTGCTTGAAAGTGAATCTTGCAAACCAAATAGTATTTTAATAATATTCTTTAAGAGTTAATTATTATGTTAAGAGGCCTGGCGATGTATTGGTCGTTATACTTTATTTCTCAGAGGCTGCATTGGCAAAGCAACAACAGAACTATATAACAACATAATAAAAAGAAAATGATAGGGCTGGGCTGTGATGATTGATTGTTATTGAGAATATGAAACCTGGCATTGTTGTTTCAGGCCTGTATCTTGGAGGGGCAACCCGTATTATTGGGTTCGCAGCCATGGTAGTGTCAGAGAACTCATTGCCTGAGCTAATCACTTATCCGAGCCTCAAGTCTTTTTGATATGACTGGATACATTGACGGCCCCCTCAAACTTGCTGATCATTTTTTTAGAGGATCTACAGATCATGACTCTAGGTTTAGTTAAGGTTGAGGCAGTTGCCTTTGGTTCAAAGGTTGGGGGAACGATCCCTGAGACTATAACTTCTATGGCTTCTGGTAACTCTAACTACAACACTGATATCCTCATTCACTACACTAATTGTCATACCAGTATTTTTTCCCCTCATCCCTGTACTGCTAGCCTAATCATTACACTAATTACTATTCAAAATGCTAATGGGTGCATATTTAATTCTCCAAAAATATTATATTCTTGGAGAATCCGACATGGGTGTGGCATCACAAGTGAAGAATCTGTACAACATAGAATACCCGAGGTTAAAATCAATGATTTGGTCTTTTATTTTGTTGGTCTTAAACAATTTGTTCCCTTGCTGAAATGTTAATGTCGTGCAATCACATTTGCAAATATGTTGTTCTGAGTCATTCTTTTAGGATAGTAGTGAGTTTTTTTTATCCTTTGCATCAAAAGTTGAACCCTGACAATAGGATGTTGGCCCTTTCCCCATAGCATGACAAACATAAGCCACATTTGTAGGCTTCTTCTTCTTAAAATTGGGAGGATGACAAACAAGTTTTCAATAGTTATCTTTGAGATGAACCTTAACTTTGCAGTAGTCACATTGTAAACTGTGATAGAGATTGATACAACTTCTTCATAGTATACCCTAATTCTTTTGGTGTAAGTTGTTTCTTTTTCCCCTGCACCTGCGTATTGGAAACTATAATAATTTAAAATCACATTGTATACTTCATTTTTTAGTTTTTCCAGAACATTACATTTGTGATTAGTTTTTGTTTATTTGATTATGGATTTGGAGTTTGTTGTGATATTTACAATACACTTCGATTTTATTTTTATTTGGATTGTTGTCATACTTGTATATTTAATTAATAAATTGACTTTTTTAATTATTGAAAAGATAGGAATGGATAGTTGGATATCACGAATAGAGCTGACCAAAGATATAGAGATAGAGTAGATAACTTTCTTAATTGGGCGTTCACTCAATCTGGGGTGAGCACTATTATTCAATGTCCTTGTAAGGAGTGTAGGAACACTGTGTTTAAGCTGAGAATTGATGTAAGACTACATTTTTTGAATAAGGGCTTCTGAGATTCTTATAGAGCGTGGGATTATCATGGAAAAGTGTTGGTTAGCGGTGAAAATTCTAATCCTATTGGTAGTGATGAAGTAGAAGATGATGAAATTAAAGAGGACGATGTTATTGAAATGGTTCATGATGCTTGTGGACATATAAATTTAGGGGATAATAGTAATTATCAGGAGGGAAATGAAGATCCAAATGTGCATGCAACAAAGTTTTACAGATTGTCAGAAGATGCTCAGATAGAACTTTATCCTGGTTGCACAAAAGTCACAAAATTGTCCTTTGTTGTTAAATTACTCCATTTTAAGTACCTTAACCATTGGAGCAACAAATAGATGGATGAGATGTTGAACTTTTTTAAAGAGGTTCTCCCTAAGGGGTCATTTGTACCCAAGTCTTTCTATGAAGCAAAAAAAGTTCTTTCCGATCTCGGCTTGGGGTACACCAAAGTAGTATTAGTAGTAGTAAGAATGATTATATATTATATTGACGTGATTATTTGAATGTCCAATAATGTGCCAAGTAGAGTGAATCTGGATGGAAGTTGGAAGAACATAAAAGGCAAGAAAGTGGCTCATAAAGTATTGCGATATTTTCCAATTAAACCAAGGCTTCAAAGATTGTACATGGCAAAAGAGACGGCAAAAAAGATGAGGTGGCACAAGGGGGAAAATATTAATGATGGTGTCATGTGACATCCATCCAACTCAATTGCATGGAGATATTTTGATAAGCGTTATCCTACCTTTTCAATTGACTTAAGAAATGTTTGATTAGGTTTAACAAGTGACGGATTTCAACCTAATAGGAATATGAGTTCCAATTTATAGTATTTGGCCTTTCGTGCTAGCTACATATAATTTTCCACCATAGGATTGCATGAAAATTCCATATTTCATTATGACTCTTCTTATTTTGGGCCCTAAGTGTCCAGGAAATGATATTGATGTATACTTACAACCAATGATTGAAGAGTTGAATGAATTATGGAAAGGGGTGGAGACTTATGATGCACACTCAAAATCTAATTTTCTTATGTGTGTTGCTCTCCTGTGGATGATTAATGGCTTTCCTGCATATGGTAACCTTTCAGGATAGTCAACCAAAGGCAAGCTTGTATGCCCTTGTTGCCACAAAGATACACATTTGATTTCTTTACGTAATAAGTTATGTTATATGGGTCGTCGTCGTTTTCTTCCTATGAACAATCCATGGTGTAGAAATCAAGTTTTATTTGATGTAAAAGTTGAAATTGGGGATGCACCTATTCTTTTAACAGGTGTTGAAGCACTTGTGCAATTACAAACTTTGGGCAATGTGACTTTTGGTAAAGGCCAAAAGAGAAAGCGTAATGTTTCTAATGATGATTATAATTGGAGGAAGAAATGTATCTTTTTTAAATTGCCTTATTAGGATGGTCTTGACCTACGACATAACCTTGATTCAATGCACATAGAAAGAAATATGTTTGAAAGTTTTTTTTTCAACTATGATGAGTATAGTTGGAAAAACAAAAGACACATTGAAAAATATATATGAATTGATGGACCTTGGAATTAGGCAAAGTTTGCATCCAATTGAGGATGGAGATAATATTTTGTTACCGGTGGCATGCTATTCTTTGTCCCATGAAGAGAAGTTACAGTTATGCAATTTCTTACCTAATTTGAAGGTTCTGAATGCCTTTTCATCAAATATTTGTAGGTGCATTAATGTGTGTGAGAAAAATATACATGGATTGAAGTGTCATGATCATCATGTATTATTGCAAGATATTTTACCAGTAGCTATATGTGGTTTATTTCCTAAGGAAGTTTGTGAACCAATTATATCCTTAGGCTAATTTTTCAAGAATCTATACTCTAAATGCCTGAGAATTGAGGATCTTGACATCCTAGAGTCTGAAATTCCTATCATATTGTACAAACTTCAAATGTTTTTTCTTCCAACGTTCTTTGATGTCATGATTCATTTGCCAATTCACTTGATAAGAGAGGCAAAACTTGGTGGACCCGTTCAATATAGAAACATGTACCCTTTTGAGATGTATTGTCTCATTCTAAAATTAAATGTCAATATATTTAAAATGTCATATTCTATAATTATTTAAATGGCAATTCTTTATATAGGTATTTGCGATAACTTAATGTAACACCCCAAAATCTGATCCCGAGACGTCACACGGTGCTCAAGACTACGAGTAGCCTTAAGCTAACCCTATTTGTATACTACTGAGCCTAACTCTTATAATAATGGAAATATAGACATGAAAGTCACACTAAATGTGGAAATTGTCTATAATATCTGAGAATAATCTAAATAAAATATCTGAAACATCAAAATGAATAATTTATATCAACACTAGTAGTCTGACAAACCTCTAATACTAATAACTAGAGAATCACTGGGACAAACCCTCAGCTAACTCAAACTGTATAAAAGAAAATGCTAAAAACTCATAAACTGATAAACTACAAAATCTGAATGGATAGAATAGGTCCCCGAACTATGAGGACTCACCAACTAGAATGTAGATGGAGATGCTCGAGCTACTCACGCTGCTGATACTGAGCACCTGTACCTATATTATGAGACAATCTAGCACATAGATGTATATGTGGATCAGTACTTTGAGGATGTACTGAGTATATGGGGGTGATATGTATAAGTAAAACATCATCTCATAGTCATCATTTATAAAATAATGCATGCTAAATGTAATTGACTCGCATAAGATGGATTGTCTGAAATATTAAAAATAATAGTCATGAATAACAAATCAAACTTTGGGAATCTAGTGAACCATAACACTTAGTTCTAAAAGCTTTAATTGCATTCTCCCTATTTAAACCATTCTGTCTAATTGTAGAAGGACTCACTACTGAATCAAAAATCTGAAAGCTGAAATTTGAAGCTACTATCTTTTCTGTAAGGTATAATCTGAGTAAAACTTGTGAACCTTTACACTTAGTTTTCTAAAAGCTTTTCCCATTCTAAAATCTGTAGTCTGTAAGCCTTAAAACTTTAGGGAAATACTTTATCTAAAAAGATGTATATCTTTTACTAGCAGGGAGAAATACTTTAAAACTGTTCTGTAAAGGAGGTTCTCTTAACTGATATAAACCATGTGAGCTACATGGAGTCCAACGTCTCGTCCTCCTATGGAAGAAACCTCACGTTGGGGAGAGGTGTCATACTCTTTCCAGGAAGTATAACCTTAGCTAAAGTGATCACCATCTCAACACACTATGGGCTCTGAATCTGAATCCTACGGTGGCACATAATTTTGGGGCATGAGACCTTAGAATCATACCCAACTCGGTGCTAAATACTACTTCCTTTTTATTTGCTACGGTCATCTCGTGGAAATCCACTTTAAATCTCGCATAAGGTTTATTTATGAAACCAGTTATGCATTTATCTGAATAAATCTGTAAGTGAAGCTATATTGCTTCCTGTAATCTGTAATAACTTTGTAAAGTGGATTTAAAAACTAATCTGAGGATCAAAAGATCAAAACTTTATAGAGAATCCAAAATAATCATCTCATAGGATGCTTAAAGCATCATCATTCTCAAAATCTCAACATATAAACTTGGAACTTAATAACCCATATATCAAACTCATGTAAAAGCATCTTAATAATCATGCTTGATAATGAAAACAATGAAAATTCATCTCAAAATCTGGAAATTTCTGCAATAAGCATGCAAATATGAAAATAGACATCCAATTCAACTTATAATTCTCTTGAAATCTCATAATCTTGTAAATGGCAACATTAGGTATGAACCCTAATTTCAAATTCATGAAAAATCATAGAAAATCAAATAACTTTGTAATTTAAAATAAGTTTTGGGCACAAAGATGAAAGAAGTATCCTTGTTCATAACCCCACATACCTTAATTGATGCTTAGATGAAGAAACCTTGAATCTTGAATTCCTATTGAGTTCTTGATGATGGGTTCTTGATGTTCTTTCTTTTGAAATCCTCAATTTGAAGTTTTCTTGGAGAATCTATGGAGGATTTTGATTCCTTGTAGAATAAACTCTTGGTTTCTAGGGTTTTGCTTTTGAAGAGGATGATGAATAATGAGCACAATAGTCTTAGGATATGATTAATCTTGTGTTTTGGATGGATTGGGGGCTTGGGAATTGTCCAAAATACCCTTTGAAAACGCTTAAACGAAGCTGAAAAATCATAGTTGTGTCCCAATTTAATGAGCCACCGCGACGTTCCACAATCACGGTGGATCACTGGAAAAAGGACGAGTGTGAATTGGGTTCCCTCCGCGACGCACCACCATAGTGGAGCCCCTATTTTTTCCATTTCGACCACTGGCGCAACGCGTCAGTATCGCGGAGTGACACTGAAAATTTTCAAGCGGAAAATTGGGCCTCTCCGCAATGCACCAAAATTGCGGAGTCTCACTGGAAATTGACAATTATGATTTTATGTTTCTCCGCGATGCGCTAAGGACCCAAATCACGGTGTTTTATGACAAGAACTTAAAATAGCCATAACTTCTTACTCGGTTATCGGATATAGGCAAATTTTATATCGTTGGAAAGCTTATTCAATTTTCCGCACAATGGGAGGTCTAAATCTCAAGAATTCCACATGAAAAAAAATAATATTCACTTTGGAAGCTCTCCCTTAACATTCTAGGGACAAATCTAAGCTAAGAAATTTTTGGGGTATTACAATATCTCCCTCTTGGGAACATTTGTCCTAGAATGTGGCTAGTTAAGCTGGAATTACTGAGGAATCTGAGGCTATAAACTATCATGCAAAACTAAAATAAATTGAAAGACTGAATCTCAATTATAATGAGCTGCTGAACTAATCTGAAAGTGCAGGAATTCTCATGAAATTAACTATATAGCTGAATCTAAGAATGAGGAAAGGAACTGAACGAAAGAAACTATTACCTTCAGCTGAATTTGAGTTCTTGGAGAAAAGATGAGGATACTTGGTACGCATGTCTGCTTCCGTTTCCCAAGTATCACCCTCAACAGACTGATTTCACCACAGGTCTTTGACCAAGGGAACTTCTTTATTCCTTAGTCTACGAATCTGACGATCAAGAATCTCTACTGGAACTTCTTCATAAGAAAGGCTATTCTGAATATTTGTATCCTCTAGAGGAACTACAACAGCTGAATATTCCTTGCATTTCTTTAACAAGGACACATGGAACACTGAATGGAGTGAGGACAAATCTGCAGGTAGCTCAAGCTCATACACCACTTTCCCAACACGACTCAAAATACGAAAGGGACCAACATAGCGGGGACTAAGTTTCCCATTCTTGCCAAATCTCTTCACCCCTTTCATGGGTGAAACTTTCAAATACACTAGATCATCAACCTTAAACTCAAGATCTCTTCTTCTCATATCTGCATAAGATTTATGATGACTCTGGGCTGCTTTCAATCTCTCTAATTAACTGAAGTTTCTCCATAGCTTCAAACACCATGTCTGGATCAATCAAAGTGGCCTTACCAACTTTGAACCAACCAACTGGTGATCTACATCTCTGCCCATAGAGAGCCTCAAACGGAGCCATCTGAATACTAGCATAACAACTGTTATTGTAAGCAAACTTAATTAATGACAAATGTTCATCCTAACTACCTTTGAAATCAAGAATGTAAGATCTCAACATATCTTCTAAAGTCTGAATGGTCCTTTCTACCTGACCATCTGTCTGCGAATGAAAAGCTGAACTGAGATGAACTTAGGTACCAAGACCCTTTTGAAAAGATCTCCAAAACTGAGAGGTAAACTAAGTACACTTATCTGAGATGATAGACAAAGAAAATCCATGCAATCTAACCATCTCTCAAATATACAACTTAGCATAATCTTCAGCCGTATAAGACGTGTGAACTAGCAAGAAATGCACTGACTTAGTCAATCTATCTAAAATTACCCAAATCGAATCATGGTGACGATGCAAATGGGGTAAACCAGTCACAAAATCCATATTCACCTCTTCCCACTTCCAAGTGGGGATTCCAAACTCTTGAAACGTACCACCAGGCCTTTGGTACTCTACCTTAACCTGTTGACAAGTTGCATACTTAGCTATGAACTCTGCTATATCTCTCTTCATACCACTTCACCAATAGATTTCCTATAAGTCGTGGTACATCTTGGTAGCACTGAGATGAATAGAATACCGTGCACCATGCACTTCCACCATAATTCGCTGCCTCAAATCATCAACACAAGGCACACACTATCTATTTTGGTATCTTAACACGCCATCTGTCCCTTAGGATAAAACCTCTACCTCTTAGTCTTTAACTAACTCCTTTAGTTTGACTAAACTAGAATCCATATCTTGTTTCTCCTTCACTTATGAAACTAGGGAAGATTCGGAACTACTCCGAACCCAAACATTTCCCTCGACGGAATCAACTAATCTAACTCCCAATCTAGCTAAACGATGCACTTCTTGAGATAACACTTTCTTATCATCCTCCACATAAGCAACACTGCCCATTGACAATCTACTAAGGGCATCTGCCACTACATTGGCCTTGCTCGGATGATACAACACACTCATATCATAATCCTTTAACAACTCCAACCACCTTCTCTGACGGATATTCAACTCCCTCTAAGTAAACACATACTATAAACTTTTGTGATTCGTAAACAAATCAACGTGCATACGATACAGATAATGTCTCCAGATTTTCAAAGCAAACACCATAACATCTAATTCAAGATCATGGGTTGGGTAATTCTTCTCATGAGACTTAAGTTGTCTAGAGTCATAGGCAATGACCTTACCTCTCTACATCAACAAACAACCCAAACCAACTCTGGAGGCATCACAATACACCACAAAACCATCTGTACCATCGGGTAATGCTAGAACTGGGGTTAAAGTGAGTCGAGTCTTTAACTCCTAAAAACTCTTCTCACAGGAATCTGACCACTGGAACTTAACTTTCTTTTGGGTCAATATAGACATAGGAGATGCAATAGATGAGAAACCCTTGATAAAATATCTGTAATAACCAACTAGACCCAAGAAACTCCTAATGTCTGGCAGAGAGATAGTCTAGGAAAATTTATCATGGCTTCTGTCTTTTGGGGATCAACTCTAATGCCATCAGTGGAAATAATATGATCGATAAAATCTACTGATCTTAGACAAAATTCAAACTTGCTGAACTTGGCAAACAACTAATGATATCTAAGAGTTTTCAACATAATTCTAAGATGGTCTGCATGATCATCCTCACTACAAGAGTAGACAAGGATATCATCTATAAATACTATGACAAACATGTCTAGATACTATTTGAACACTCTATTCATCAAGTCCATGAAGGTTTCTGGGGCATTGCTTAGCCCGAAGGACATGACTAGAAATTCAAAATAACCATAATGGGTTCTGAAGGCTTTCTTTGGAATATTAAATTCCCTGACTTTAAGATGATGATAGCCGGATCTAAGGTCTATCTTTGAAAAATAACTGGCACCTTAGAATTGGTCAAATAAGTCATTAATTATAGGAAGAGGATATTTGTTCTTGACTGTGACTTTATTTAGCTAACGATAGTCAATGCACATACGCAAAGAACCATCTTTCTTTCACACGAATAGGACGGGAGTGCCCCATAGAGAAACACTAGGCCTTATGAAATCTTTATCTAGAAGATCTTTGAGTTTCTCATTCAACTCCTTAGGCTCTGCAGGAGCCATATGGTATGGAGGGATAGAAATAGGATGAGTATCAAGAAAAAGGTCAATACCAAATTCTATCTCTCTATCGGGAGGTACCACTAGGAGATCTTCCAGAAAAACATTAGGAAACTCATTGACAATATTGACTGACTAAATTATTGGAGTCTCAGACTTAGTGTCTTTAACTCAAACAAGATGAGAAATACATCCTTTCAAGATCAACTTTCTGGCTTTAAGATAAGATAAATAGCTTTTTCGGGACACTGAATTACCTGACCACTCAAAGAATGGCTCGTCTGGGAACTAAAACTTCACCACATAGGTGCGACAATCTATAGAGACATAACAGGAATGGATCAAATCCATACCAAGAATAAGATCAAAATCAACCATGTCTAACTCTATCAAATCTACGAACATGACTTTATGAAAGACAGTGATAGGACACTTTTTATAGATTTGTTTAGCGACAACTGACTCACCCACTAGAGTAGAAACCTAGAAGGGCTCAGGGATCTTTTCAGAACTTATCTCAAAATTTACTGCAACTAATGGGGTCACATAAGAGAAACTTGACACAGGGTCTAAAAACACATAAACATCAAAACAAAAGACACGGAGCATACTAGTAACAACATCTGGGGAATCTTTCTTCTCCTGGATGGATGGCAAAGCATAGAACCGATTCTGGTACTGACCACCGACGGTACTGAATGATGTGCCCTGAGGAGGAGCTGGGCGACCTAAAGGAGCTGGTGCACTAATAGACTGAGTATGGGGACAAATATATCTGTTTTCCTACTTAGCATGCGGGCAATCTTTAATTCCATGACCTGACTTTCCACAACCAAAACAACCCTTCTGTCCAACCAAGCATTCGCTGGGATGATTCCTACCACACTTAGCATAAAGAGGATAACAAAGACTCCCACTTACACTATTCTGAGATCTGGACATAGAAAACTTACCCCATTACTCCTGTCTACAGCTGGGAGTGGGAGCACAAGCTGAAGAAGGTGCAGACATAGATGAACGATACTAAAACTGCGGACGATTCCCTCCTTGAGACCTGGTCTGACCATAATCAAACTACCCTGTTCTAGCCTTCTTATTTCCCCTCTTACTTCCCCTCAACTTCTCTGCCTCAATCTGTTGAGCATGCATCATCAATCTAGCAAGATCCATGTCCCCACTAAGCATGGAAGTCCTACACTCCTTGACCACCAATCTAGAAACTCCAGTCACAAACTTACTTATGCTTGACCTAGGGTCAGCCATCTGATCAGGGGAATACTTAGACAATTGGTTGAACTTAAGGAAATACTCCTTCACCATCATTGAGCCCTGCCTCAGGTCCATGAACACTTCTATCTTAGATTTCCTAATCTCACATGGGAAGACCTTATCTAGAAATGCATCCTGAAATATCTGTCAAGTCATGGGAGCTACATTTTCCCCTCTACTTTTCTTCCACATCACTACCCAGTCATATGCAACATCCTTCAGCCTATAGGATACCAGTTTTACACTCTCCTATTCAGAAACATGCATAATCCAGGTGATCTTCTTCACCTCATCAAGACGCAACTGTGGGTCCTCACCTGCCTTCGACCCAAAGAACTCTAGCGGGTTCATTCTCATAAAATCCCAAATTTTGGCTGCAGCTAGGTCCTCATCTTGCTGAAGTGGGACTGCAGCCTGATGGTTGCCCTGAACATTAGCTGTCACAGCTTGGGCTAGCACCTAAAAGGCAGCTCAAAACTCTACATGGGACACATTCTTATTTAAAAGATCTGTAGGTTGAGGTGGGTAATTATTATTTCTGTGGGCATTAGCTCAACGAGGAGGTATGATCAACTGTCACGTGAAAGCACGAGTTAAAAATAGATAGAGATACTGTAAGCACAATAGATCATGAAAGAAAGAGATAATTTCCTAAAAACATTCCATAGCCTTTTGTTCATAAATGTGACGCGCTTCACACCCATGACCAAGACTCTACGTAACGCGGCTTGTCTGACTCCATGGGACTCTTAAAAATCTTAGGCTCTGATACAAAGTTTGTAACGCCCCAAAATCTGATCCCGAGATGTCACACGGTGCTCAAGACTACAAGTAGCCTTAAGCTAACCCTATCTGTATACTACTGAGCCTAACTCTTATAATAATGGAAATGTAGACATAAAAGTCACACTGAATGCAGAAATTTTCTATAATATCTGAGAATAATCTAAATAAAACATCTGAAACATCAAAATTAATAATCTTTATCAACACTAGTAGTCTTAAAAGCCTCTACTACTAATAACTAGAGAGTCACTGGGAAAAACCCCTATCTAACTCGAACTGTCCAAAAGAAAATGCTAAAAACTCATAAACTAATAAATTGCAAAATATGAATGGATAGAATAGATCCCTGAACTATGAGGACTCACCAATTGGAATATAGATTGAGATGCTCGAGATACTCACACAGCTGATACTGAGCACCTGTACCTATATTATGAGATAATGTAGCACATAGACATTTATGTGGATCAGTATTTTGAGGATGTACTGAGTATATGGGGGTGATATGCATAAGTAAAACATCATCTCATAGTCATCATTTATAAAACAATGCATGCTAAATGTAAATGGCTCACATAAGATGGAATGTCTGAAATACTGAAAATAATAGTTATGAATAACAAATCAAACTTTGTGAATCTAGTGAGCCATAACATTTATTTCTAAAAGTTGTACTCATATTCTTCCCTTTTAAACTATCTGTCTAAGTGTAGAAGGACTCACTACTGAATGTAAAATCCGAAATCTAAAGCTACTATCTTTTCTGTAAGGTATAATCTGAGTAAAACTTGTGAGCCTTTACACTTAGTTTTCTAAAAGCTTTTTCTATTCTAAAATCTTTAGTCTGTAAGCCTTAAAACTTTAGGGAAAATACTTTATCTGAAAAGTTGTATGTCTTTTACTAGCAGGGAGAAATACTTTAAAATTGTTCTGCAAGGGAGGTTCTCTTAACCGACATAAACCATGTGAGCTACATGGAGTCCAATGTCTCGTCCTCCTATGGAAGAAACCTCACGTTGGGGAGGGGTGTCATACTCTTGCCGGAGAGTATAACCTCAGCTAAAGTGATTATTATCTCAGCCCTCTATGGGCTCTAAATCTGAATCCTATGGTGGCACGTAGTTTTGGAGCATGAGACCTTGGAATCATACCCAACTCGGTGCTAAATACTACTCTCTTTTTATTTGCTACGCTTATCTCATGGAAATCCACTTTAAATCTAGCATAAGGGTTATTTATGAAACCAGTTATGCATTTATCTTAATAAATATGTAAGTGAAGCTATATTGCTTCCTGTAATCTGTAATAAATCTATAAAGTGGATTTCAAAACTTATCTAAGGATCAAAAGATCAAAATTTTATAGAAAATTTAAAATAATCATCTCGCATCATCATTCTCAAAATCTCAACATATAAACTTGGGGATTAACAACCCATATATCAAACTCATGTAAAAGCATCATAATAATCATGCTTGATAATAAAAACAATGAAAATTCATCTTGAAATCTGGAAATTTCTTCAATAACCATGTAAATATGAAAATAGACATGCAATTCAACTTATAATTCTCTTGAAATCTCATAATCTTGTAAATGGCAACATTGGGTATGAACCCTAATTTTAAATTCATGAAAAATCATAGAAAATTAAATAACTTTGTAATTTAAAACAAGTTTTCGGCATAAGGATGTAAGGAGTATCCTTGTTCATAACCCCACATACCTTAATTGATGCTTAGATGAAGAAACCTTGAATCTTGGGATTCCTATTTAGTTCTTGATGATGGGTTCTTGATGTTCTTGCTTTTGAAATCCTCAATTTGGAGATTTCTTGGAGAATCTATGGAGGATTTTGATTCCTTGTAGAATAAGATCTTGGTTTCTAGGGTTTTTCTTTAGAAGAGAATGATGAATAATGGGCACAATAGGCTTAAGATATGATTAATCTTGTGTTTTGGACAGATTGGGGGCTTGTGAATTGTCCAAAATACCCTTTTAAAATGCCTAAATGAAACTGAAAAAATATAGCTGGGTCTCAATTTAATGGGCCACCGCGACGTGCCATAATCGTGGTGGCTCACTGGAAAAAGGATGAGTGGAAATTGGGTTCCCTCTGCGACGTGCCACCATTGCAAAGCCCATATGTTTGCCATTTCGATCACTGGCATGAGGCACCAGTATCGCGGAGTGACACTAAAAATTGCCAAGAGAGAAATTAGGCCTCTCTGCGACATACTAAAATTGTGGAGTCTCACTTAAAATTGACAATTATGATTTTACGTTTCTCCGCGACGCGCTAAGGACCCAAATCACGGTGTTTTACGACAGGAATTTAAAATTGCCATAACTTCTTACTTGGTTATCGGATTTATGTAAATTTTATATCGTTGAAAAGCTTATTGAATTTCCCAGATAATGGGAGGTATAAATCTGAAGAATTCCGTATGAAAAATAATAATATTCACTTTGGAAGCTCTCCCTTAACATTCTAGGGGCAAATCTAAGCTAGAAAAGTTTGGGGAGTTACACTTAAAGCATATAATCGCAACAAAGGTCATCCAGAAGGTTCAATTGTCGAAGGGTATTTGGAAGAGGAAAGACTTACATTTTGTTCACGATATCTAAAGAACATCTTAACTATGTTTAATAAATCAACTCGAAATGACGATGAATCCATGTCAAATGGTGAGATATTTATCATTAAATATAGTGGACAAATAAAAAGGGCTTCAAATGGAGGAAATAGGGTACCTCATGATGAGTTCAATCAAGCATGTATTTATGTGCTTCAAAATTGTGAAGAGATTTCATAATACAGGGAGTAAGTCTCTTTTTACTTCTAATATAATTTGACATTAATATAATTCTGTTAATCTCAACTAACGCAAACTGTAGGGAATATATGAGACAGATTGAAGTAGAAGGTTTAATGCGTGCTCATAGGGTGCATGACAATGGATTTATTGATTGGTTTCGTGCACGCGTAGGTGTTTAATTAAATGACATAATAAATATTAGCATATATTCAATTGTCTTATACTAGTAATAAGAGTATTGCTTGATTTTTTAGATACTTGTACTATCTTCTTAAGGACGTGCATTGATGATCTCATAAGCTTAGATATTGGTCTAGAACCATTGATACATCGATATTCAACATGTAAAGTGAATGAATTTATATTTCAAACAAAAGAGCTTATGAGAAAAACATAGAACAGTGAAGTTCTTGTGAGGGGAGATGTTTCAGACCCTAATAAGGAGTATTATGGTGTATTAAAACTGAAGTACTATATCTATCATTATTAATGTATGTGTCATTGACTTTTTAATATGTGAAGTACTTATAATATTTAGCCAGAGAATGATTTTGTAAAATACTATGGGATGCTTTTAATAGCTAATATTATATGTAGTTCTTAAAATTTATTGTCAATTTTTTCTAATATATGTATAGAATAAATTTAATTTTGTGGTTGATGAAAATAATATTTTTATTTGAGCACAAAATTTAATTTATTGGAAAAATAAGACTTGCCACTAATGATTTAGTAGATTTGTGGTGATGGATTTTTCTATTATAAGTTTATTTTTATCAACAAGATAAGAGTGTCGCCACTAATATTTAAAGGTATAGGAGCGACGTGTATTGCTACTAATATAAACATGTGGTCACTAGTGATACTTATTTTCCGATGACAAATGTCGCTACTAATAGAAAGGTTTTTGTGGCGAGAAATAAGTGGTCACAGCTAATGGTGATTTTGCAGCAGTAAAATCGCTGCTAATGCTAGTATATCAATGGAAACCTAACCCATTTGTGTTTTGTCAAAATACGTTTTGCAGCGTATTTGTCTACCTTTTGTGGTGGTAAAACTTGTCACAAATACATTTTTATTATGGAGACATAGATTTGTCGTTGCAAATAACATTTAGTTACTAAGGTACTACAAACGCCATAGTTGTCGCTAGCAAAAGACTTTAGTGGTGACTTTTTGTGCCACTAAAAACCAAATTTCTTGTAGTGACCCTCAGATGGTTTGCGGATGGTATTAGTAATATTGTTCGCAGATCTTCCATATGTAGTTGTGGAATTCGATAATGGATTCTAACTATCCTCTATCGCTGATGAAATACTCGCTCAGGTTCCAAATACAGCTCAACCAATTCTTTATCCCTTTCCAGTCCGATGTATAAATTACACTTGCAAAAGTCAGCCGCTAAGATCAAGTTGTCAACACTCGAATATTATTATCAAAAGAAAATATTCAGAAAATTACTAATTACTTGAGTTCCTGGCAACGAAGCTAAAAAATTATCATGTCCTACCACACACACAAGTGTACGTGGTCGTACAAGTAATATAGTGACTCTAAAGAGCTGGATGTCGAACCCATAGGGACTTCTTGTTTAGCAATTTACGTAACTTTAGTTTCTGACAATATTTCAATAAAGTTTTGTAAGGCACCAAAGAGTTTTTAAATGTTTTGTAACTAATAAAAAGTAAGAGAGTAATGAAATGTAGCAATAGTAACGTAGACGAAGATGTAATAAATAAGAGAAGAAATTCTAGGGCTAAGGAACTTTCAACAATCACATAAATTGTTATCCTTCTTGTTGGTCAGGTTGGTTATCAGGTTGTTGATTCACAGGGTTAACAATACAATTATGGTCTTTCAAACCTTTAATCATCTACCTAAAAGGATATCACAACTACATCGTTGAGCAGGGATGAAATAATACATTTTAGATGCTTTACGTTCACATTCTTTAGTTGAACCAAACAAAATATTCTAGGTATATTCCTATCCTAGCCGCGAATTCAAATCTATCATTATTAAAAAGATAAGAACTTGCTCCTTAAACCCTTCGATCTATCCTAATGATTCTCCTTCCGGGTTTACAAAAGGATTAAACATGTATTTCAATGGTTGTCAATCATCAAAATAGTAAGAACAAGAGATTAAGAACAATCCATATAATAAATCAACGTTTAACCAACTCTAAGAATAACAAAATACAATCATGTGTTTGGCCTCAACACCGGAATAAGGAAATTTAGCCACTCGTGTTCATAATCAACATCCATGAAATAGAAATAATCGTATCAAATTAAAATTAAGAGAGTTGAATGATGAAATAACCCTAAAACAAAACCCTCGTATGCTTTTCATTTCCTGGACGTATGCAAAAATATCGACCAAAATATTACAAGTGATCCTTTTATAGTTTTGCTGGAATACATTATTTTAACACATTATTGTGCCACGTCCTTATTGCAGTGACTAAGGGGTAAGGTACACCAATATTGTGAATGCTTATTGGAATTTTCCACTCGATAATAAACCACCAATGTGCCACGCCCTATTCATGGTGACTAAGGGGTATGGCACACTACTGTGTTAGCTTCTTCCTTTCCAGCTCAATGTATGTTCTCCTTCTTTTGGACTTTTTCCTATGCTTTTCAAGACTTGTTACTCTCTCTTTATGCTCACCATGTTGCTCCTAATTATAACACCTCGGATCTGGTACCCGGAATACTACACGGTGCTCATGACCCCGAAGGACCACAAGCTAACCCATGACTGATATCTGTACCTGTATACTGCATAATATATTGTATGATTATGGAAACATGAACTGAAAGGCCATAAGGTTCAAGAATGTAACATAACTAAAAAAAATAACATCTGAATGGGGTATAAAATACCCAAAACAAAACTAAAATAACATGATAGTCTGAACATGATAGTCTGGAAAGACCCTAACTGACTGAACTGTCTGAATGAGAAGTTGATGGGACATGTCCCCAACTAACTCCAACTAATAAATTACCTAATGAGATAATAAATAAATGAACATATCCTCTAGAGATGAGGACTTACTACTAACTCTGACTACTGAGACTAGAATGCTAATGATGCTCTGGAGCTCGTGCTTCTGAACCTATGGTATAAGACACCATAGCGCAAATGCGTCAGTACTTTGAATGTAATGGTATGCATGGCAGGTAGGCTGAATGCATGGGGTTCATATGCATGAACAATATTGGCTAACTGACTAATATGAACGTGAGAATACATGCATGAATACGTTGTAACTATATTTGAGATAGTGATAACATGAATTTACTGATAACTAACATGACTTACAACTGAATTCTGATGACTGATATAACTGATGACATGAGTGACTGTATCTAACAGTCCTGAATCTGATGGAACTAGTCTAGTTCCATACTATTCTGAGTTGACTGTATCTGACAGTCCTAAATTCTGTAAAACTATCTGAGTTCTATTACTGAGACTGAATGACTGTATCTGACAACCCTGATTATGTATCTAAAATTGTGGGAAGTAGTTATCTAACAGACATGCCCCTAATACGCCATTATGGCTGAGTTGGGGTCTAATCTGTAACCCCAATTAGAAGGGTGTCAATACCGCGCCACTGGTAAGGACAAGCTGTGAGTGACCCTCATCTGACAGTGTCCCCAAAAGAGAATGGTGGGGCCCTCATTTGACAGTGCTTATCCACCTCATCAACCCTCATCTGATAGTGTTGATGTCTCAACCTATTATGGCTACATAGTTCTGGAATGCAAGGATGACTTCTAAGAATCACACCCTTATCTGACAGTGTGTGTTCCCATCCTTGGGTTCACTCGGTGCTAATTCCTACTCCCATCTGAATAGACGCTGATCATCGATTACTGAACTGAACTGGACTGAATTAACTGAGTTCCATTGACTGACAGAATAGTACTGAGATTACTGTATTACTGAGATTTCCTGAGTCACATTACTGACTGAGTTCTATGGATCATGGCTTGACTGAGGATATCATGAAAACATGACACGGACTCTAGGCACACAACTATATTTGTTGGGTACAAGTACCCCCAGTACTCGATGGAAGGAAACTGACAAGGCATGAGATTCTTGAATACATGACTAACATCAACAATATATAATCCATCGACTAAGACATTTCATCAAACACTTGACATACATAACTTATACATGAATGGGGATTTCATACTATCATACTAGTATGGAATTTTTCCTTCACATAGGCATTTAATCAAATATGTGGGGAGCATGCTTTGGTTATACAATTATCAACACATGTAATAATCAAGGATACATCAATCAACTTGTAAATTGAAGGGGGTTTATCATGATTATTATGCAAATCATCACATACTAGGGTCAATCATTGAAATATGTAATTTAAAACACGAATCAAAACCACACAATATCATGAACATGAATTTCAATTCAATTTGAATCATGAGCATTCACAAATACCCAAATCTTGGATTTTGAAAAGAGATTCTTGAGCTTCATGGGTGAGAGAGACCCATGAATCAACACATGACATACCTTAGTTCTTGATTTAGTGAAGATTGATGAAGAAACTTTCTTGAAATTGAATCCCCAATTGAAACCCTAGCTTGTTCTTGAGAGAAAATTGAGAAAAACTAGTATATTTTGGGTTCAAATAGCTGAATCTCATGTTAAAGGTCCTAAATAGGGGTGGAAAATTAACCCTTTTAACCCTGGATGCGTCTTTTAATTTCAGTAAAATTTTCCCGAATTGGACCCCTGGCCTGACGCGGCGTTGTCGCACCGTGTCACTTGAATTTGACAACTGGAAAATTGAGAGATGGCGCGATGCGGAGCCATCATGTTGCCACTTCATTTGCGACCAGAAAGTTTGGCGCGACGCACCACCTTCGCGGACCCCTACTAGAATTTGAAAATTTCCATTTTCTCCTACGGTGCGGCGTGCCACTGACTAATATGGCGTTGTTTTACGACGGGAACTTGAAATAATCATAACTTCTTACCCGATTAGAGGATTTAGGAAAATTTTATATCGATGGAAAGCTTATTGAATTTCCCACATGAAAAAAGTGAAAATCTTGAAAATTCCTTATGAAATAAACATCATTCAATTTAGAAGCTAACACTCGACATTCTTGGGACAAAAAAAATTAGTTAGATAACTTTGGGGTATTACAATATCTCCCCCTTGGAAACATTCGTCCTCGAATGAGACTGACTGAGTGAGGAGAAACGATAAGCCAAAGTACTCACTGAACATGAACAATGAAACATGACTGACATAACTGACATTTCAGAGATTTATACTGAGCATGCATATCTGATGCATGATTTTATGACTGGGCTGATACATAAATACATGATTGAGAGTACTGATAAGCTGATCACACATATTTGATATATGAATACATGACAAAACTGATTACATGACTAAGATTTTTAATAACTGAGTCTTCTCACAAGGAGAATGCATGTCTGATGCATGAATACATGACTAATCTGATGCATGAACATATAATTGAATATACAATGGTACTTAGTACCCAGTTTAAAAATGGAATCTTGAGCATGAGGCTGATATTAAGTTGTAACTAACATCTGGACATAAAAACTGAAAAGCTTTAGGAGAACTATTACCTTAAGCTAGATCTGAGTTAGCGGAGAAGAGGTGAGGATACTTGGTACGCATGCCTGCTTCTGCTTCCCAAGTATCTCCCGCAATGGATTGATTTTGCCAAAGAACTTTGACTAGAGGGACTTCTTTGTTCCTCAGTCTACGAGTTGGTAGTCTAGAATTTTGACTGGAGTCTCTTCATAAAAGAGGCTATTCTAAATATCTATGCTCTGAATAGGGACTACAACCGCTGGGTGACCTATGCACTTCTGGATAAAAGAGACATGGAAGACTGGATGAGCTGAGGCTAGATCTAAAGACAATTCGAGCTCATAAGCTACCTTTCCAAAGCGACTGAGAATTTTAAAAGGACCGACATATCGGGAACTGAACTTTTCCTTCTTGCCGAACCTCTTCACTCCCTTCATGAGAGAGATCTTTAGATAGACATAGTCACCAATCTCAAACTCGAGATCTTTTCTACGCACATTTGCATAAGACTTCTATCGGCTCTGAGCAACCTAGAGTGTTTCTCTGATCAACTGGACTTTCTCTACGACATCGAATACTAAGTCAGGCCATATAACTAAGGCCTCACTAACTTTGAACCAACCGATTGGAGATCTGCGCCTCCTACTATAGAGAGCTTCGAATGGAGTCATCCAAATACTGGAATGATAGTTATTGTTGTATGCAAACTCAATCAAAGGCAAGTGGTCATACCAACTACCCTTGAAATCAATTGCGCATTCCCTTAACATATCTTTTAGGGTCTAAATGGTCATTTCTGCTTGACCATCTTTCTGAGGATGAAAGGTTGTACTGAGATGAATTTGGGTACCAAGACCCTTTTGGAACGCTTTCCAGAAATAAGAGGTGAATTGGGTACCTCTGTCTAAGATAATAGATAACGAAACACCATGCAATCTAACCAACTCTCTGATGTAGAGTTTGGCGTAATCCTCGGCTGAATAAGAGGTATGAACTGGGAGGAAGGTCATCCTTTCTACAACGATATAGACTAAATCATGCTGACGATGATTTTGAAGCAAACCCATCACGAAGTCCATGTTCACTTCTTCCCACTTCCAAGTAGAAATAATGAACTCCTGCATAGGTCCACTAGGCTTTTAATGCTCTATCTTAACCTGCTGATATGTAGAGCACTTAGCCACAAACTCTGCAACATTCCTCTTCATCCTACTCCACCAATAGACCTCCCGTAAGTCGCGGTACATTTTTATGGCCCCTGGATGGATAGAGTAGTGCACACCATGTGCTTCTACAAGAATTCGCTGCCTTAAGTCATCTACAGCCGGAACACACAGACGACCCTGACAACGCAGAACACCATCTCCCCCTTGGGAGAAAACCTCCATTTTTTTTATCTTTAACTGACTCTTTCAGCTTGACTAAATTGGGATCTCTATCTTGCTTTTCTTTCACCTCAAAAACTAAAGATGATTCTGAACTACTCTGAACCCATATATCACCCTCCTTTGTATCGACTAAGCAAACCCCTAGTCTGGTAAGCTGATGGACTTCCTAAGCTAACTTCTTCTTACTGTCCTCAATATGAGCAATGCTACCTATATACAGTCTACTGAGAGCGATGGCCACTACATTGGCCTTTCCCAGATGATAAAGAATACTCATGTCATAATCTTTCAAGAGCTCAACCACCTTCTCTGACAAAAATTAAGATCTTTCTGAGAAAAGACATACTGAAGGCTCATATGATCTGTGAACACATCTATATGCACTCCGTATAGATAATGCCTCTAAATCTTTAAGGCAAATACTACGGCTGCTAACTCAAGATCATGAGTAAGATAATTCTTTTCATGGGGTTTAAGTTGTCTAGAGGCGTAGGCTATGACCTTACCATGCTACATTAGGACACAACCCAAACCTATTCTGGATGCATCATAATATACTACAAACCCATTTGAACCATCTGGAAGAGCTAAGACTGGAGCTGAGGTGACTCGAGTCTTCAACTCCTGAAAACTCTTCTCGCAAGGATCTGACCACTAAAACTTGTCTTTCTTTTGAGTCAATCCGGACATAGGGGATGCAATAGAAGAAAATTCCTCAACAAACCATCTGTAATAGCCATCTAAACCCAAGAAACTCCTAATATCTAATGGAGAGACGGGTCTGGGCCAGTTTCTTACTACTTCGATCTTTTGAGGATCTACTCTAATGCCATCACCGAAAATGATATGACCAAGGAATGATACTGAACTTAGCCAAAATTTGCACTTACTAAATTTGGCGAACAGCTGATGATCCCTGAGGGCCTGAAGTACAATTCTGAGATGGTCTGCATGATCACGCTCACTTCGGGAATAGACCAGAATATCATCTATAAATATTATGATGAACAAGTCCAAGTACTGCTTGAACACATGGTTCATCAAGTCCATAAAAGCTTTTGGGCATTGGTAAGACCAAAGGACATGACTAGGAATTTGAAGTGACTATACCGAGTATGAAAGTTTGTCTTTGGAATGTCACATTCTCTGACTCTGAGTTGATGGTAGCCTGATCTGAGGTCTATCTTAGATAAATAACTGGAACCCTGAAGTTGTTCAAACAAGTCATCGATTATGGGGAGAAAATACTTGTTCTTGACTGTGACTTTATTGAGCTGGTGGTAATCAATGCACATTCTGAGAGAACCATCTTTATTGCGCACGAATAAGACTGGTGAGCCCTATGGGGACATACTAAGCCTGATGAATCCCTTATCTAAGAGATCCTTCAACTGTTCTTTCAGTTCTTTGAGTTCTGCTGGTGCCATTCTGTATGGAGGGATAGATATAGGCTGAGTATTTGGAAAAAGATCAATACCGAAGTCTATTTCCCTTTCGGGAGGAATCCCTGGAAGATCTCAGGGAAAGACATCTAAATATTTATTCACGACTGGTATTGAATCAAGACTAGGAGTTTCAGAACTAGAACTACAAAAAAAACTGTGTTTAGCAACAAAATTTACTGACAGACTAAATTTCATCACTATATAGCGGCGGATTAGCAACGGATATTTCAATTTGGTCGCAGACATAGCAGTCCAATTTTTTGATATGTTATTATCAATGAATCAGTGACGTAATTGTAATTCTGTCACTAAATAATAGCGGTAAAAATTGGCGCCTAAATTTAGTGACGGATTAGCAACGAAATGTTGGTCACTATGTTAATTATTTCGTAGCAATGGATTTAGCAACAAACTTTCGTCGGTGCCCTCCATTTTAAAAGAAAGTATTTTATTTAGCAACCAATGAAGCCGTCGTAAAATATTAATTTTTATTTTCTAATTAATTATTTTTAGAATAGAAAGGGGGGAATAGGGTTAGGGTATTAATATTATTCTTGATTTCCTTCACATTCACGTCTCTCACTCTCTCTTAGTCACATCTCCATCTCTGATCTCACATCTCCATCTATGATCTCACGTCCTCTCAGTGCCGAAGATCTCACATCTTCGATCTCCTATCTCCTATCTCCTATCTTACATCTCCATCTCTGATCGAAAATTGAAGGTCAAAACTCAAAAAATTTCAGGTAACCCTTTTTCTCCATCTCATTTGTATGTTCAATTTCTGTTGTTGTTGATAGTATTCTAGTTTCTACTTCATCTTCACTTTCTGTCTAATCTCGATCTTATCAAATGTCACTGGTATTTTCTCTTCAAAGTTGAATAGTTGTTGTTGGTCCATTCTTTGTTATCCTGCGCATAAAAACTTGTCCCATTTTCCCTCACATACTCTCTTCCTTACAAACACTGTGAATAAAAAAAGAGATGAGCCATTTTTATCACTTACAACTTTATTTTCTGCTAGTCTTATTCTTTCTCTGAACAGCAGAAGGTTTTTCACTTTTTGGGGTTCCTCAATAGCCTAAAGAAAAGTTTTTTATTCTATTTTTTTGTGTGATTAAGTTAGCATGTGGCTCTAGTGTACAAATGATTCTGCTTTTTAAAATGTCATAAAGAAATAAAGAATCTGGTAATCAAAGATTCAGTCAATATACTTTTCTTTTCTTTCCCTTTTTACCTTACTAGAGTGTACTGTAACCAGTTCTAGCTGTTTTCCTGAACAGTAGTTCATTTCGTGTAAGTTGAAGACATTCTAGGTATTGTTGTTTGTGTTTTCTCTGAAATAATTTCTTTTGTTTCCTTCAAATTGTACTGCTTGTTTGGTTTGTTCGGAGAGGATGGAGTATCATGCTCGTAGTATAAGACTTGATTAGTAATTAGTATTATTACTATGTTTAAAATTTGAACTTAATTTTCAAATGTGTGACTGTTACTTTGGTTGGATTTTTCTATTTTATTTGTGCAAGACCAGTAGCTGTTTGCAAGGCATAGTTAGACTTATAAGCTTCTGTATGATTTGCTTATGTTTGGAAAATATTTGAATGTTAACGATTTAACCCGATAACCGAACCGATAACAATCAATAACCAATAAACCAATAACCGATAAGCCGATATCTTAATGGTTCTTAATGGTTTAGCTTTCTTACAAACCGATAATAAATATGTCAAATCGATAAACTTCAAAACCAAACCAAACCACCCCATATGCAACCCTAGAGGGTTGATTAAATTTAGTATTCCATAATACTTCTATATCACACGGAAGCTCTGAAATATATGAGAGAAATAGTTTTAAATTTCAGTAAATAGTAGTAACTACATAAAGAAATTATGGTCAACGATCTATGGTCCCACGGTACATCTGAATGTATCACATAAATTGAATGACTTGACACTGATGCATCATATACTCATGTAATGCTATCATTCTTTTTGTTGATCATTTATCTAGAATAAAGATAAATATATTTGAGCGTCTACGTCGATTGCATTATTTATACTATACTGTTGACAGTTTCCTTTTTAATTCTTTATCTTCTTGAGTGAAAATAATTGAGTTTATGAAACGGGTACCACTTATTAATAAGGAACAATCCACATACTATAAACAAGATATTACCATAGCTATGGTTGTGTCTAAAGTGCGTAGCAAGCAGCTGGTCGTCTGGTGCTACTTTATTTGGGTTGCTGCTATGCTCTTTTAGCTGTTGACATGCTAGTTTTTCCTCTTTATTTTGGCTCTATATGTGATGCTCTGGTCTGCTGCTACGTACCTTGAAATAGCTGATTAGTTTTCAGTCGTTACTTCATCGTTTTAGTAGCTATGGTTGTGTCTAAAGTACGTAGCAAGCAGCTGGTCGTGGTGCTACCTTGTTTGGGCTACTGTTATGCTGTTTTAGGTGTTGATATGCTAGTTTTTCCTCTTTATTTTGGTCCTATTTGTGATGCTCTGGTCTGCTGCTACGTACCTTGAAATAGTTGATTATTTTTCAGTCATTTCTTCGCCATTATAGTAGCTACGGTTGTGTCTAAAGTGTATAGCAAGCAGCTGGTCGTGATGCTACTTTGTTTGGGCTGTTGCTATGCCCTTTTGGCTGTTGATATGATTTATATATGCATTTAGTTCTCAGAAGATACAAATTCATTGAATTCATGTTGTATGCTTTAAGATATTACCGAAAGAAAAATCTTTGGACGTCATCCTTACCATTCTCAAAAACAAACAAATCTTTGGACTATTTGGTATTTGTCTAGATAATCAAGTTTACTACTCATTCTCTTTTTAATGACAACCCTTGAATTGTTGAATTCCATGTTAAATGATTTATGATAAAAGCAAGTTTTTGCTTACGTCAAGAGTTACATGGTTGTCTTCTTGTCGGTCTTTACCACTTGTCGAGTATTGTTGACAGCTATGTTTTTTTTTCTTTTTGAAGGCTAAAGGAGATACGGTTAGTTAAGCTTTGATTTTTAAATAGAACCATAAGAATAAGTAGCTTGTTTTTGTTGATTCTGATTTGTTACAATAATTATTGCTGGAAATTTTTGTTGCTGCTGAATATTTTCTATTATTGGAGCTGCTGCTAATTTTCTGCTATGTTTCCAGCAAACAGTTGTAATGAAAGCTATGTTAGTTTTTCTCTTTGGGGGCTAAAAGAGCCACACATAGATTAATTATAGAAAATAACCAATCCATATACATTCTCAAACGAGAACTGTGAGTATTTCAACGTCAAGCATACAAGAAATTGAATCTTTACTTGTGTTGTTCAGATTTCAAGTTTGATGTTCCTATTTCTTTCTTCCTTTCCCTTGTCATATAGAAACTCCAAAGAATGAATAATGTAGTTGAGACTCTATTATTCCTTATTGCAATATCCGTCTTCTCATCTTATTTGAAAGGTGTTGTATTATGTTGCATGTCTGAAGTTGAAATTCTGATTCTGTAATTTCTTTACTGTGATATTTGGAATGTTGTTTTTATCCATTATGAGAAATGTCCTTTCCTGCCTTTGGTAGTGCCTGAAAGGAATGAAAAGTTAGTAGTTGTGTACCTGCAAAACAATGAATATGGTTAGCTAAAAAATCTGCCAGCGAGTTTCCTTCTCTGTAGGTATGAGCCACTTCGACCAAGTTATGAGCCATTAACATCTTTATTTTCATTATCTCCATCGCAATGGTCTATGTCACCTCCCAAATGCCATGAATAATTTTGCTGACAGTGAGGGAATCTGTCTCAATCATCAGAGGTGTTAACCTATTATTAAGACATTGTTGTAGTGAATATCTTGTTTGTCACTATAATTGTTGCTGAAAATTGTTGTTGCTGCTGAATATTTTCTGTTATTGCAGCTGCTGCTAGTTTTATGCTATTTTTTCAGCAAGCAGCTGCTGTTATTTTTCCTGCAAGCAGCTGCTGCTATGCCACTTTATTTTGCAGTTATATTTCCTGCTAGTTTCTCTTATTTTTTTCTCTTTGTTTTGCTGTTATGCCAAGATGTTTGGTGATATTTTTTTGCTTAGAATAGGGCAAAGAAACTTGGTGGTGTGTCATGATTCTCTTTTGGTTTACTGCTAATGTACGTTGGTCTCATTCTAAATACCTGAAAATTTTGTATAGGTTCTTAAAATAGGTCGAGATCCAACTCCAAGTGAGTTACATTTGCACGTCCATACACATAATCATGATGGAAAATCGTTTGTTGGTGAGAGTTCCCGACTTCTACATGTAAGTCCACAACTTACATCTAACTATATGATACTCATCTTTTATTTTTCTTTTGTGTTGACATGAACTTGAGTCTATTTTAATAACTTCACTTGTTACAGGAAAGGTATGAAGAAATTGTACGGGAAAAAGTACAATGTGAATCTGAAATTGACCAATTGGAGACATATTATGAAGCTGCGGGAGGAGAAAAGAAGAAAAGACTATTTGGTCTTGGATCTGAAGCTGCCAGTTACTTTGGGAAAAAACTTTGTACCTGCAATGCTTCCACATCATCAGTACCACCTTCGATTTCTATACCAACAACAAATATGGAGGAATTTGTGAAGAAATTGATTCCGGCCCTTACTGCTCATTTTCTTCCGATAGTTATTGAGCGTATTGGTGGTATTAGGGTACAAGAAGGGGCCATGCTTGATCCTCCTCCTACTAATGATGATGATGACGACGTTGATTCGTAGCTTCATATTATTCGTAGTCCATGATCGTTGCACTAATTTTTGATAGACTATTTTGACATTAGTTTATGTTTGACAAAATACTTGAAATTGTGGGTGTTGGACACAATTGTTGTGAATTTTTCTATCTATTTGAATGTTGGATATTTAATTATTTTATAATTTACGTGTTTCAATTATTTTCTTATAAAATTATTAGCGACAAAAAATTAGTGACTAACATCAGTCGTAGCTACTGAAAAACTTTAGCGATGGATAAATTTGGTTGCTAAATACGGCTACTCAGTCGACCAAATTATGTTGCAACGGATCAACGACAAAATATTCTGTCGTAAATTAAGCCACGACCAAAATGAATTTTGGGAATAGTAAAGCTATAGCAACGGAAATGTACGTCAGTAATATCAACAACAAAACTATTTCGTCGCTAATTGGTCACAAATTTTGCGACGGAATTCAAATTTTTATCGCTATGAGGTTAGCAACGAGCAATATAGCGACAGAACATTTTCCGTTGCTATTCCATCGCTATTTCTATTTAGCGACGGATTTTCATATGGTAGCGATGAATATGTCGTGTTGCTAAGTGCTATTTTTTTGTAGTGTAGTGTCCTTAACTCGAACAAGATGATAGACACATCCTTTAGATATCATTTTTCATAACCGAAGGTAGGAAATAAGCTGACCTCTAAAAGCGGATACACTACCCTTCCACTCTAGGACGAGTTCATTCAAAAATTGAAACTGGACTATTCTGTTTCTGCAGTCGATTATGGCATAGCAGGAATGAAGCCAATCCATACCGAGTATGACATCAAAATCAGTCATCTCTAATTCAACTAAGTCTGTTGACGTGACTTTCTGAAATATCATAACCGAGCAGTTCCTGTATACCCACCGGGCTATGATGGTTTTACCCACTGGGGTAGAGACTGAGAAGGGCTCTGCTAGAATTTCTAGACTAACTTCGAAATCAAATGCTGAATAAGGAGTAACAAAAGACAAAGAAGTTCCTGGATCTAGAAAAGCATAAACATGCACATGAAAGATCTGTAATGTACCAGTAACCACATCAGGAGAATTTTTCTGATCTTGCCAGGACTGGAGAGCATAGAGTCTGTTTGGGCTTTGCCTACTAGTAGCACTGGAAGTGGCACCCTGCTGAGTTGGGTGACCGAACTGAGCTGAGGAATGGTTCTGCTGACCCTGATAACCTGACTGGAGACAATCTCTGACTCTGTGGTCTGGCTTGCCACATCCAAAACAGACAACGCTACCAGCTCTGCAATCACCCTTGTAGTTCTTACCACAAGTCTGACAAAGAGGATTAGTTCGGGCATTGCTAACACTACCCTGAGACTTAGAGCCTGGCGCCCTATCTTTATTACCATCCCTGAACTTAGGAGCTGGAGAACTAGCTGAAGAAGGAGCTGGAACTGGCGGCTTAGGACAAAACTGAAAATGGTTTTCTCCTTCTGATTTAGGTTGAGCAAAGTTGAAACTACCTATCTTTGCTCTCTTATTCTACTTCTTTCTCATCTTAATCTTTTTATCTTCTATCTACTGAGCATGAGTCATAAGCCTGGCTAAAGTCATGTCACTATTCAACAACGCAGACCTACACTCATTGACCACATTATCATTCACCCCAGAAACAAACTTACTCATCTTGGCCCTACTGTCTGCAACCATATGAGGGGCATATCTGGACAATTGAGTAAACTTAAGAGAATACTCTTTCACCATCATATTGCCTTGTCTGAGGTTGATAAATTCTAACACTTGGCTTCTCTCAGCTCTAGGGAAAAGAACCTCTCTAAGAATGCAGTGACAAACTCCTTCCACTCTATAGGTTATGCATAAACTGACCTTTCTGACTTCCACTATTTGTACCAAGTGTGAGCAACATCCTGCAACTGATATGTTGCTAGCTCAGCACTGTCAACAGGAGTAACCCTTATGATGTCTGTAACCTTCTGAACCTGATCGATGAATTCCTGGGGGTCCTCATCTGACTTAGACCTAAGAAAGGATGGAGTATTTATTCGAGTGAAGTCCCAAATCCTGGCTCCAGCTGAATTGTCCACTGGATTGGCAGGAACGATAGCTGGTCGTTCATTCTGAGCAGTAACTGACTGAGCAAGAGTAGTAAATACAGCTCTAAAATCTACATGAGAAACATGTTTGCCCAAAGGTTTTTCGGGCGGAGGGGACGACTAATTACCATTTCTTATTTTAGGAGGCATGTTCTATAGAAGAAAGGGAGAAACGGGTTAGACTGAGAGATTGACTTGAGATTATGCTCACTGGCACGGCATGAATACTGTGAGAAGGGAAACTGTTCCTAAAATATTTCATAGCCTCTTGTACATAAATGTGGCGCCCAATACACCCATGTACAAGACTCTACTAGATACGACTTTCAGACTTCCTAGGACACTATTGAATCTTAAGATCTGATACCAAGTTTGTAACGCCCTGGATCTGGTACCCGGAATGCTACACAGTGCTCATGACCTCGAAGGACCACAAGCTAACCCATAACTAATATCTGTACCTGTATACTTCATAATATACTATATGATTGCGGAAACATGAACTGAAAGGCCATAAGGTTCAAGACTATAACATAACTGATAAAGATATAACATCTGAATTGGTTATAAAATACCCAAACAAAACTGAAATAATATGATAGTCTGAACATAATAGTCTGAAAAACCTCTAATTGACTGAACTGTCTGAATGAGGAGTTGATGGGATATGTCCCCAACTAACTCCAACTAATAAATTACCTAATGAGATAATAAATAAATGATCATGTCCTCAAGAGATTTAGTCGTGAATATTTACAATTTGTCATTTACATTTGTATACAATAAGTGTATGGATTAATTGTATTTGTTTGAGTCTAAACTATATAAATATGCATTGTCATTCAATGAAAATGTATCGTTAATAATTGTATTTCAAATTTATCGTTTGTATTTGTATATAAATAAGTATAATTTGTGTGTGCATAGTTCAAGTTGTATAAACATGTATCATTTAATACAAATGTAACATTTATATTTGTATAATTTAACATTTGTATTTGTGTTGTTTAATTTATATTAATAACATACAATTCGTATCAATGAATATAAATACAAATGTTCATCGAAAGAAAAATAACTATTCTTTTTCAATTGCTTAAAAATGTAAATGATGTTGTCAACTACATATTCAAATGCAAATAAATGAAACAAATAAAATTAAAAATATAAATACAATATAAAGTCAATTCACAAATATAAATATAAAATATTTTAAAAATACAAATGTATCGACAAATATAGAATACAAATAAAAATAAAATGAAACTACAAAATACAAATACAATATGTAATCAATTATAAAATACAAATACAAAATAGTTCTTCAAAATACAAGTGCAAATTGTATAAAATATAAATGATGGTGCAAACTATAAATTCAAATATAAGTGCGAACTATAAAATACAAATATAAATGCGAACAATAAAATACAAATACAACTACAAATGCAAACTGAAAAATACAAATACAGTTATATCAACGAATACAAAAATATAAATAATGATGTAAATACAAATACGATAAATAATTGTGGTATTTTTATTATCATCTATAACTTGTGCTCAAGTAGCCATATTTTTTTAAAATATAAAAAATATAAAATAGAACAGAACAATGCGAAAGAAAAAAAATATAAACAAGAAAACTAAAAGAAAAAAAAAAGAAAGAGAAATAGAAGCTAGAGATAGAAGAGGGAGGAAAAGAAAAAAAAATAGAAAAAATAAAAATAGGAAAAAAGACAAAATGAGAGAGAGAGAAAAGAAGAAATGGGAAAAAATGAAAAAGAAAAAAATATAAAAAAATGAAAAAGAAAAAAAGAAGAAAGAGATAGAAGAGAAAAAAATGAAAAGAGAGAATTGAAAACAAACATAGAAAAAACCCAAAATGTAAAAAACAAAAAACAAAAAACAAAAAAAGAGAAAAGGAAAAAATAAAAGAAACGATTGTGAATGCAAATACGATGTGCGGTTATGATGTTTTCTTCATCATCCACGACTTGTACTCGACATAGTTATATTTTTCAAAAATACAAAAAAATATTAAATGTTAAATACAACCAAAATAAAAAAGAAAGCGAAAAAGGAAAAAGTGAAAAAAAATGAAAAAGAAAAAAGAAGAAGTAAAGGCTAGAGATAAAAAAGAGAAAAAAATGGAAAAGAAAAAAACGAAAAGAGAAAAAAAAAAAAGGAAATAGGGACTAGAGATAAAAAAGAGAGAAAAAAAAAAGAAAAAAGAGAAAGATTTGATATGAATTGCAATTTTAAAACTTAGGCTAGGAACACTTTCATTTTATTAAGACATAGACTATTTTCTATAATTGGCCCTATTGATCAAATAGTAGAAGCGAGCAGGAAAAAACTATACGCACGCAAAATCTATAATCGGACGTGAAATAGTTTGAGTATTTTCTCTTGCACAATCACTAAGTTGAGATCAGTAGTACAACAGCTTCAGATAAAGGTAGTCATCTCTGATACTAAAATTACAATAACAAAGCATAAATGTTAAGCTAAGTTTTTTTTTTTTTGTACATTCTTTAATATCATTTCAGATGACACATTTGATATGTATTCAATATACATCGACCTCCAACAACTACTATCGAAATAAAGTGCTTTGGTGTTTCATAGAACTCCAAATTAAAATAATTTGAGAAAAATTTTATGGAGCTTAAAAAGAAGAACTACAACTTAAATCTTAGGAAAGCAACTGATAGTAAATTATGGAACAAAATCAATGTGTACCTTGATATTTTGCAGCGGAAAGTGTTGAATTTACAACTGAAAGGATCTCTCCAAGTCAATTTCGTTTCTCTTAAAAACGGAATGTTGATTCACAAACTAGAAGCCCTTTATTTCAATGTTGTTTGATGTTCTGTGTTTTTATCACTTTTTTGTGTGTCTCAGAAGGAAGAGATGAATTAAAATATATGGGGAAGTGAACAGTAATTGTTCCCCCCAAGTTTTCAAAAAACATTACGTAACTTTTCTTTTCCCTCTTATTTGTCAGATGATCCAGAAACAAAATTCTGGGTCGGGTCGAGTTGGTCCACATGGGCAACCCATGACCCATAATCCAACATCTCTCACTTTGCACATGGTGGACAAGACCCAAAGCAACATGACTTCAACATATCATCTATTCATACGACAAACAGTTTGTGCGACCTATGAGCATTACGAGCTTTACCTATAAGGTTTTACAAGCTATATTTATTAATTCAATCACATGTGGAAAGAATTCTCTACTAATATGAGGATACTAATACTCACAATACCCCAGACATCATTCACTACTTCAGTAGTTACTTATCTGATCCCTCATCCTCTTAAAGAGGTGAACTTGAGTTCATGTTTAACTTTATATACACAATTACACTTGATTCTTATATGGTTAGTGTAATAGCCGGCTCGTGTAAATAAGTTAAAATATTCATTTTAATTGTCTTTCCTTTCTACTCTAATCTATCTGTTCTAATCAACTGCTTTTCTATACATGCACCGCATTGCCGTATCTTTCATGGCTATTAGTAACATGCTAAAGTACCAACACCGATCGAAACTTCAAGAAATAGTCAAAGGTCTAAGGGTAATTCAATGAAAGGTTAAAATAACCTTGAGGGTTTCACACAATGAAGAAGCGGGGATTCATTCTTCCATTAACCCATTGGTCGCTAGGCACACGTGGTATGAAACACGTGCTATGATGTTCTCACCTTATATTGGTGCATGTGCCTTATTCTTTTAGCCATTGAATATCATACAGATCTAGGTCTAGACACTTCTAGATGTCTAACCTGAGTTTCTCTATTTAATAATCCTCAAATCTCTATTCTTAGAGAAACTCATATGTGGCTTTACAAAAACAAGTCATTATCTTATGGTGGAACTTTTCTCTTCACGTTCCTCGATGTAAGAGATGATTGCTCGTGTGAGAGAGACAATCTCGCGACTTGTTCGACACATTATATTAATAAAATACATTTTCACATGCATATGAGATTGAACATAAATTCAAGATTCTTATATTAATAATAATTATAATCAAGTCATCTACAATACATAAACATAATCATATCCTATGTAATCCTAGAGACATAACATGTTTCTCAAACAAGTCTCTAGATATCGCGTTAGTAAAGGAATCAACTATCATTTCTCGTGTAGGAATGTATTGTAAAATTATTTCTCCACTTCCTACTATGTCTTTTATAAAGTTATACTTAATATCAATATGTTTGGTCTTGCTGTGATATTTAGGATCCTTCGTATATGCAATAGCCACTTAACTGTCACAATATAAAATCATGGGACCCTTAGAATTCTTTGCGATGTTCAAATGCTCAAAGAATCTCTTCAACCAAACAGTTTCTTGTACTGCAAATGCACAAGCCACAAATTCTGATTCCATAGTTGACAGGGCTGAGTTTGTTTCTTCCTTTTCCATAAAATTACACCACTATTTAGCAAGAGGTCATAACCGAAAGTTGATTTTCTATCATACCGGTCACCAGCCCAATCTGTATCTGTATAATCTCTTATGGATAAATCGGATCCACTATAACATAGTGAATAATTCGCAGTTTTCTTCAAATATCAAAATATTCTCTTTAATGCTTTCCAACGATCTCTTTCAGAATTAGATTGATACCTGCTAACTAGACCTACGGCATAACAAATGTCTGAACGAGTACACATCATAGTGTACATCAAACTCCCAACTGCGATGGAATATGGTACTCGGGACATGTTTTCTTTTTCTTTTTTAGTCTTTGGACACATTTCATGGCTTAAAGTTTCACCTCTTACTATAGGAGTATCTATGGATTTGCAACTATTCATTCAAAAACGTTCCAAAATTTTCATTATGTATGTTTCTTGAGATAGACTCAAAATTTTCTTGGAATGGTCTCTTTGGATTTTAACACCCAATATATAGTCTTCTTCACCCATATCTTTCATGTCAAATGACTTTGAAAGCCATAACTTAATAATTTTTACATACTCCAAATTATTTCCATCTAATAAAATATCATCCACGTAAAGCGAAAGAATCACAAACATTTCATTGGACTTTTTTACATAGATACAATGGTATTCATCCATCATGGTGAAATCAAATGAAATCACTTCCTTATGAAATCTTAGGTACCACTACCTTGAAGACTACTTAAGGACATATATTGATCTGTTTAATTTACAAACCTTTCTTTCTTGGACTTTAACAACAAAACCTATAGGTTGTTCCATGTAGATTTCCTCATTTATCTCTCCATTGAGAAAAGCAGCCTTCATGTCCATTTGGTGTAATTCTAAATCTAAACGTGCAACTATAGCCAAAAGCAGGCCGATTGAGGTAAATTTCACAACTGCTGAAAAAGTTTCCTCATAATCTATTCCAGCTTCTTGAGTAAAACCTTTTGCCACCAATCATGCTTTGTTCCTTTCTATTGACCTATGTGATTTGCATTTAACTTTGAGAATCCATTTGTTCCCAATAGCTTTACGCCCAGAAGGAAGGTCAACTAGATCCCAGACTTTATTGGTTTTCATGGACCCTAATTGTTCTTTCATTGCTTTTGTCCATTCATCTTTTCCAGGACTTGATAAAGCCTCAGTCACAGAATTAGGTCCATCCAATTATGTGGGAGATACCAAGAAAATATAATCCTCAATCTCATAAGATTGTTTGTTACACCTTTTATGGTACTCTTACGTAATTGAAGTTCAGATTCCTCAATAGGATTTCGAGATTCATGACTCCCACTTGGACCAAGAATCATTTATTGATCAATTGAATTATCAAGGACGTCCTGTGACATTATTTGATCATCTGAATTCAACATTTCGTAAAGAGGCTCATTTTTCTTTATTTCATTCCTTTTTGAAAAATCATTTTCCAGGAATGTGACATCTCGTGATTCAATTTCAGTAGAACTTCCATCTTCCAATTCACCAATGAACACATATCCTTTGGAGTGTTCTGAGTTTATTATAAAGATACATTTTTTTCCTTTTGGACTTAGTTTTCCAAACTTATCAAAATGATCTTTAATATATGCAGCACAACCCCAAGGCCGTAGATCATTAAAGTTTAGTTTATTACCAGTCCATAGTTCATAAGAAGTAGAAGATACTGATTTAGAAGTCACTTTATTCAATATGTAGGCCGCAGTTAAAAACGCATCTCCACAGAAAGAGATTGGTAAATTTGCCTGCGCCATCATGGACCTTGTCATATCCAACCATGTTTTATTCCTTCTTTCGGCTACACCATTTTGTTGAGGTGTATAAGGAGTAGTCAATGGTCTGATAATGCTTTTTTCAATACATAGTTCTTCAAACTGTTTTGATAGATATTCACGTCCTCTATTGGTTCTTAATGCCTTTATACTTTTTTCTAATTGATTTTCAACTTCATTCATATATCTTTTGAAGTATTCAAGCGTTTCGGATTTATAAGATATCAAATAAACATAATCAAAGCGCGTGAAATCGTCAATGAATGTAATGAAATATGAAGCACCAGTCCTTTCCCTCACATTCATTGGGCCACAAATATCAGAATGGATTAATTGTAATGGAAATTTAGCTCTTTTAGCCTTCCCAAATGGTTTACGTGTAATCTTTCCGGCAAGATAATTTTGACAAGTTGGCATATCAATTTTGGAGAAAGAACCTAGATGTCCTTTCTTTGCCAATCTATTCATTTGCTCTTGCCCTATGTGACCCAATCTAGTATGCCAAGTAAGTATATCAACATTATTATTATTTGAATAACATGACATTACACAACGATCAACATAATAGTCATAAGTTGAAGGATTACAATCTAAAATAATAAAGGATCATAATGATGTCCAAAACCATAAAAAAATATTATCTAGAGTAATTCTTACACAATTATGACTAAAAAACAAATGAAAATCAACATCTAAAAGAACAAACACAGATACTAAGTTTCGTTGAATTTCTGAAGCATATAGGATGTCATGCAACATTAAAGATTGGCATCCACACAAATCTACTTTGTAAGTGTCAATCCCTTTGAATTAAAGTCTTGCATTATTTCCTAAATAGATCTACCTTGATCTAGGTGAAACTCGGTGGAACTCCACAAACTCTTCTCGATCTCGACTCACATGGTCGGTGGCTCCTGAGTCTACAATCCACATAGGATAAGATTCAGTTAATAAAGCAGTGCTGGATATATATGTAGCACTAAGAGTTGAGTTTAGAAATGCTACCTTTTTCTGCTCAGGACATTCATGAGAAAAATTCTCCAGATTTTGGCAATTGTAGCACTTCATCTTGCTCTTGTCTTTCTTCTTGAAAAAACTTTTTCCCTTCTTGGAATTTGGCTTGTTCTTTTTCTCAGAGGGTCCTTCTTCGGTCTCTTTACCCTTCCCGTTCTTTTTTTACTTTTTCTTACGCTTGAATCCTGAAGAGTTCTTATCACTTGATTCTGCCATAAAGGCATTAGAAGCAGCTTTAGCAGCACCGAGCCACTCATCTTCAAGTTCAACGTGACGTACAACATCATAAAAAGTTTTGATGCTGTCATTCTGGGTTAAGTTAACCTTCAAGTGTTCCCAACTGTTGGGAAGAGATCGAATCACTGCCTGAACCTGTTGCTTATCTAAGAGAATGTGGCCAACACTTTTGAGTTGAGCTATCATATTCGACATCACCCTAAGGTGTTGTTTGATGTTCTGATCATGACGCTTCTTGTAAGTGTCAAATTTGATAGTCAGCCGTCTGAGGCGGGTAATAAAAGTACCCCCATATATTCCTCGCAAGTGTGCCCAAATGTCATTGGTAGTAGGAAATTCCTCACACTCATGTATGAGGTCATCAACCACAGAACTTACAGTGATTCCACGTGCAATGGAATCAGCCATTTTCCAAGCCTTATAAGCTTCAAGTTCTCTTCTGTGTTGTGCAATATTACCCTCTTCTGGTAGACTTAAGACATGGTTAACACCTTCAAGAGTGTTTTACTCTTCCAGTACATACCACATCTTATGACTCCAAATGTCGTAATTGTCTCCATTTAGTTTTTCTCCTTTGTTCAAGTCAGTAATTATGTTTTTTGATGTCATGTCTGTTATTAAGAGACAATTACGCAAGTGTGTTATCAATTATGCATGCAAATTACACATTTAAATAAATCATTTCACCTAAAGGTTTCATGTTTGGTGTAAAATCGAAAGGACACTTAAGAATTCAATCATCATATATGAACTAAACACTTGACCAAAATTAGAAATTAATTTCTTAATGTTTATTAGAATGTAACTTTCAATTAAGTCGTTTTAAACTCAAATAAATGAATGAAATTCATATAAAAGGAGATAAACAACTTAATATTAAATAATATAAAGTCAATTAATAACTTAATGTTACAAGCCAATCTAAAGATAAAAGTCATTCCACAAATATTCTAGACAACTTATATACACCCAAAAAGGCTCGCTAGGCCAAATCTAGTGGTAAACATCAATTAATCTCTCACTCCAAGGGTCATAGAGAGAATTTTCTAAAATAGCTAATGCTTTCCAATCTGAGATTTCTACATAGTTTTCTAGTTCTACACGTTTTATTTCAAACAGATGTATAAAACTAGCAACACTAATGTTAGATGACATCTTAAAAGACTTGAACTCTTTCAATTTCTTTTCTCTTTCCCTTCGTATAGCCCTTTCATTCCATAACAGATTTTGTGTCGCCCTGGGGACACCATTTCGTATGATCTCACGATCTCGAAAATATGCCCTTCGATGATATGCTCTTCCACTTTGTTTCTTTGCTCGACATTCTAAACTCCCACTTGGAGTGATTCAAGTTTGTCCTCATTCAGCCATTTCTGAAATACGAACCAAGAAACAATAAGAATGGTTATGCCATTCAATGCAACAACTTATGTCACAATTTATTTGCAGAATGCAAAATCCGTTAAGAATAAATTAGGGACTAAATGAGACAAAATAATATCAAGATTGATTCAAACACATTTAAATCACAAAAATGTTCCCAAAAAAAATTTAAGTGGTTACACAACTCCACTAAAATAATGTCCCCCCTTTTTAAAAAAAAATTATTTGCAACTCTCATAAACAGTACACTAATACTGTTTTAGTACTGTTACTTTACATTTTTCAAAAAAAAATAAGACTTGCAAATTAAAACCATAAACAGTAAATTAATACGTTTTTATATATATTTCCATAGAAGAGAATGACCAAAATACTCATTCTTCACTTTTCTTCTCAAAAGCAAACAAACAGAACTCTTCATTATTTCTCAAAAAACAAATTGAAGGATAGGGAAGAAATTCTCTTTGCACAGATTTATTCTACTATGGAAATTGATCTTGTTATGCTACTTCTTCTTCTTCTATCCTCGTTTTTTTTTTAATAATTATCGAAAAAAAAAATCTCTGTTCTTTTAATAGAAGAGAAAAAAAATTACGAATCCATAGCGTAATGGTAGCGCGTCTGACAGATCGGAAGGTTGTTAGTTAGATTTTTGTCGAGACCAAATTCTCGATCTACAATCGGTTATGCTATCTTTCTAACAGGTATGTCCATTTTCAATAATACAAAGAGTTACACTTAAACTCGACATCAAATCATGTAAAACGAAGCAATTTAACCTGGCTTTGATATCATTGATTGTAAATTACGGAGCCAAATCAGTGCGTACTTTGATATTTTGTAGCGAAAAGTGTTGAATTTGCAACCGAAAGGATCGCTGCAAGTCAATTTCGTTTCTCTTGAAAACGGAATGTTGATTCACAAACTAAAAGCCCTTTATTTCAGTGTTGTTTGATGTTCTGTGTTTTTATCACTTTTCTGCATGTCTCAGAAGGAAGAGATGAATTAAAATATATGGGGAAGTGGAACAGTAACTGTTCCCCCCATGTTTTCAAAAAAACATTACGTAACTTTTTTTTTCCTCTTATTTGTTAGATAATCCAAAAACAAAATTTCGGGTCGGGTCGGGTCGATCCACATGAGCGATCCATGACCCGTAATCCAAGAGCAACCTATTTCTTCGGAAGTGTCTCATTAGCAACTAAATCCATAACCTCGTTATCAGGTTTAATTCTGAAATTTTACCTCTCTAATGCCTTGGAAGAGCTCTTGGTCATGATCATAAGAACCAACGTTTGCAGAATTTCAGTTTCAACTACTCCATATGAACACAATCATGGAGGGAACAATATTTCGCTACCTGAATCTGACACAAAACAACTTTGATAAAAGTGTAGAAGTGAGCAAGAAAAACTTAACTAAAACAGAGATAGACCATATATAATCGGAGCTGAAGTACTTTGAGCATTTTGTCTTGCAAATTATTTTTTTTCAATACAACAATCGCAACTTTAAATAGGCGTGGGTTATGTTCCTGATGTGGATCCTAAAAAATATGAAATTCTTATATAAGTGTGGGTGTTAAGGACAGTCTACAAATGTGAACATCACAGTACGAACTTACTGATTTAAGTTCAATGGAAGGTCAATCAACAAGATTTTATATTGTTATATAATACGATCGAACCATGCCCCCTGGACGCAGTTGCTAACACACAAATATAAATAGATTTCATTGCAACTATATTGACCTACAGTGCAGCCAGTTAGACGTGTATAGTGTTTCTAGATGCAAAAAGGCTTCGCTATTGATTTAGAGGACCCAAATATGTTAAGAGCACTAAACGGTTTCCAAGAGAGGAGATGAGGAGGCGTGGTTACTTCATGTCCTTGCTCAACCAGATCAGTATTAAACTCATAGGAACTTGGCACTGCAGTGAAATTATTCATTGGATTTTGTGTTGTAGAACGAACATGGCGTTCGTCTGTTAAAGTAGGTTTATTTCTGTTCTTTTCACTTGACACAACTCTATATATTTTACTCAAGGATGGATCTACAGTGTGGGCTGGGAGTTCCTAGGAACTCCAACTTGCTAGATTTCGTAAATCTATAATCTATAATATATTAAAAGCATGATGAGCCTTAGAAATATTATTTAAACTTTTTTATTTTCACTAAAAAAAATTTCTTTAGACAAAATCTTATTTTCACTATTTTTTTCTAATATTTAAGAGTTAAAAATTAATTAAATATAGTTATGATAAAAATCTTTCCATAATAAGAAACTAACCTAAAATAAACCAAACTCTTAACTAGTACACCTATGCCACGTTTTTTCCCCCCAAACTAAGTCTAATCCAACGAATAAACTCTACTAAATTCACTTTCCCAAACTGTCTAACCACCATATCCCACTAATACACAAAAATCAAATACTAATTAATCCTAAACTCTAATTACGCATTTCTCACGTCACCTAAACGTCCCCATACTACTAGTATAAAATCATTAACACCACTCACGTTTTTAGCAAACCTACCACTACTGCCAAATTACTCCCTCATATAAAAATTTCAAAACAGCCACCAAATTACTCCCTCAAGCTATCCACTCCAAAACAACCACCAAGCAACTCCTTCAAATCCTATTTTGAGGATCTTTCACAGTATCAAGTTCGTCGCCTTTGGATGCTAGCTAGTGACACTTGGACCGTCTGATAGTAATATATATATATAAAAGGAAGATAGTTTTCTTTTGATGAAATAATGACTGTTTGCATACTCCTGCAAATTGATTGTATACATATCTTTCTTTTCGGATGTTAAGTTCTTGTCTTAACTCTGGTAATATTCTTAAAGCTTGTTCTTTATCCATGACTGACTCGATCTATGTTTCAGTGCTCTGGATTTTAATAAAACTATTAACCTTGCTTCGCAACTAGAGATAATATCAATTAAATAATTTAACCTGTCTGGGTCATTTTTTGTTTCATTAAGCCTTTTATATTCTAAATAATTAATATTTAGAGCTCTTTTTATATCTCTAATGCTTTGCTTATTATCACTAATATATATATATATATATATATATGCTTACAATAAAATATATGTTTATGTTCACATTAAGATATTAAAGTGTGAAGGATCTTTGAAAATTGATTTGAATTTTTTACACTTCATTAAAAATCTTCGTAATAGATAAAATCATTTAACTTTAAATAATCGAATGTTATACGTGTGGTTACACTAGTATATTAAAAAACATAAGAAGTATATAAAATTTTGCAGATGGGAACCCATACATAAACTGAAGGTTGGCTTGATGACACAGATTAGACCTTGAATTCCTTATGTTACCCCGTGAACATGGGTAAAGGTACAAATATACCCCTGAACTTTAATAAATGGTACAAATATATCCTTCATCATACTTTGGGTACAAATATACCCTTGTGGTTAATGAAAAGGTACAAACATACCCTGGACCTTTAATGAATGGTACAAATATACCCTTCATCATACTTTGGGTACAAATATACCCTTGTCATTAATGAAAAGGTACAAATATACCCTTCTCATTAACGATGGGACACGTGTCAGCATCGTATTGGTTGACCTATTTTAATTTATTTTATCTATGAATAATTTAATCTATCCTAAATTATAACTCATACCAGATCCAAATAACCAGACCTGACCCGTGTAATAGAGAAGCTTCAAGAGACATATCACGCATGTTTCTTTCTTCCACTCTCTCGCACTCACACTCTCTCACTAACCCAAAAAATCCTAACAAACGTATTAATTCGATTCATGTTTCGATTCATCTACCATCTAGAATCGAGTAGAGATTTGTTTAATATTGTGTTGCTGGTTAATGTTCTGATGTTAGATTAATATTCTGATGCTGTTTAATGTTCCTCATGAACGACTGTTGTTTGTTTTTTCTGATTCATGAGGGTCGATGAATTAGAAATTATTTCTAATTCATGGTTGTTGTTACCTGCTTTAAATCCGTTGTTACACCATTGTTCACCAACTTCAAAGAGTGAACAAGAAGATAACATTTTAAGAACAAAAACATGAGAAAAACTTACAAAGTTTGGACATTCCTCGACCAAACTAAGGTCCTCATTGTATCACAGGTTGATCGGATTATTTGGATCAGGTATGAGTTATAATTTAAGATGAATTAAATTATCCACAGATAAAATAAATTAAAAATGGTCAAACAATACGATGCTGACACATGTCCCATCGTTAATGAGAAGGGTATATGTGTACCTTTTCATTAACGACAAGGGTATATTTGTACCTAAAATATGATGGAGGGTATATTTATACCATTTATTAATGTTTAAGGGTATATTTGTACCTTTTTATTAGCGGTAAGAGTATATTTGTACCCAAAGTATGACTGAGGGTGTATTTATATCATTTATTAAAGTTTAGGGTGTATATTTGAACCTTTTCCGTTATTATTATTACATAATAGTTTCTCATTTTACTACGCCACTGTTTTTTGTTTTTTTTCACCTACGTTTCCCTTTCTCTTCAGGACTAAACATCCTAGGTACACGAAGCCAAAACTAAGAAGCTACAAAACATGTATGAAAGAGCACTCCATATGAATAAGCAATCAAAGGAAACAAACAATAAAGTGAAATTTGAACGGGCTTAGAATAAAAGACCCACTCATTAACAGCTCTAAAAAGCTAAGCCAACTCATATATAAATTTACTAAGTAAATTAATTATTATTATCATATAAATTTATTGTAGGGGCTAGAAAATAGGATATCTGATGTTTTAAGTTTTTGAAGTACTTCAAATATAACGAATCCATGTTTTTATCGTGTGGAAATTTTTATAAATTCTAAAGCGCCGATTAATATCAGAGTTACACACAATATAGATTAAAAAAGTTTAAAAAATTAATCACCACTAAAGAATATGATGCAGCAGATGAGGCTACTTCTCCTTTAACCAGAGATTTGAGATTTGAGTTTTGGATATAAAAAAAAAAATTTGGTGGGGTGCGCTTTCTCGAAAGAGCCTGACCTGATGCAAATCTAGATTAATAGAACTCCAATACAAATATCGAATATCGAATGAAAAATAAAAAATACAGTACAAATTGAAAGGCTTTGGATTTGTCTTATCTCAACAATCGAATAAGAGAACCGGAGGCAACACCCGAGAAACGTGGAAACAGATAGAAACAAAAGATAATCAGGGGGTGACATCAAAAACCATAAAAATATAGGATAAATGATCACCAGATCCGCCTTCTATAGCCAAGCAGGTATGTCGATGATATCATCCTTGAGCTGCCACACTTTGATTGTAACTCCTTTCTGAATCACTTAGGGTGAGATTTTGATTTAAATTTAAATTTTATGAGTTCAATTTTTAAAATTTAATATTAATTTTTTTATATTTCTAATCTTTATTTTTATTTTGTAATCTCTAATATTTAATCTCTAATCTATCTATCTTCTAATCTTCTGATCTAATCCATCTATCTAATCTATCTATCTAATCTTCATTAAAAAATTTTGTTTTAGACAAAATCAACTTTTTTACTTTTTTTTCATCAATTATTATTTTATTAAATTAAAGACTCCTAAAATATATGAATAAAATAAATAAATATAGGAGTCTAAATATACCATAATTAGAATTCTAAAATAAATATACTACTCTGTCGTATATTTATATGGAGTGATGTTTGAATTTTTTGACCTTCGTTAAAATCTTTTATTTAGACAAAATCATTTGTTCATTTTTTTTCCTTCAATTATTATTTCTTTAAATTAAGAACTACCAAAATATATGAATAAAATAAATAAATATAGGAGTCTAAATATATCATAATTAGAATTCTAAAATAAATATAGTACTCTACCTTATATTTAGACGGAGAGATATCATAGCACACCACCAGTATAAACGATTTTTTGTGCTTGAAGTTTATTCTAAGTTTCTTTGGTTGATTTATGAAGATTTTTACTTTTGTAAACTCATCTTTTGATTGAAAAATATTATTTATGATCATCATTATGATCGAGAGAGCTAATAAAGACATTATATAATTTTATTGTTATGCAACACTAGACAAGATTTTTGTTTTTGTTTGTGTTAGTGGCTTGAACTTGAATCAACAACCACATCAATTTGATTAGAGATTCGTTGATGAGATGCTTCCGCTACATGAGATCGTAGCTAGAGGATCATCTAGATCATCTAAATCTGTGAAGAACGCTCAAAGTAAGAGATCTTCATCTGAGTTCGAAATGTCAATTTTGGTCCGATTGATGCGTTTGTTGTTTGATGTTAGTATTTCTTATTCTTTGCTAGGATTGTAATTTATCACTTCAAATTTTATCATTATTTCCAGTGAAATTGTAGAAGCTGATATTGATGCCTCTAAAGTTGAGGAATTGATGAAGCGGTTCAATGTATGTTCTAAAATAATTGCATTAGATTATTTTTTTTTAAGCGTAGAATTTATTGAAAATAATATCTCTGCCTTTCAATTGATGTGTTTTTCTAATGAACCTAGATTGAGCATGAACAGTTGAAGTTCAAGAGCTCGCGCAGGGATGGAAAATCCATTACATTTGCTTTTTGGCTCATTTCTCGTGCATGAGAGCTTAATTCTTTTGTTATATCTTTAGTGATCTTTATGCCGTGAAAGAAAAATGTTATCTTTAATCAATGGACACTTTTAATTTTCTTGTTGTTGTAATTGCTAATAATATACTTACGATAGAGTTAATTTCAATAAGAATTCCTATTACTGTGATAAGAGCAAAAGTTTTATTAAATATCACAGTTAAAAGAAAATCAAAGTACTATTTACGGGGTTAGCATGAAAAAAGCGTGGTGACCGCAAAATAAGCCTGCCAAACGGGCCGGGTTGACCCGGACCAACCCGACCCGAACAGGTTCGTTTAAGAAAATCGGGCCGGTTTGATCCGGTTCGGTCAGCCCATGGGCTGTAGGGTACTAGATCCCGGGCCGTTTTATTTTTTTGGTTGGACCCGTTTAACCCGATCCGGACCAAGCCCGGTCCGGACCCATCGGTTAACCGGCCCGGATTTTTTTTTTTTTTTTTTTTAAAAAGTGGGCTTTGGTCCGTTGGGCCCAACGGCTATATAGCCGTTTTCGGGTCCAAACGGCTAGTTTGACATTTATTATTAAAAAAAAGAAAATACTTTTAAAAATATTTTTTAACCCCAAAAAAATTCCTATAAATACCCTACACTTTCAAATCATTTTCCACACAATTTTTCATTCTCTCAATTCTCATTCTCTCTCAAATCTCAATTCTCAAACATTCTATATATTTAATTTCCTAAAGTGCTCACTTTAATTTTTTAATTTGGTGATTACAAAGTACGAGTGGAAGTTTCTAAAGTCACTATCTTCGGATACTTCCAAAATTTGGTATTGTCGTTCCATCTCTTACGTTTAATTTTTATTTAGTGTATTAATTATTGAATATTTAATTTTATTATATTTGTGTATTTTGATTTTTTTTTAGTTTAATTTATATTATGGATAAATTAAGAAACCTCGCTACTAAAGGTGTTAAAACTTTTTGTCCTGGAAGCGGTAGTGGTAGTAAAAAGCGAATTACTAATGGTAGAGGTACTTCAAGTAGTAGATATACCCGTGTGCCTCCGTCACCGCTTAGTCAACCTTTTGAGGAAGAAGTAGGCGTACCTTTAGGTGTAGGTGCCCACGATATGGATTATGTAGAAGTTCAGGAAAATTACGGTATTGAAGAAGAAAATGAAGTAGATGCGGTTAATTTAGACGAAGATGATGAAAATATTGGTGAGACATCCGCAGTAGGAAATGCTAACGTTAGATCTGAATCGGTTAATCTCCCTCCCCGTCCTCCCCGTGCCCCAAGAGCTCGTGAAAAAACTTGTATTGCATGACAATTTTTCGAACGTATATAAGATACTGAGGTGCAATGCAATATTTGTCAACAAATATATAAGTATAAAAGCGGAGGCAAACAAGGAGGTACAGGTACGTTAATGAGACATATAGGTGATGGTCACGAAAGAGAGTTAACTATTGCACGAGGTGGTGCGCATATTGGTGGGCCAACACAAACTAGAATGGACCCAACAACCGATCAGGTAATGAAGAAGTATAATAAATTGAGGGACAGGGGAGAAATAGCTAAAATGGTAGTTTTCCTTCTTCTGATGTCTTTATTCATTATATTCAAGCAGTTTATAATCCTATATTTAATGGTATTCTTAGAAGTACTTGTTGGGCCGATATTTTTAGACTTCATTCACAGTATTATTTTTATTTATCAACATTGTTAAAAAATATTCAATGTAGAATATCCTGAACTTCTGATCTTGGGCGTGCTGTAAATAAAAATGATTATTTAACTATTACTTGTCACTGGATAGATAGTAGTTTTATTATGAAAAAACGTATTCTTGTTTTTTTATATGATGAAGATCGTAAACATACTGGAGATTTTATTTCTGATTCGATTGCTAAAGTTGCAGAATTTTATGGTATCGAAAATAAAATCTTATGTATTGCTTTTGATAATGTTTCTAACAACAAGACTGCTATAACAAAATTAAAAACTAAGCTATCTCCGCTGTTACCTGAAATTTTTCATATTAAGTGTGCATGTCATATATATAATTTAATTGTAAGAGATGGTCTTGAGTTTTTTGAGTTTTCTATTGAAAAAATTTGGCTTGCCGTTGGTTTTATTCAAGAAAATAATTGTAGAAGTAGAATTAGAGACTTTAAACTTAAATGTGAACAAAATGGACTTGCACCGATATTGATGCCTAAAGAATGTGAAACTAGATGGAATGCTACGTATGCTGTTTTAAAAAATTGTTATAAATATAGAGTTCCTATTACACTATCTTTTAACCAATATTGTGGTTCGTTTGCTGATTCTACTAATTGCATGTTACATGATTCTGATTGGGTTGTAACTAATGATCTTGTTAAGTTTTTGAATTTTTTTTATATAGCTACGGTTGAATTTTTGGGTGCTTGTTATCCTACTGTTTGTAATATTTTGGCATATATAGCAGATATTTCTGCTTTACTCAAAGAATATAAAAATAAAGAAGGTTACAAAGATGTTGTTGGTGTCATGTTTGCTAAATTTAAAAAATATTTTTTTCCAATTCCCCCTATTTACTTGGTTGGTGCTATGTTTAATCCGTGCATGAAATATAATACTATGTGCCACTTTAGAACTATTATTTATACTAATTTAGAAATAAATACTAACAATGATTCTCAACAAGTACAACCTGATTTGTGGACGGTTATGAGTGATGCGAATGAATACATAGATAAATTATATAATCACTATGCTGATTTAGTTGATTTAGCTGTACCCACAAATATTACTCCAACTATCGCTCCTCAACCTCCCGAGGAGCCATCATCTTCTAAAAGGCCGGCACATAGTGGTTTTCCTGATCACTTTTATGATTTAAATTGTTGGAACAGTGTCGAAGAGGGAGCTTACACATCAACTTATCGGGAAAAGCTTAAGTATTATCTTTGATCGCCACTAGAGGATCGCAGACGATAGATCAACGCGTTGGATTGGTGGAGGAGTAATGAAACATAATATCCTGTGCTTTCAAGATTAGCTAGAGATATTTTGAATGTTCCAATGTCAACCGTTGCATCGGAGAGCACTTTTAGTTAAGGACGACAGCAACTTGGAGACAATCGACATTCATTGGGAAGCAATGCAATGAATGTTCTCGTTTGCCTCAGAGATTGGATTAGAGCCGAACTAACAAATCAAGGAATGGAAGCGGAGTCGAACGACGAGCAGAGACTTGAAGAAATTATGACTTCATGGGAGAAATCAGCAGAATCAAGTCCAATGCATGGTTTTGCCCCCGTTGACTTTCACTATCCTATGCAAGTTCCCGTTAATATTAACATGAATGAGTTGGAGAAAATAATGCAAAATTTGTAGATTTTTCATTCATGTAAATTATAAAATTTGGATCATTTTGCAATAAATAAAATTCAACATTCATTCATTCATTAGTCCTTACTTTGTAATTTTTTCCATTTAATGATTTAAATTGAATTTCTAGTTTAAATTAAAAACTTAGTTTTAATATATTATTAATTTACTATTAAGTATTATACTATTATTAATTTATTATATTAAGAAGCATATGTTTTATTTAAAATAGTGTATATATGTGTATATATTTTCTAAAATAGTGTATAGTTAACGTATACATGTGTATATGATTTATAAATTAGTGTATAACTATATATTTAGTGTGTGTGTGTATATTGTAGTATATTTTATTTAAAGTAGTAAGTATATATTGAATGGTACGTATATATGTGTATATATCTTCTATAGACGTATATATTTAACGTATACATGTGTATATGTTTTATAAATTAGTGTATAACTATATATATATAGTGTGTATATATTGTAGTATATTTATATTGTAGTATATTTTATTTAAAGTAGTACGTACATAGTGAATGGTACGTATATATGTGTATATATCTTCTATAGACGTATATATTTAACATATACATGTGTATATGTTTTATAAATTAGTGTATAACTATATATATAGTTTGTGTATATATTGTAGTATATTTTATTTAAAGTAGTACGTATATATTGAATGGTATGTATATATGTGTATATATCTTCTATTGACGTATATATTTAACGTATACATGTGTATATGTTTTATAAATTAGTGTATAACTATATATATAGTGTGTGTATATATTGTAGTATAAATATATTGTAGTTTATTTTATTTAAAGTAGTACGTATATATTGAATGGTACGTATATATATGTATATATCTTCTATTGACGTATATATTTAACGTATACATGTGTATATGTTTTATAAATTAGTGTATAACTATATATATAGTGTGTGTATATATTGTAGTATATTTTCTTTAAAGTAGTACGTATATATTGAATGGTACGTATATATGTGTATATATCTTCTATAGACGTATATATTTAACGTATACATGTGTATATGTTTTATAAATTATTATATATATCATTATATTATAGTATATATCTTGTAGTATATGTTTTATTTAGAGTAATATATATATATATAGTTAACTAACGTATAGTCGTATACACGATTACATATGTAATTGTGTATATGTGTATATATTTTTTAAATTCTAATGTAGTATATACTATATATATAGTGTATATATATTGTTTAACGTATTTAAAATGTATATAGGTGAGTATACATAGCGTATATTGAAAAAAAACTTTTTTTTTTGGTTTTTGACCGATTTTGATCGGGTTTAGGTGGGTTAGACCGGGTTGGGATAAGTGGGCCGGTTCAGGGTTGTTTTTAAAAAATTTACTGTCGAACCCAGCCCGGCCCACCTAACCACAATCCGACCCGAACCGGCCCACAACCCGGCTAAATTTCACGATCCAATTTCGGGTTGACCCGACCCGGCCCACTTGACACCCATGCTGCAAAATACAAAAGTGACGAGCAAAACGCTAATCTTTTTACAACTAATTGTCACTTCTAAAACTTACACAAATTAAGCAACATACATATTGTTCATATACAACCAAATACAAGTTGTTGTTGTTTTTCTTCTTTTGGTCTATGTTTTTGTGTTTTCATATGAAACAAACAATGTATTTGTTATAGTTGAATTTATCTTAATCTAATTGCATGCATTAATACTACTCTATGATAACTCTCGAGGTAGGCGTTACAAAACATGTAATAGTTATTGATGATTATGAAATATGTTATAATGGATAGTACGTGTTTTGGGATTTGAAATGTGTTACACAGATGAATAAATTAGAGTACGTGTTACAATACCTGTAGGCCGTAATTGTGATAGATGTTGAGCGAGTAAGTCACATTCAATATCAATTATTGTTTATAATAGAGATAATACATCAAAACCCCTCCAAACTTGTCTGCCCAACTTACTTTAGCATTTAAACTAACCTTCTATTTATTTACCCCTTTAACATCTTTGAAATGAATTAATTTCAACCCTAATACTGACGTGGCATTTTTTTTAAAAAGAAAAAAATGCGTGAATTTTTTTAATTATTTATTTTAAAATCCTACTAATATATATATATATATATATATATATATATATATATATATATATATATAGAGAGAGAGAGAGAGAGAGAGAGAGAGAGAGAGAAATCCCTCCTTCACCCATCCCACCCGCCAACACCCCCACCCTACTTCTCCTTTCAACTGCCATATCCACCACCAGTCCCCCTTCCCCCACCACTACCAGTCGCCCCTCCCATCAAAGCTTCCTATCTCCCTCTAATTTCTCCTCTTTCAATCCGTTAGACCAATAAAAAATGAAATTGAATTTGAAAATTAAAAAATCTACATGATTTGGATGTTTGGTTGTTGATTTTAGAGAATTTGGTGTTGATTTGGTCGAATTTATCATGTGGGTTGAGTTTTTTTATCAGTATTTTATGGTAGTTTTCGATGATAGTGATGGCATTTTCCAGCAAAAATTTACCAAAAAATCTGGGGTGCGTGTGTGCAGGTGTGGCTGTGCGGGGGTGGACAGAGGTGGATGGGGTGTGTGCAGGGGTTGCTGTGTTGGGGTGGACGGGGGTGGATGATGGTCTGGCTGTGTAGGGGGTGGACGGGGGGTGGATGGGGGTGTGGCTGTGTGGGGGTGGATGGGGGTGCGTGCAGGTATGGCGGTTGCAGGGAGGGAAGGGAGGGGTGGTTATGAAGAAGATGGAAATGGGGGGTGGGGGTATTTTTTTTATTTAAAATATTTTATATATATTTAAAAATATGTATATATATAAAATATTTAAAAAAATTTTTTATTTACGTGGCTCCGACGTGGCGGTGATTTGGTGCTGCTGTGTCAGCCAGTGTGATGCACTCTCCATTATGAGAGTGGTATTATATATTAAGGGATGAATTTAATACACTTTAAAGATGGTAAGGAGGTAAATAAATAGAAATTTATTTTAAGTGTTAAAGTGAGTTGAGCGGACAAGTTTAGGGGGGTTTTGATGTATTATCTCTTTATAATATTACAACATCTTTATTCTTAGGGAGAGGATAAAATAGACACTTTTGCAAACTTTCTATCACAAAGAGACACAAGTCTGAAAAAATTGGAAAATAGACACCTAATGGGACCATAAAAAAATGTCAATTTTAGCAAACAAGTTTAAAAATATGCACTTTAGTTCCACCCCCACTTAAGCTCCTATGTTTTAGAAATCACACTTTAGCCCATGTCCAAAAATATAAATATTAGATATTTAATTTTTTTTTAAAACAAAGTTCTCAATGAAGCTCGAGTTCCATCCATTATTTTGCGATTTTCCAGCATTTTTTGGTAATTTTTCGATGATTTTTCATCGATTTTTTTGGCATCCATAGGAAAGTGACATTACTTCCATTATTTTAAGCCATTTTTTCATATTTTTATCCCTATATTTTCATTCATTTTCATTCAAAAAGCTTGAAAATCGGTCTCACCTTTTCAAATCAATTCTAGGCTCAATAACAACATTCCAACACTCCTTAGCTTGTTCCAAAGCTCTAATTCGTTACATTAATCCGGTGGTCGTCAGAAAAATGATATCAAGTACCGTACGAAAATTACATAAGAAGAAGATGACTACAGTCTATTAAGTCTAGGATCACAAATCACTACTTTGGTCTATTAAATACTATCATTGAGGTACATTATGTCTATTATAGAATATGTAGTTATTGGTAGTGAATTTTTGGGTGACTGGGAGGAGACTCCTAAATGTTGGATTTGGAAATCTATTTATAAGGAGACATTGTCCATTGTCCCTAGTCGTAATGGTTCATACGCCGGCATGATTAAAAGCGTAATAGAGATCAGACAATTTAGTTGCGATCCAAGTGACGTGGTCATTAGTTACTTGATGAATAAGAGGGGAAAAATCTATCCACCGTTCATGAAGAATGATAGACATGTGGAGTTGTACATGCTTTCGTTCATTTCGATAATTCCAAGCCTATTTTGAGGGTTAAAAATTTTGGAAGGTCCCAGGAACAAGTTTTCACATCAGCCCCACCCCCTGGTAGTGGATGATAGCTCAATGGAATATGAGTGCATGGGTGATCATGCATGAGAATATTCTAAAGAATTTGAAGAAGAGAAGTGTGAAGGAGGTATCGGGGGGCAGTCCGGAGCACAAGTAATCCACTCTTTCTCGAATGACATCGGACTTTGTGTTGGACAAATATTCAAGGAGAAGAAAACGTTGAATCATTTCTTAAAGAAGGCGTTGGTGAAGAAATGTTTCAATTACACTACAGAAAAGACTTCTAAGAAATACTACAAGGTGAGGTGTGTAGATCTTACCTGTCGGTGGATGGTGCATGCAGGTGAGAACGGAGCATCGGGTTGGTTACAAGTACGTCGGTGAACATAGTTATGGTGTTGAACATGTGACAGTAAAGCATAAGAATGTCAGCGTGGACGTCATTGCCTTACTTTGTTTGAACTTTTTCATTGACAACAAAGGTCCAAGCCCTAGAGAGATCAAGAGAATTGTCTTTAAGGATCTACATTAAAGGTCGGGCTATTGCAAGCGTTGGATGGCAGGCTTCATTGTAAATAACATAGTCTGAGGAAAACCCGAGTATGGATATGCAGTGCTACCCGCTTTTTCATATGTTTTTAACGTCTTCAATCTCGGGTGTATAAATTCCCTCATGGTCGAGGAGGATTCGGGCAAGTTTATGTAATATTTATGGCATTGGGTCTTCCGTCCGTGGATATGCACACATGAGAAAGGTTATTGCCATTGATGGAATGCATTTTTCTGGAAAGTACCAGGGTGTGTTGCTATCCATTATCGCATAATATACACAGAATCATATCTATCCCTTAGTGTAATATGTGGTGTACAAGGAGAATGATGGGTCGTGGGGCCTCTTATTTTAGAAGCTTAAGTCCATTGTCATTGATGAACCTGAATCATGCATCATTTTCTATAGATACGTGAGCATAGCCAACAGACTTGTAAAGCATTATCTGCGTATGCATTATGGAGTGTGTATGAGGCATCTCGGTGAAAATATTTGAAAGAATCACCATTGTGGAAATTATCTCTGTGTGTACTTATCATGAACTAAGACTACCCCCTAGTTGTAATACGATGCTTAGAACCACAAGTGATCCAAGCTAACCCATGTATTGGCATAATTCTTGAGCAACTGATTTAAAATGTATATAAAAGCTAAATTTGCTAAGCGGAAGTATAATCATGACATAATCTATTTCAAAACTTTATTGTTCAAAGTTTACAACACTGTAATCTAAAAGAATGGGGAACTGAAACTACATACAATGACTCTAACTGACTATCTATGAAGCCTCTTATGACACCCCATATTTTTTTCCCATGGAAAATTTTGAGTTTTGACCTCATTTTCCAACCTACGACTCACCATACAAGTCGTAGGGTGTCTTGACGAGTCGTAGGACCCAAGCCGTAGGGTGCCGAGTAAGTTTTACTTGAAATACTACCTTGGTGATGACTTGAGGTCACGAGTCGTAAGGACTCTATACAAGTCATAAGATACCAATCGTAGGGCGACTAGTGTGTTACCCAAAGGATTCTGTCTTGACTATGACAAGGACTCTATGAGTCATAGGTCACTTGATGAGTCGTATGAATCAGTCGTAACCAGACTAGTATGGGTGCCCATGGGTATTGTCTAGCCTATAACTTTGTGTTATGAGTTGTAGGGTAACCCTATGAGTCGTAAAGTCACCCATAGCTACTGGGTGACAAATTTTAGTCTTTTCTTACTAAGGGCATTTTAGATATTTCCCTCTTACTCTAAATATAATGCACGACCTTAAAACACTATTGGAACCTCATTCGCATCCATAACACATCAAAAACATTCTCTCAAATCCCTAAGGCAAGAACAAGCTAGGGTTTCACATACTTGGCCATCCAAAGCTCTTAATATTTCAGGCATGCGACTCTACCCTTAAACTTGTTTTACTGAAAACATGAAATTATAGGGTTGTTTATGTGGATTTGAACATGGGTTTTGATATGGGTAGAGGATTTTGGCAGGATTGATTCTTAAATTATTTTCCCATGACTTATTATGCATTTCTTATGCTTTATTAATGGTTTTAAACTTGTGGGGTGCATGGGTATGGTGAATAAACTAAGGGGTTATAGGTTTTCCCCAATTTTATGATTTTGCCCTAATATATGATTTTGGAAATTGTGTTCCCTCAACCCAAATTGTGAAATTGATATTGAATATGATTTGTCACATGGTTTGACTTGCTCACTCATACGAATGCATTGTCATAAAAGGTTAATGAACCACATATAAGATTTTATCGAATCTTGGGGTTTATGGATTTCCCGTATGAATTAATTATTGAACCTGAAGGGGTTATGAATTTCCCCACGTGAATGGTTAATTGTCATGGCATGATAATGTTAACTTGCAAGTAATGTTGGTATGATGATACCAACGGGATGCCTTAATGAATAAATTCGTTAAATTAATGGGAATGTGTGCTAAATATTTTAATTTGGCTTAAAAGACAATTGTGTAGCTAGGTGGTGAAACTGATGTCCCAAGGGACCAATACTAAAAATCGCGATTACCGACATGGGGGTATAAATGATCAGGTATTTGAGTCCCCCTTATTGTATGATTGGGAGGCTTGATTCTCCCATGTTAAATGACTAGGTGCTTAAGTCACCTTTTCTATATGCCGGAGGTTCGAGTCCCCTATGGTGCATATGTGCATATATTATTCTGTGGCTCGTGCGGTCACACACACTGTAGCCCTTTCAGCTAGGGGAGAACTGGACCCAAATAGTCTGTGGGTCCTATATTATTACAGTTATGCTACCCAACCCAAGTTAAAGTACATGCTAAACCTTGTACCCTACCCTAACACATTATATATAAGTTTATGCATATGCTTGTGTGCATTTGGATTTTTCACTGATTTTGAATTATTGATCATGACATTACTTTATCCTGTATCTCTGAGTTACATGCTAGCGCTCAACCCGCTCACCATCCCTGAACGTTGCATCCCAATGCGATGTAGGGTTCAAAGACACTCTACTTTCCTGCTCAGTGATTAGGTGGCTTCTCGGTTGATTGTGAGTAGACTTGAACTGGTGAGCTTCCATTCTCTAGAAGAGATTTATTTTATGTTTTTTTTTCCTTATGTCATAGACTTGGTTTAGAACATATTTTTGGCTATCGTCGGGGCATGTCCCGACTTGGATTGTTTTGGTTTTGATTAGAGGCTTTATGGATTATTGTGGTCTTGGGTATTGGTTATTGGTTATTGTTCATTGATATATCTTATATTTATTTGAGCTTATCCTTTCTATCTGGTTATATGTTCGGAATTCATCCATTACTAGGGTATTATATTCTATTTGGCTAGTCAAATAGGGTGGTCTCTGGTCTATAGTTGACTTGAGATACCCGTCACGACTATGCTCTGGTTCGGGTCGTGACAATCTTGGTATCAGATCCTAGGTTCATAGTCAATTGGGTATCCACAAAGCCATATGAAGTAGAGTCTCTTTTATGGGTGTGTAGAGCACCACACTTATAAGGAAGAGGCTATGAGGTATTTAGGAATGTTTCTCTTTCTTGTGTTCTACTTTTGGGCTGTAGAGTATAGGATTTTGAAATCCATTTAAATTCCCATTTTTTTGCATTTCAGATCATGCCTCCAGAAGATTTGATGCTCATGGAAACTCTTCCGTCCCACCCGAAGACCATGTGGAAAAAAATCATCCTATTTATGGGGTACAAACTCGGTCGAGGGTTATTTCTTCTAATTGCCCTCGTGGAGTTCCACCGGTATCCATTGATCCTTCTCTAGGTGGTGACACCCATGCTTAGTCAACTCAAAGATATATTACTAATGTCGAGTTTTATCGTTCCATTCATCTATTGACCCTAATGGTGACATCTCAGTCACGTCAGTTGGGTCCTGCTGGTGTTGCTGTGAGTTCTTTTGAGGCCACTAGAGTTGGCCAATTTATGAGGTTGAGTCCCCCAACCTTCACTGGTACTAAGGTTGAGGAGGATCCTCAAGGGTTCATTGATGAGATGGAGATAATTTTCCAAGTGATGCATGCTACTGATATAGAGGGTGTAGGGTTCACTGCTTAGCAGTTGAAGGATGTAGCATATCAGTGGTATGAGGAGTGGGATCAGTCTAGGGGTGAAGATACAGAGTTGGCATTGTGGGATGATTTCTCTGGTAATTTCCTGGATCACTTCTTTCCTCAGGGGTTGAGGAAGGCGAGAGCAAAAGAGTTCATGAATTTGAAGTAAGGCAGGATGATAGAGAAAATGTATGCCATAAAGTTCCATCAGTTGTCTCGCTATGCTCCTGAGTTAGTGTCTAGTATGAGGGATAGAATGAGGAAGTTTGCCTCGGGATTATCTTGAGATTTTGTTTTAGAAAGCAAGGCCACCTTGTTGAACAAAGATATAGACATCCCTAGACTTGTAGTGTATATGTAATAAGTTAAGGAGGAAAAGAAGAGGAAAGAAGAGATAAGGGAAAGATAGAGTAAGAGGTTTATCCATTCGAATCAGGGTGGAGGTTAGCAGCAGAGTGGAAGAGTTGACAAATAGTGATCTAAGAAAAATAGTTGGGAGAGTCCTAACTCCTATTCGACTATAACTGCTCCCTATCCAAAGTTGTCTGGTGATTATTATTTCCAGATTAGTTATTGCCCTAGGGCATAGGGTGCCTAATCTCAGGCCAGTGGTTCCCAGTCAGCTCTACCATATCCTCCTTATCAGTTTTATGGTCATCTGTACCATGGTTAGTTTGAGAAGGAGAGGAATCAGTGTTTTAGTTATGGTCAAATTGGTCATATACAGCGGGATTGTCCTTCTAACATTACTTTTAGGGTTAACAAGGTTCCTGCTGCTACTCCATAAGCTCCTACACCGAAAGGTTCCACTTCTAGTACCGGTACTGGCTGGCACCATCAGTATGCTCTTGCCACCCATCAGGACTTTGAGGCATCTTCTGATGTCATCACTGGTATATTAAAACTCTTCTCTCGTGATACGTATTGCTTTCTTGATTCGGGCTATACCCTTTCCAATGTGACCCCATATGTGGCTGTTTATTTTGGTTTTGATCCTGAGTGCATTTTGGATTTCTTTACTGTATCTACCCCGGTGGGTGACTCTATTGTGGCTAGAAGAGTCTATATAGGTTGTTTGGTATCTATCTATGGTAGGGAAACCTTGGTAGACTTAATAAAGTTGGATATAGTTAACTTTGACGTGATTTTAGGGATGGACTGGTTATACTCGTGCTGCGCCTCTTTATACTGTCAGACCAGTAAGGTCTTTTACAAATTTCTTAATGAGCCAGTTATAGAATGGGAAAGAAAATTCCCTAGTGCCTAAAAGAATAAAAGAAGGTTCATTTCTTATCTTAGAGACGAGAAGTTGATTTCCTTGGGGTGTCTCTATCATTTGGTTTGGGTTAAAGATTCTAAATCAGAGGGTCCTTCTCTACAATCTATTCCCGTGGTTAATGAATTTCCTAAGGTTTTCCCTGATGATCTTCCTGGTGTCCCTCCCGATAGGGAAATTAATTTTGGGATCGAAATTATCCCAGACACTCATTCTATCTCTATCCCTTCTTATTGAATGGCTCCAGCTGAGATGAAAGAGCTTAAGGAACACCTGAAAGATCTTCTAGATAAGGGTTTTATCCGCCCTAGTATGTCTCCATGGGGTGAACCTTTTCTATTCATGCGTAAGAAGGATTGTCTCTTCGAATGTGTATAGATTACTGCTAGTTGAATAAGGTGAAGGTGAAGAATAAGTATCCTCTTCCTATAATTGATGCCCTTTTTGACAAGATTCATAGTGATAAGTACTTTTCTAAGATCGACCTTCGATTGGGTTATCATCAGTTGAAGATTAGGGAGGTGGATATCCCTAAGATTGCTTTTCAAACCTGGTATGATCATTTCGAGTTCTTGGTGATGTCCTTTGGTTTGACTAATGCACCGGCTATTTTTATGGATCTTATGAATTGGGTATTCCATCAGTTCTTGTATTTGTTTATGATTATGTTTATTGATGATATTTTGATATATTCTAAGAGTGAGGCGGATCATGTCGATCACCTCCGCATTGTGTTACAGACCTTGAAAGATCAGCGATTGTATGCTAAATTTTTTGAGTGTGAGTTTTGGCTGAATGTTGTTTACTTTTCTAGGTCATGTTGTTTCTAGTAAAGGGGTCATGATGGATCCATAGAAGGTAAAGACGGTAAAGAAGTGGCCTAACCGGTTATTACAGAAGGTTTGTGGAGAGATTCTCGTCTATTGCTGCTCTATTGACTAAGTTGACTTAGAAAAAGGTGAAGTTTCTCTGGTCGATGCATGTGAGGGTAGCTATGAGAAGTTAAAAGATAAGTTGACTTCTACTCCTGTTTTGACCCTGCTCGAAGGTACTGATGGCTTTGTTGTGTATTGTGATGCATCCCATGTGGGACTTGGTCGTGTTTTGATGCAGCATAGTAAGGTGGTGACCTATGCTTCTAGACAGTTAAAAGTTCACGAGAAGAATTATCTGAGGCATGACTTAGAATTGTTAGTTGTGGTGTTTGCATTGAAGATTTGGCGCCACTATTAATACGGAGTTCATGTTGATATTTATTCTGATCATAAGAGCTTACGGTATGTGTTCACCTAGAAGGAGTCTGTAACTACCTGAGACTACCCCCTAGTCGTCATACGGTGCTTGGAATCATAAGTTATCCCAAGCTAACCCATGATCTAGCATACTATTAAGCAACTGAATTATAATAAAATAAATAACAAGTTCTGCTGTGCGGAAACATAATCATGGCAGAATTTGAATAAATACATTATCGATAAAGTTTACAATCTGATAAAACTGAAGAAAGAAATTAAAATTTACATGACTGACTCTGAATGACATCTATGAAGCCTCTACTATACTCACTATAGATAACTGGTACAAGCCTCCTCCTACCACTAATAAATACATGTGAAAATAAATAAACTGTACATGAACTAAAACTGTCTGGAGTTCCTGAAACAAGAGAACTCATCACCTGCTGGCTGCAAACTGCAACTATCTGATCATGGTGTTTGGGATATGATTAGTACCTATATTATGAAACAATGTAGCCATACAAACGTATATGTGGATCAGTACTTTTGGAATGTACTGAGTATGCAGGGGTGAATGCAATAAGTAAAACTGATTTCATACATAATCTTAAAATATGCATGCTAAGTGTATGTAGACTCACTAATAGGCTGGAATAAACTAAAAACTAAAATATCCTAAAGCATGAGTGACAAACATACTCTGATATGATGGTGAATCTCTACACTTAGTTTCTGTAAAACTATACTTTAAGGATATAAGTAGAACTGAAGCTGGGATATGGTAAAACATGGCTACTGTATGAATATTGAGTATGAAACAATGTGATGGAGACTTACATAACTCGAGGATCTGAGTGTACTATCATACTGAGAATGAATGCATATACATACAAAACCAAACATAGTTATATACTAAACTTATCTGATTAACTGAATGACTGATAGCTAAATACTGGTCATGTAAGACTGTACTGTACTTAGTCTGAATAACTGGACTAAAACTGTGGAGTACTATGCATATGAGATAAGGACTAACTGAAAAACATGAGATGACCGAACATGAATGCATGAAACTGTATTATCTGAGAATGCAAGACCAAGCGTATAACATGATTCTAAAATAGTCTGTAAACTGAAATATTGATAACTGAATAAATGATAACTGATAACTAGATGCTATGGTCAAGCAAACCTAAAACTGAACTGAATTGTGAAATGAATACTGAAACTGAAATTGTGGGAGTTATCATCTAATTGACATACCCCAATTATAGATTGATTTAGGGTCCAACCTGTAACCCCAATTGGAATGGTGTTAGCACCGTGCCACGGGTTACTAACATTAGCTGGTTCAACCTTAATCTGGAAGGAAGACTCATGAGATGTATATGGTTACGCCAACCCTAGTCTGATAGGAAAATGATTTACCCTATGCTGGCTGCGTAGTTCTGTAACTCAGGGATTGCTACTAAGGGTCAAACCCTCTAATGGAAGGAATGCCCCCATCCCTGGGTTTCCTCAGTAATGAATCCTACTCTTAATTGAATCGACACTGAACTGATCACTAGACTGTACTAGGCTTGACTGAACTCACACTGATTCTAATGACTGACGGAATACTACTATTCGGTATACTACAAAATCATTCTAATTCAACTGGAGACTTGATAAGCAGTTAAATTTTGGGTATTCATAACCCACAGGACTCGATAGCAATAATAATAAGAACACATGAGAGCATTTGAGACCATAATAAGAGCATTATTTAAAGAAACCCATCACCTGGGCATTTCATCATACACATGGGGATTAATACTTTAACATGGGACAATCCATCAAACACACGGGGATCATGAACTTGAACATGGAAATATCTCAAACATGGAAACATAACATGATTACATAACTAAAATCATGAATTTAGAAATTCACATGAAATTAGCTTGAAATAGGACATGAACGTTTAATCATACGTGTAAAGATCATAGCTTGAACCAAAAAATGTCTTAAACATAGGTGAACAATAGAGTTACATGGCAAAATTCATAACTTGGGGATTCATCTTGAAATCGATTGAACATGATATGGGAATTTCATCAAACATGTGGAAAACATGAATTTAATACATGGGAATGTTGCTAAAAATTATGAATTTAGGATCTATCATGGAATTCACATGAATAAAGCACGGAAAACTCAAATTCATAGCATGAGGAATTCAAAATCTTGCATGAAATCACACATGGGCTGAAATTAATTAACATCACCATGAAAACATGCAATTCAATCTTTCTTGAATATTTAAAATAACATAATGATCGAAAATTTTATTCTTTAATTGAAATAAAAGGGTTTTGGGCTCAATGGGTGAAAGAGTACCCATGGATGAACTCTCACATACCTTGATTAGACGGATTCGTGAAGAAATCATGAATTTGATGTAGAAATCTTGACTTGGAAGACTTGGGACTATTATTGAAAGCTTCTTTTTCTTGAACTTCTTGGATTAGGAACCTTAATTTCTTGATTGTATTGAAGAAACTTTGATGAAGTTCTTGGTGTTCTTTAGGGGGCTAGGGATTTCTTGGAGAGAAAAAGATGAGAAGTGATATATCTAATGCTTTTGGAGAATGAAATTAAGTGTTATAGGAGGATTTGGGTGATGGGAAGTGACCAAAGTTCCCTTATACCATTTAGGAACTAAAATAGCGTATGAAACAGTTCAGTGACGCGGTTACCATCGCATCGCGTCTCAATCGCGTCAGCTTACTACCTCTCACAAAAAATGCCATAACTTCTCTCGGGTATTAGATTAAGGAAAAAATGGTATTGTTGGAAAGATAATTCAACTATATTTTGGTGTGTCTTGAGCTGCAAAAGTCCATGTATATAAAAATTTATACACATTTAAATTAGACCCTTAAAGAATCGAACCCCAAACTTTGGACGAATCTAAGGTTCTTAGCTCAATTTGGCTCTATGAATATTTTTCACCTCAAAAGTACATCAAAAATGAGGATAATGATCATGAAACTCATAGTCACATAGAAATCATTTGGATCATAACTTATACATGTAGGAACGACGGTTCAAAGACTAGACTGAAAATATGAGGTCTTACAAAGTTGAATCTCAGGGAAAGAATATGGCTTGAGTTGCTCAAGGATTATGACATGAGTCTCCATTATTATCTTGGTAAAGCTAATATGATTGCCGATGCTCTTATCAGATTGTCCATAGGGACCTTATCTTATATAGATGAGGAGAAGCGTGGGTTGGTGAAGAATATTCACCGTTTGGCTAATCTTGGAGTTTGTCTCTTAGACTCTGAGGATGGGGGTATAATTATGCAAGAAGTGGTGAAGTCATCTGTTGGTGCTGAGGTAAAGGAGAAACAGGTCTTGGATCCTATCTGATGTAGATTAAGGATGATGTGGCCCAACAGAAAGTTATGACTTTTGAGATTAGTGGTGATGGTATCTTGATATATTAAGGTAGATTGTCTATTCCCGATGTTGATGGCTTGTGAGAAAGAGTTTTGGCCGAAGCTCATGAGTCGCGGTATATGGTTTATCCTGGTTCGACAAAGATGTACCATGACTTGAAAGAAATTTATCGGTGGAATAACATAAAGAGAGATATGGCCAATTTTATGGTTAAGTGTATGGTTTCTTAGCAAGTGAAGGTGGAGAACTTGAAGCCTGGTGTTTTGTCTTAAGAGATTGAGTTTCCTGTGTGGAAATGGGAAGTGATTAATATGGATTTTGCTACCTATCTTCTACTGTCTTGTAGCCAGTTCGATTCAATTTGGGTCATTGTGGATAGGATGACTAAGTCTGCTCACTTTTTGCCTGTGAGGACTAGTTATTCTGTAGAGGATTATGTGAAGTTGTTCATTCAAGAGATCGTAAAATTGTATGGTGCACCTATTTCTATCATATCTGATCATGATATACAGTTTTTGTCCCACTTCTGGCATTTTTTTAGAGAGGTTTGGGGACTAAGGTGAACCTTAACACTGCTTTTCACCCTCAAATGGATGGACAAGCGGAAAGGACTATTCAGACTTTGAAAGAAATGCTTTAGGCTTGTGTGATTGCCTTTGGTGGTAGTTGGGTTGATCATTTACCTCTTATCGAGTTTTCTTATAATAACAACTATCATTGTAGTATTGAAATGGCTCCGTTCGAGGCATTTTATAGTAGGAGATGTCATTCTCCTATTGGGTGGTTCGAAGTAGGAGAGACTAGATTGTTTGTTCCCGACTTGGTTCACAAAGCCATGGAGAAGGTAAAGGTGATAAGGGATAGGTTTAAGACCACCCAAAGTCCTATGCAGACTTAAGGCAAAGGGAGTTGGAATTTGATGTTAGCAATTATATATTTTTGAAGGTGTCTCCCATGAAGGGAGTGATGTAGTTTGGGAACAAGAGGAAGCTTAGTCCCTGCTATGTTGGTCCGTATTTAGTTTTGAAAAGAGTGGGCAATGTTTCCTATAAATTGGAATTGCTTTCTAGTTTGGGTTCCATTTTTCTGGTGTTTCACGTTTTGATGTTGAAGAAGTGCATAGATGATCTATCCTTTATTATATTCTTAGAGAGTGTGTGGGTATTTTGGATTCCTTGTCTTACGAGAAAGTCCAGTTGATATTTTGGATCATCAAGCCCATTCATTGCGAACTAAGGATATGGCTTTGGTGAAGGTTATATGGATGAACCAAAAGGTTGAAGAAGCTACTTGGGAAGCCGAGGAGGACATGAAGTCTAAATATCTATTTTTGTTCCCCATTCCAGATAATCGTAATTGTGGTATGTGTTTTCTTAACATATTTGTTTTCAGTATTGTTAAAGGTAAGTGTGGGTGTGTTTCTGTGTTAAATCATACTAAAGTATGCCTTGACCCATCATTCAGGGAAGAATGATCCGATGAGGAGGGGGAGAATCTGATACCCTAGATTTTTTTCCCCTAGAAAATTATGAGTTTTTAGCTTACTGTCCAATGTATGATTCTCCATACGAGTTGTTGGCTATCTTGACGGGTCGTAGGACCCAAATCATAGGGTGCCCTGTAAGTTTCACCTAGGTTACTGCCTTGGTGACGACTTGAGGTCACGAGTCGTAAGGTACCAATTGTAGGGTGACCAGTATGTTACCCAAAGAATTCTGTCTTGACTACAACTAGGACCCTACGAGTTATAGGGTCACTTGATGAGTGATATGACTCAGTTGTAACCAGACCAGTGTAGGTACCCATGGGTACTGTCTAGCCTACGACTTCATGTGACGAGTCATAGGGTGATCTTATGAGTTGTAAGGTAACCCATAGCGACTGTGCAACAAATTTAAGTCTTTTTTTACTAAGGGAATTCTGGACATTTCCCTCTTTCTCTAAACATAACCCACGACGTTAAAATACTATTGGGACCTCATTCGAATCCATAACACATCAAAAAAAATTCTCTCAAATCCTCTCAAATCCCTAAGGCAAGAACAAGATATGGTTTTATATTCTTGGCCATCCAAATCTTCAAGGGTTGAATTCTCTCCATAACTCTTAATATTTCAGGCATGCGACTCTACCCTTAAACTTGTTTTACTGAAAGCATGAAATTATATGGTTGTTTATGTGGACTTGAACATGGGTTTTGATATGGGTTGAGGATTTTGGAATGATTGATTCTTAAGTTGTTTTCCCATGACTTATTATGCATTGCTTATATTTAATGTTTTAGAACTTGTGGGGTGCATGGGAATGGTGAATAAACTAAGGGGTCATAGGTTTTCCCCAATTTTATAATTTTTCCCTGATATATGGTTTTAGAAATTGTGATTCCTCAACCCAAATTGTGAAATTGGTATTGAATATGGTTTGTCACATGGTTTGACTTGCTTACTTATACAAATGCATTGTCATAAAAGGTTAATTAACCATAGATTGAATTTACTGAACCTTGGGATTTGTGGATTCCCCGTATGAATGAATAATTAAACCTGGAGAGGTTATGAATTTCCCCAAGTGAATGGTTAAATGTCATGGCATGATAATGTTAACTTGCAAGTTAGGTTGGTATGATAATACCAACGTGATGCCTTAATGAACTAATTGGTTTAATTAATGGGAATGTGTGCTAAATGTTTTAATTAGGTTTAAAAAGGGTTTGTAGTTGGTCTGTGAAAGTGGAGGTCCCGAGGGAACAATACTGGAAATCATGATTGCCGATGCGGGGGTCTAAATGACCAGGTGGTTCAAGTCCCCCTTATTATATGATTGGGAGGTTCGAGTCTCCCATGTTAAATAACTAAATGCTTAAGTCAACTTTGCTATATGCCGGGAGGTTCGAGTCCCCATGGTGCAATGTGTATATGATTATTCTCTGGTTCGTGCAGCCACACGCACTGGGGCCCTTTCAGATGGGGGAAAGCTAGACCCATATAGCCTGTGGGCGCCTTATTATGACAGTTATGCTACTTAGCCTAGGTTAATTTTTTTTAAAGTGTATGCTAAACCTTGTTCCCTACCCTGGCACGTTATATATAAGTATATGCATATGTTTGTGTGCATTTGGATTTTTCACTGATTTTGAATTATTGATCATGGCATTACTTTATCCTATATCCCCGAGTTACATGCTAGCACTCAACCTGCTAATCGTCCCCGGACTTTGTTTCCCCATGCGATGTAGGGTTCGGAGACACTCCTACTTTTCTTGCACAGAGATTTGGTGGATTCCTGGTTGATCGTGAGTAAACTTTAAGTGGTGAGCTTTCATTCTCCGAAAGAACTTCATTTCATGGTCTTATTTCCTTATGTCATAGACTTGATTTCAGACATATGTTTGGCTATCATCGGGGCCATGTCACAAATTGGATTTTTTTGGTTTTGATTAGAGGCTTTATGGATTACTGTGAACTTTTGTATTGGTTCTTGGTTTTTGTTTATTAATATATCTTAGATTCCATTGAGCTTATCCCTTTCTATCTTGTTATATATTTAGAATTCATACGCTGCTAGGGTACTATGTTCTATTTGGCTAGGCAAAGGTGGTGGTCTCCGGTTCACGGCGTACTTGAGATACCTGTCATGGCCAGGACCTAGTTCTGGTCGTAAAACCTCTACTAATTCTGACTATAGGTATTTTGTAATACCCCGAGAGCACCCCCTAGATGCACAAGGTGCTCAGGTCTTTGAATATCCCTAAGCTAACTTATGATATCTTTTCAGTTCAGAAGTCACGTAATTAGGATGGCAATCATATGAAGAAAACTAAAATAAGTAATCTCATAACTTAAAGTGAATCTTTAACTTGGGAATCATTGCACAAACTTCTTGAACTTAAACTTAAACATTCACTATCAGACAAGCCTCTACTAATGACTAGAGAGCCACTAGGACAAACCCCAGCTAATCTGAACATAAAATTGAAATCAAATGGTTAAGTGCTATCATCCATAAAGAAAATATGATAATCTGGGCCCTTAGACTATGAGGACTCACCACAAAGAGGAATGTAATTAACGATGCCAAAGTCAATCGTGTTGTTGTAAATGGGCACTAGAACCTACATTATAAGATAATGTAGCACACAGACATATATGTTGACCAGTACTTTTGGAATGTACTGAGCATGTGAAGGTGAATGCATAAGTAAAACAATACTGACTATATATATATATATATATGTATAAGCTTTCAAAATTGTGCATGCTAAACATAAATGACTTACCTCTGACATGAGTAAAACTAAAGACTGCAAGATCACAAAACCAGGATAATGAAGCATATAAATAAACTTAGTGAGCCATAACGCTTAGTTTCATAAAAATATTTTCTTTGAATCTTGCTTATGGGAGATTCTTCTAACCCACATAAACCATGTGAACTATCATGGAGTCCAACATCTTACCCATATTTGAGAGAGCTGTTCTACCCTTGCCATCGTAATAAAACCTTAACTTAGTGATCACTATCCTTAACTTCATCCATATTGGGAAAAATCTTTACCTATGTTGGTTCCTAGTTTCCGATAGTTTAGGATACACTCATCCGCATTCTCTTCTCGGTGGTTAAATACTAATCCCATAGTATATACATATATGTGCACATACTTAAGAAATCCACCTTAAAATAGCATAAGGGTTTATTTCTAGAAACCCATTTATGCTTCTCTTTACTTTAAATCATAATCAAGATGAACAATTGTAGATTTCAAGTCTTGTCATTGAATCAAAAGATCAAATTTTATTGTAAACTTAGTGCTTATGCTTAAGCCTTTAATCTCATACTTTCTTTCATATAACTTGTAATACAACATCATGCCTAAAACTAATTAGTGTTTCAAATCATATTCATGATATCCAAATCATTATAGAGAATTTTAAGTTGAAACATAAGTAGTTGAGAACATGTATGCACTTTGATACTTCAATCACATGATAATTTCATAAACTCAAGACAAGATAATTTGGTTATGAACCCTAATTGCAATTTCTATAACTTTAACTTTAAAACAAGCTTTGGGCACATGGATGAAAGAATATCCTTGTTCATAAACCCCATATACCTTAGAGTTCTTGGCTTGGTGAAGCAAACTTGACCCTCGAGACTTGGGAGATGATCTTGAGGAAAAACCCTAATCTTGTTATTAAGAATGGAATAAGGGGTTTTATGTTGTTTAATTAATGGAAAAGATAGGGAAAGTAACGCCCCTTGGGTTTAAATATCATGGGTTGGGAGTTATAAGGGGTAAAAGACTAAAAATCCCCTTAACTTAAATTTTCAAAATTTACTCGCCAATTCTTTTGATTTGATCATACGACTCATATGGAAAGGTATGAATAGTCATCATAAATTGTAAGATGGACAGAATCAAAAGAGGGTACACATTGATCAACTTATGAGCTCCACCTACGACTCGTATGTTCATCATACAACCCTTAGCTCCCCACACGTATCTTGAAAAGTATCTCAAGGAATCTACACTAATGAACTTATGACCCACCTTTATACGGTACGTACCCCACTTGATGACTCCTAGGGTCAAGTCGTACCTATAACAAATTGTCCACCATGACACACTACTTTCTATGCAATTTTAACTTACTACTCATATGATGTGAGTACGACTCAAGGGATGAGTCATATGTAGACAGAAAACCTTTTGGGATAAGGTATTACAATATCTCCTCCTTGGAAACATTCGTCCTCGAATGTGGCATCACTTTGGACTAGGAAAAGGATCAATCACATCAACAACCAACTTATAAACAAGCTTACCTCTATCTGAAGGATCCAATCACACACCACATATGATACGACTCAAAAATACTTAAACAGACTTAAGGAGAGAGAGTCTTGACTAAAAATAACTATTTACCTTTGGTAGGAACTGAGTTGGAAGAAAAGAGATGAGGATACTTGGCCATCCTGTCTACTTTAGCTTCCCAAGTAGCCCCTTCAACTAATTGGTTTCTCTAGAGAACTTTCACTGACACTACTTCCTTATTCCTTAGCCTTCAGACTTGCCTATCAATTATCTCTAGGGGAATTTCCTCATACGATAAATTATCTTTGACCCCTTGGTTTTCTAGAGGAACTACCATGGATGGAATTCCAAGACACTTTTTAAGAATTGAAACACGAAACAATGGATGAACCACAACTAACTCTGATGAAAGATTCAATTCATAAAGCATCTTTCCAATACACTTCACTATCTCATACTTACCAATAAATCGAGAACTCAACTTCTCTTTCTTTCCAAATATCATTATTCCTTTCATAGGAGACACTTTCAGGAATACCTAATCACCTAATTCAAACTCAAGTTCCCTTCTTCTTACATCAACATACGACTTCTGATGACTTTAAATAGTCTCCAACCTTTCACGAATCGATTGAACCTTATTCTTAGCCTCAATAATATAATTCATCCCAATAAACATCACTTGTACAACCTCAAACCATCCTATGGGTGATCTACACTTACGCCCATACAGTGATTTAAATAGAGCCATCTGTATGCTAGCATGATAACTATTATTATAAGCGAACTTAATCAATGGTAAGTGGTCATCCTAATTTCCTTTGAAATCTAAAACACACACCCTCAATGTGTCTTCTAGTGTCTGAATTATGCGTTCGGCCCATCCATTGTTCTGCGGATGAAAAGAAGACCAAGGCCTTTCTAAAAAGATTGCCAAAACTGCCAAGTAAACTGTGTGCCTCTATCTGAAATGATGGATAAAGGTATCCCATAAAGCCTTACTAACTCATGGATACACATTATGGCATAATCCTCCATTGTGTATGAAGTCTTGACAGATAGGAAATGGGTTGACTTAGTCATTCGATCTACTATAACCTAAATTAAATCATACTGACATTTTGTACGAGAAAACCCTTTGATGAAATACATATTCACTACTTCCTACTTCCAAGTAGGGACACTAATCGCTTGCATCACACCTTTCAATATCTGGTGTTCAACCTTTACTTGCTGACAATTTAGACATTTTGCCACAAACTCTGCTATGTCCCTCTTAATACCAGTCCACCAATAAATTTCTCGCAGGTCTCGATACATCTTAGTAGTACCCGGATGAATGGAATACCTAGAACTATGAGCCTCAGCTAATATCCTTTCCCGAAATCCATCTACATTTAGAACACAAAGTCTACCTTGATAGTGAATTACCCCATCTCCCCTTAGGAGAAAACCTTAACCTTCTATTGTTGGAATGCCTCCAATGTCTGACTAAGTATGGTATTATTTTGCTGTTTCTCCTTTGCTTCCACTACCAAAGATGATTTTGAACCATTCTATACTACTACTCCCCCATCATCAGTGTCGATTAAACGGACTCCTAGATGGTCTAATATGTGCACCTCTTTGACCAATTCTCGCCCTTCATCTGTAACATGAGTCATACTACCCATGGAGAACCCACTCAATGAGTTATCCACCACATTGGCCTTGCTCAGATGATAGATCACACTCATGTTGTAATTTTTCAGCAACTCCAACCACCTTATTTGATGAAGATTTAACTCCCTCTTAGTAAGTATGTACTGAAAACTCTTATGGTCAGTGAAAACATCAATATACACACCATAGAGATAGTTCCTCGAAATTTTCAAAGGAAAAACCATGGCATCTAACTTCAAATAGTGAGTTGGGTAATTTTTTTTGTGATCCTTGAGTTGACTGGAAGCATAGGCTATCACTCTCCCATTCTACATAAACACACAACCTAACCCAACTCTAAAACAATCATATACACTACAAATCCATCTAACCCTTCTGGCAAAGCTAACACTGGAGCTAAAGTCAATCTACCCTTCAACTCTTGAAAACTGTTCTCGCACTTATCCAACCATATAAACTTTACCCTCTTTTGGGTCAGCTTAGTCAATGGTGAAGATATAGAGGAGAACCCTTTAAGAAATCTTCTGTAGTACCCAGCCAAACCCAAAAAGCTCTTTATATCGAATAGAGTGATAGGTCTTGGCCTGTGCTTTACTGCATCAATCTTTTGAGGATCTACATGAATACCAGCCCCTGAAATAATATGGCCTAAGAAGGTAACAGTGTCCAACCAAAACTTACATTTACCAAACTTCGCATACAATTGACGATCCTTAAGGGTATGCAGTACTATCTTCAAGTAATCTACATGCTCTTTCTCACTCCTGGAATACACCAGTATGTCATCTATAAAGAAAATGACAAACATATCCAAATACTGCTTGAAGATCCTTTTCATCAAATCCATAAAGGCTGCAGGAGCATTTGTCAGTCCAAACAACATAACCACAAACTCAAAATGGACATACCATATTTGAAAAGCTATTTTCAGAATGTCTTGCTCCTAGACTTTCAACTGGTGATACACCAATCTAAGGTCAATCTTGGAGAACCACCTAGAACCCTGAAGCTAGTCAAACAGATTGTCGGTTTTAGAAATGGGATACTTGTCTTTTTATGGTAACCTTGTTTAACTGTCTATAGTATATACACATTCTGAGAGTACCATATTTCTTGCACACGAAGAGGACTGGAGCGCCCCACGAAAATACACTGTTTCTGATGAAACCTTTATCTAAGAGGTCTTTAAGCTATTCTTTAAACTCTTTGAGCTAGGATGGATATATACGATATGAAGGCATGGAGATGGGCTGAGTATCAGAAAAAAGATCAATACCAAATTCTATTTCTCTATCAGGATGTAACCCTGGAAGATCTTCAAGAAAAATCTCCAAAAACTCATTTACTTCCCAAACTAACTGAATTGTTAGAACTTCAAACTTGATATCTTTGACTTGAACTAAATGATAAATACACACTTTTGATATTAACTTTCATGACTTAAGGTAAGAGTTGAAATGACCTTTGGGAGATACAAAACTTCCCTTCCACTAAAAAACTGCCTCATTAGAAAAGTAGAACTTCACCACGCGAGTGCGACAATCTATCGATGTGCAATATGAATGGAGCAAATCCATGCCTAGAATAACATCGAACTATACCATATCTAACTCTATTAGGTTTGATAATATGATCTTATTGAGGACGATAATAGGACACTCCCTATAGACTCATCTGGCAACAACTGAATTATCCTCTGGGATGGAAACTGAGAAGGGCTTAGAGAGATTTTTAGGATCTACCCTAAAATTTACAACAACCAAAGGAGTTACATAAGAGAAATGCGATCTCGGGTCTAACAATATATAAACATCAAGGTGAAAGACACGAAGCACATCGATGACTACATCTGGTGAACTCTTTAATTCCTGATGGGATGGCAAAGTATAAAACCTATTCTGGTATTGACCGCCACCGGTAATGAAAGATGCACCTTGGGGAGAAGTTGAATAGCCTAGCTGAAGAGATGAATTTATATCCTGAGTCTGAGGATGAGTATCTCTGCTTCTCTGCTTAGCATATGGGCACTCTCTTATTCTGTGGCCCATCTTACCACAACTATAACAACCCCCTTTGACTATCAAACACTTACCATGATGGGTTCTTCCACACTTTGCACATGTGTGGAAATTGGGCCTCCCAACTACACTGTTCTGAGTTCTAGAATCCGAAGTCCTACCCCATAGCTCCTTCCTGGTTCTGGGTGCAAGAGCACTAGATGAAGATGGCACAGGTACTGATGAATGACTCTAAAACTGTGAATGGTTTCCCCCTCCTGACCTTGGCAGACTAAACTTAAACTTTCCACTTCTATCTCTCTTATTTATCTTCTCTATTTTCTTCAACTTTTCTGCCTCAATCTGTTGAGCATGAGTCATCAATCTATAGATATCCATATCTCCAATCAGCTTGACAGTCCTATATCCTTGACCACTAAATCAGACACCCCAGTTACAAACTTGCTCATACGATCTCTAGAATCAGCTAACAACTCGGGAGCATACTTAGACAGCTGAGTTAACTTAAGGCAGTACTCCTTAACCATCATAGAGACTTGCCTCAGGTTCATGAACTCCTCCACCTTAGCCTCCCTTATCTCATGCGGAAAGAACCTATCTAGAAAAAGCATTCTAGAACACCTGTCAACTCATAAGAGCTGCATTCTTACCCCTACCATCCTTCCACATCGTAAACCAATCATAAGAAACATCTTTCAACCTATAGGATAAAAACTCTACACTCTCCTCTTTAGAAATATGCATAGTCTGAGTTATCTTTGTCACATCATTAATAAATAGTTGTCGGTCCTCATCCACTTTTGACCCATGAAACTCAGGCGGATTTATCCTCATAAAGTCCCAAATTTGGGTTGTAGCTAAATTACCATTCTCTTAAAGTGGGACCACTTTTTGCTGGTTCCCCTGAACATTGTCGGTCACAACTTGGGCCAACGCTTGAAAAGTGGCCCAAAACTCAGCATGAGACATATTCTCATTCAAAGGGTCGGCTTGCAGGAGTGGTTGATTATTATTTTTTCTTGCGTCGGCTCGATGAGGATGCATATTCTGTCACATAAAAGCATGAGTTAAGGTAGATAGAGGGAACTGAAAGCACGATATATCATAAAAGAATTTATGATTCATAACTCGTTCCATATCCTCTTATTCATAAATGTGGCATTCTTCACACTCCTGATCAAGACTCTATGTAACGCGTCTTGTCAGACTCCCTAGGACTCTTTAAACCTTAGGCTCTGATACCAAGTTTGTAATGCCCCGAGAGCACCCCCTGCAAGTCACACGGTGCTCAGGTTTATGAATAGCCCCAAAATAACCCATTCTATCTTTTTAGTTCAGAACTCACCCAATTAGGATGACTATCATATGAAAAAAACTAAAATAAGTAATCTCATAACTTAAAGAGAATCTTTAACTTGGGAATCATTGCACAAACTTCTTGAACTTAAACTTAAAAATTCACTGTCAGACAAGCCTTTACTAATGACTAGATAGCCATTGGGACATACCCCAACTGACCTGAATATAAACTAAAATCAAATATTTAAGTACTATCTGTAGACACGTAATTTTGTCCCGTCAAAAATCATTTTTATCATCGTATCCCATTTTATCACGCACCCTACCATATTCCATAATTTTTCCGTAAAAAGGGAACAAAAATATAACTAAATCTATAATAAATTGACACCTCACCATGCCACCTCAATACATCATTCCCCTATTTTCAGTAAATGCACACAAAAAAGCACATGCATCACTCACCTTACACACTTAATCATGTGGGACCCACACGCCATACACATATTTCCACATGCCACACACATATTCCCACAAACCACCAATAATATACACCCACATAGGATAAAATAAAAAAAGAAAAAGAAAAAGAAAGAAAAAAGGGAACACGTCATTTTGGGTGAGAGGGGATTTATTTTTCCTTTCCTTTTTATTCTTGGACATACAGGGATTTGGGGAAAATATATAGACTAAGAATATAAAAAAAAGGGGATACCATTTGAGGGGATTTTTTCAAAAAAAGGAAAGAAAGAAAACTCCATTTTTGGGGATTTCTGGTTTTCTTCTGGAGGACACAGACGCGAAGGGAAAAAAAGAAATTACTTCTTTTTCTTCGAGCATACACACGCAGATAAGATCGATGGCTTCCTCACCATAAAAACTCACCACTATTTTTCATGATTCATACACAACACACACAGAGAGAAAGAGAGATCGAGGGAAAGAGATTTAAGAGGGAGAGAGATCGAAGACAAGAAATAAGAGAGAGAGAGAGAGTTGAGAAAATGCAGTGAAGAGAGAGAGAGAGAGAGAGAGAGGTAGGAATAGGATGTTCCGGCGAGTTCTCATAGGAAAACAGCAGTACGACAGTTCATTTATATGATTTTCGTCATCACCGAGCTCGCCTGAGCTCCGGTGAAGAGAAACAGTGTCCCCAACTCTAATCCAATAAAACTCGAACAATTTCAGTCCGATTCTGATGAAGTCTACTGGAAGATGGTTGAAATAGTGACAGGGTGTGCGATTTTGGTACAAATTTAGCTCTATTCCGGTGCTTTCATTTCGGCCGTGGAATTTTTTCACAAATTCTGTTTTGGGTCGATTTGAGTTTTGATTTTGCGATTCTGTCATTGGTTTTGATTTAATATGGACTTAATTTTGTCATCAATTTTTGATACAGAGCTGGTGTTGTTCATTGTGAGGGTATCCATCGATATCCAAATCTATATGGGTGGTATATCTTGATATTGAGTTGGAGTTATTCATAATTGAGGTTCGAATCGGAGGTTTCAGACGCAAATTCTACCAGGTTTAATCAGAATACAACATCAATTTTGAAAACGACATTGAGGTCCAATTCTATCGTCTCTCCCTTTAATTTTTACGTAATCATGAATAATTTTGTGTTTGGTATGTTTGAATCTTTAATGTGTATTGGCTGATGTTGGATTTGAATGTTGAAAACTTGGATTAGAAGTCAAAGAAGTAATTAATTATTTAGAGAATGGATTCGGGGAAGGATCGATCTTAATGAAAAATAAATATAGATTAATTTAGATTTCTTGACGTTAGTGTAATTCGATTTGATCATGAATGATGTTGAACCCAATAGTGCCATATTTTAGGTCAAGAAAGGATAGGCAAGACGTAGGTCGGGTAGACAAATCTAGAGATTGTGGATTGATCGAATGTTTGAGATGTGTGTTGAAATAGTTTTGTTTTATCATATTCGACTCAATTGTACTTATTTGGACGGGGAATGTCCCGAATTATCTGTATTGTTTTTTTTATCAGGGGAATGCCCCGAGAAAGTTGTACTCAAAGATGGAACATGGTCAAGGCCCAAAACGTCAGGTGGAGTTTAGTTTAGGATTAGTTTAGAATAGAACAGGTTTTACATTTTCGTATATTTTTATTTTGGACTGTATAATTGGACTGGATATTGTATTTTTGGACTTGTTTTGACTGTGTTTGTTTGTTCAATGGTTGTATGTTTATGTGGTTTATACATTCTTAGTGTCAAAATTATCCGATACACTCCACCAAGAGACCGTGGTCGAACCACGGGATCGAGGGGTGCCTAACACCTTCTCCTCAGTCAATAGAATTCCTTAGCTGGAATCTCTATTCGCAAATCGTTTGTAAAGAGTAAAAATATTTTAAAAAGGATTTTTCAAAGGTGATTTGGCACACCGAATTATGCCAAGTAGCGACTCTGAGTTTAAATATAAAAAGTCCTTTTCAAAACAAATATTCATTTTTGTCACTTTAATAATAAAAATCCTTTTCAAACTTAAAATCGATATTATTTCGGTTAAAAAAGGGTGTGACAACTCTGGCGACTCTGCTGGGGATTTTTCAGAATTTGAGCTTATTTTGGAGTTGTGTCGGCTTAGTTCGACCCTATAGGTGTATAGGCATTTTGTTTCTGTTGTTTTGTGTTATTGTTTATCATTGTTTAGTGCCTACGTGCTCTTTGTTTATACTTTTTATCTTATGTGTTACCGCGTTATATCTGACATCATGTGTATAACCCGAGTCAGTTCTTTCTGCAATAAGTCTCGAAGTACATGTCGTGTACACAAACTCTAGTTGAGTCACCCTTATTTTAGGAGAGGGAGTTGTCGGACGTATGGATTGGATGAAAAGCTGTTGTAGCCACTATCGATCATACGCTCCCCCGAATAGCCTTGTTAGTGGACCCCAACATAGGTCAGCCTTTAGGTCATACTTATCTGCATCATATTAAGACCTAGTGGGACCCACTTGGTCCTTTATTGGAGACTCACCATAAAAGCATCTTTACGTGCTAAATGTTGCATGTTTGAGGGTGACGAGGTCATTTGATGGACTGATTTGGGGAAAACATGTGTTAGAAATAAAGTGCGTAGGCTAGAAAATGGTGAAAAAAAAGAAGAAAAAAAAGAAAAGAAAAAAGAGAGAGAAAGAAAAGTGAGTCAAAAAGAGTTTCGTAGTTTTCCTTTTTAGAGTTCTTTATGACTTTTTCTTTTCACAATCCAAAAAAAATCAAAAAGATTTTTACCATTTGAATCCATTTGTCAAAAAACAAAATATCAGAAAGATTTTTCTCTTGTTCTCTTTAGGAAGCATTCATAATCCAGAAATTTTTAAAAAAAGACTTTTTTTTCAGTAGGAGCTTGTTATGATAGAAAAATTAAAAAAATATGGTAAAAGTTTTGTATATTTCATATAACGAAAATACCAAAAAGATTTTTCTTTCATAGTTGTTGGTGTCAGTTTTATGTGAAGTGTCAAATTAAAAAACCCAAAAAGATTTTATTGACATTGTTCTTCATCTGTCTTCGGTCGTGGGTCTCTTAAGTTAGGGTCAATCTGTTAGTTAATCCTTAATTGTCCAATCTGGACAAACTACGCACCCCTGATTCTCCTCTCTCGGGAGTGAGATACGTAGGCAGCCTATTGTGGATTCAGGGATCGTAGTTAAAAAATTCAAAAAAGATTTTCTTCACTCTTTATTAGAGTAGGTGTCATATACTTCTTTATAAGAAAACTGCAAAAAAAATTTTCTTTAATAGTTCCAATTTTCATTTTCATATGAAATTCAAAATTGATAACCCAAAAAGATTTTATTTGGTAATCATAGGTTTCATTTTGTACAGGAATATGAAAAAAAATTCAAAAAAGATTTTCTTCACTCTTCATTTAGAGTAGGTGTTTCATATAAATCTTTAAAAGAAAACTACAAAAAGATTTTCTTTTAATAGGATCAAATTTCATTTTCGTATGAAATTCAAAATAAAAAATCCAAAAAGATTCTTTTTTGATAATCATAGGTTTCATTTTGTATAGGGATGTTAAAGCTGAAAAAATGCAAAAAGATTTCCGTCAATTCTTTTGACAATTTATTATTTTCTTTTCTTTTTTTAAAGTTTCAAGAAAAAAGAAAAAGAAAGAAAAAAGAGTTTAATCGGCCATTTTGACAAGACTTTACGAACTTCACACACCTGATTCTCCCCTTTAGAGGATGAGACATGTAGCGCCCTCCTTGGGTTCGGTGATCTTATCAAAGAAAAAGGAAATAAGAAAAGAAAAAGGTTTTGAGAAAGTGTTGAACTCTAACGCATTTGCTATCTCTTGTCCAGTTAGTTTAAGGTGGTTGGTTTGTAGCATTGTGGCATTATAGCTGGTCCTCCACATCACACCAAATACAAGGAAAGATTAATTGTGTCCAACAAGGATATAGAGAGTGACATCATGGATCAAACAAAGAGTCAGGAAAATGAGAGTTTAAAGGAAGAGAATTTGAGATTAAGACAACAAACGTTTGAAATTCATCGAGCTTGGGCTAGTAGGTTGCCTCCTCCTCCATTCCCCACTATTCACCCTACAAATATCCTGAGTTTTCCATCACAATTGCAAGCTTCATTTTCTAATGTTGTTGATGCACTGCAACATGACTCAGAATTCATTCCAAACCAAAAGCATTCCAATATTTCTACCACTCTTTCTTTAGATCCTCAGTATAAGCCTACCAAATTCATAGCACCACATACCGTCTATGATTTTGTTGCTCAATCCTCTACATAGACATCCACATTGGCTAGCCGCCCAATGGTTGTGTTTCCCCATGCTGGTAGTGGATCCATGTTCAATACTCTTGGTGATCATTTCTATACTCCTGGGCCTACTTTTAAGTTAACTGGACCACCAAAATTTCTTAACAAGAAGCCTAGTGTGCCAGAAGAGCCAGATAAAATGGTTGGAAAAATAAAGAGTGCAGAAAATGCTACGAAAAGTTCCCTAGGACTTGCGAATAATGAATATGTTGCATATAAGGATTGGGGCATGTTTTCAAGTATTGAACGCCCTCCTAACTTTGAGGAACATGATGGGTACGAGGATTTTGTGAAACACTTGGGATGATATTTTCATCAGTTGAGGGGAACTAAAGGCAAGAAGAAGGAAAACATACCTATTGTCATTACAGGGGTAAAGCAGAGCTCGAAAGGTCCAACTCAGCAATATTGTCAATATCAATCCCGAGCTTACACATCAATTCCACACGCTCACCTGCAACAAGGTTCCTCTTCGTAAAATCCAAGATATTCCATTTCAGTTCCTCAGTATCCTTTGAATAATGCACAACGGTATACTTATTTTCCTTCATATACATAATGGTGTGCACCGGTCCCTCAACATCATCCTCAACCCCCACATATTTACTAAGTAACTTTTGAGTCCAAGTTTCAACCGAGGTCAAAGGTTACAAAAAGGAGGAAGTCAAAGGATAATTTTTCATGGAATGTGTCTGATAGTGGTGAAAGCTCTAGTCACAATGATGTGAAACTCAGTGGCTAAGATGTTAAGATTAGGAATTGGGAAGTCACTACTCTCCTTGCCAGGTAGGATTATTGGTAGTTTGTTTTGTTTTCCTTTCTATTTTCTGTTGTTTTGTTTCTCTGTCATTTTTGTTTAAACCCTTCTATTTTTATTTTCAATGAGATGTGGTGTCCCTCATCGTTTTGTCTTATTTCAAGTTGTTTGTTTGTTTTCTTACACAATAAATTTTATGTTGGCTTTAGTGATATGACATGTTTGTGGAACTTTTAGCAAGATCTTAAAATACAATATGAACATAAACTTTGAATTTGAGGGCTAAGGTTAGAAAAGGCATTTAAGAAAATAGGTAGAGTGCTGAGACATTTGGTGACAAGTTGAAACCTTCTTTGAAAATTAAGGCAATTATTTTGAGAATCACAAGAATAACTTGGTCATCAATTGAAAGACATGTCCCAATTAGGTCAAATAGTGGACACATGATCCCTATATCAAAAGAAACAAGAAGATAATCAGCTCCATAAAAGTATGGATCATTCGATGTGAGAGATGTTTAAGAAAGATGGAGTTGTATGTTTGACAAGTGTAGAAGAAGAAGTGGCACACATGCTCAGTTAAAGTTAGTGTTGTTTTTACAAGTGTAGAAGAAGAAGTGGCACACATGCTCAGTTAAAGTTAGTGTTGTTAAGGTGTCACAAATGATCTTCATTTTTCATTTTATATTCCATGATATGTACTTGCATTTTCAAGGACTGATATGATGAAGGCATTTCATTCTACTATCTAAACATCATGTCATCCTTTGTTTACCCCATTTGAGCTTTAGGCCTATTTTCCTTCATACCCCTCTTTTGGAATCAAGATAGAGTCAGCAAAGCTAAAAAAAAATAGTCGAGCAAAACAATAGAGTCAGAAAAGTTTCAAAAAAAAGAAGAGAAAAAAATGTGTCCAAAAAGAAAGAAAAGAGAAGAGTGTCACGAAAATAGAGTCAGAAAAAATCCCAAAGATAAAAAGAGTTAATAAAAGAGAAAAAGAAGAAGTCAGAATCAAGCAAAAGAACAAGTTGCCTGAACTACGTGTGACCTGATTCTTCTCTCTCGGGAGTGAGATACGTAGGCTGCCCTATTCTGGGCTCGGTCTAACCAAATGAACAATTTAGAATTGACCAATTAAAAGAAATTGGGGCATGGGTTAATCCTCATTATTTGAGTCTATACCAAAAGTTGTAAGTCCTGCCCCACTTCAAGTGTCGTTTGGGCCTCATGCCATCCTTTCTTTCCAACCTTATCCAAAGGCCAAGTTACCACCAAAGAAAGACCTTCAGATCAATATTTGAGAATGTTAAGTCTAAGTATGCAATGCATATGATGATGCATTTCGGGAACTACTTGTCTTCCTCAGCATATGGAATCAGGAGAAAAATAAAAATGAGAGTCTTACTGGTGAAAACCCTCACGGGCACCATGAGGCGGTGGTAAGTTGAGAGAAATAAAAATGAGAGTCTTATTGGTGAAAACCCTCATGGGCACCATATGGCAATGGTGAGCTGAGAGAAAAATGAGAGAGGCTTGTTGGAGAAAATCCTTCAAGGTGTCACTAGCCGAATGAGGCATTGAATGCAATTGACCTAAGGAAGCAACTTAGTTTCAAGACCATTAACTCAACAAAAACTGGTAGAAAGTGTGGATAGAAAGATCAGGAAGATTAATCCAAAATGCATGGCATAATCATTAGAGTTGACTGTCATTTTTAGATAAATTTTTTGTTTCTTCGTTTCAAATGGGGACATTCATTGTCTTTTCTTTCTTCTCTGTATTTTTATTTTATTTTTTTGTGTCATTTATCCAAATGAAAAAGTTCATTGTCATTTTTTCTCTTGTCTTTGAGTTAAGTCCCTGTTAAAACAAGTGAGAAAAGAATTCAAAATGGATACTAGCTTCTTCAATTGGACAAAGCAAGACAAGGGGGCCAACACATGAAAGAAACAAGATTGCAAGTTAGAACAAGGCATGCAGAAGGTTTTTGTCAACACAAAAATTAGGGAATTCGTGGAAATACCAAGGTTTAAAAGGGATTGTCTAAGAAACATAGCAAAATAAAGATACTGTGTTTGTTTCAGAGTCACTCTTAATATTCTGAGTTTGGACCAATGGTGCAACAAGGCAATGACTAATGATAATGATTGGAACAAAGATCTAAATGGAACAAGTGCAAGAGAAATCTCCTCAAATGCCAAAGCCGCAAGCCAACCACCCTATTTTGAAATCGCAAGTTTTCTTTGTATGTAACAGAACAACTGTGACCTTCTAATCAAGGGATTCAAAGCACAAATACCCAGAGGTGAAATTCCTCATTTCTGAAAATGCAAATGCAATGTCGTTGTACAGCTTTTGTAATCCCAATTGTGGTAAAACTCATCATCTTGTACCCCTTAGAGATAAATTCTTTAATTTGGGTCTTTCATGTCTCATGTCTAGGGGGTGCACTTCCTAATTTGAATCGTTAATTTTAAAAGATGCACTTTAGTAAAGAACCTTCACTTTAACTCTTAAGAAAGAAACTTGTTTGTCTCAGTCATTCAACTTCATCCTCAAAAATGCACTTGTTGATCACAATATTGATTCATCTTTGTATTACATACTGTTGCAAGTATTTGTGATTGGGTTTGACACCCGCAAAATCTTTTGATGAAAACTGGGGCAAAAATTAAAAGTAATTCATATTATATGGAACTTCACTTCAGGACCCTCCTGGAAAATGGGAATTCACTTCATGTTCAGGACCCTCCTAGAAAATGGGAATTTGCTTTATGTTCAGGACCCTCCTGGAAAATGGGAATTTACTTTATGTTCAGGACCCTCCTGGAAAATAGGAATTTACTTTATGTTCTGGACCCTCCTGGAAAATGGGAATTTTCTTTTTGGTCAGGACCCTTCTGTAAAAAAAATGGAAATTTACTTTACGTTCAGGACCCTTCTGAAAAATGGGGCATAACTTTCAGAAAAAAGGAAATCTTTCTTTATCATAACATTTCTTTGGTATAATTTTCTTTCTAGTTTTGATGTGGTTTCAGGAACCCACCTGAAGAACAAGGGTAATAGAACTAAAAGTCAGGAGCCCACCTGAAGAACAAGGGTGATGAAAATTGAAAGTCAGGAGCCCGCCTGAAGAACATGGGTGATGAAAATTGCAAGTTAGGAGCCCTCTTAAATAACAAGGGTGATGAAAATTAAAAGTCAGGAGACTGTCTGAAGAACAAGGGTGATGAAAATTACAAGTCAGGAGCCCGCCTGAAGAACAGGGTGATGAAATTGAAAGTCGGGAGCTTTCCCGAAGAACAGAGTGAGGAAATTACAAGTCAGGAGCCCACCTGAAGAACAGGGTAATGAATTAAAAGTCAGAGCTCGATCGAAGAACAGAGTGATAAAATTGAAATCCAGGAGCCTGCCTGAAGAACAAGGGTGATGAAAATTGAAAGTCAGGATCCCTCCTGAAGAACAAGGGTGATGAAAATTGCAAGTCAGGAGACCGCCTGAAGAATAGGGTGATGAAATTGAAAGTCAGGAGCTCGCCCGAAGAACAGAGTGAGGAAATTGCAAGTCAGGAGCCCGCCTGAAGAATAGGATGATGAATTGAAAGTCAAAAGCCCTCCTAAAGAACAGGGTGATGAAATTGAAAGTCAGGAGAAAACCTGAAGAACAAGGGTTATAAAAATTAAAAGTTAGGATCCCGCATGAAGAACAAGGGTGATGGAATTAAAAGTCAGAAGCCCGCCTGAAGAACAAGGGTGATAAAAATTGAAAGTCAGGAGCCCGCCTGAAGAACAGGGTTGTGAAATTGAAAGTCAAGCCATAAGGTGAAGGAGTTGAAGGTCAAATAACAAGGATAAGAGATAGAAACTCAAAAAACAAGGTGAAACAATTAAAAGCGAAGCAACAAGTTGAAAAAATTGCAAGTCAGGAGCCCGCCTGAAGAATAGGATGATAAAAGTCAAGTCAAGAAGTCCCAAAGAAGCTATATAGATAGGATTTTTGTAATTTCATTTATTTTTTAACTTGTAATTTTCTTTTTTTATTTAATGACAGAGCAGCGGATCGAAACCTCGATGGAACCTCACTTGACTCTCCAACTCGGTATAGTCCCTCTCCTTTCCTTAGAGGTATCTGTGGTTGGTTTCCTTCGTAACTTGGATAGATAGGATGTCCTGATGCAGACTCGGTGACCCTCTTTCATTCTTTTCCATCATTTTGAATAATGATCGGGACAAAATTCTATCTCTTTGTCTACTTCTTTATATGAAAACACCTTGTGTTTACATCCACATGGGGCATGATGTTGACACGTATTTTTGTCTCGTCAAAAATTATTTTTATCATCTTATCCCATTTTATCACACACCCTACCCTATTCCATAATTTTTCCCAAAACAAGGGGATAAAAAAATAACTGAATCTATAATAAATTGATACCTCACCATGCCACCTCAACACATCATTCCCCATTTTTCATTAAATGCACACAAAAAAACACATGCCTCACTCACCTTACACACTCAATTATGTGGAACCCACATTCCACACACATATTCCCGCAAGCCACCAATAATATACATCCACATAGGATAAAATTAAAAAAAAAAGGGAACATGTCATTTTGGGTGAGGGGGGATTTATTTTTCCTTTCCTTTTTCTTCTTGGACATACAGGGATTTAGGGGAAATATATATACTAAGAATGGAAAAAGAAAAGGGGATACCATTCGAGGGAATTTTTCCAAAAAAAGGAAAGAAAACTCTATTTTTGGGGATTTTTGGTTTTCTTATGGAGGACACAGACGCGAAAGAAAAAAAAAAGAAATTGATTCTTCTTCTTCAGGAACACACACACAGAGAAGATCGATGGCTTCCTCACCATAAACACTCACCACCATTTTTCATGATTCACACACAACACACAGAGAGAGAGAAAGAGAGATCGAGGGAAAAAAGATTTGAGAAGGGGAGAGATCAAAGACAAGAAACAAGAGAGAGAGTTGAGAAAACACAGTGAAAAGAGAGAGAGAGGGGCGGGAACAGGCTGCTCACGTGAGTTCTCGCCAGAAAATGATGGTACGGCTATCCATTTTCTATGATTTTTGTCATCGCCGAGCTCTCCTGAGCTCCGGCAAAGCAAAATAGTGTCCCTAGATCTAATCCGATAAAACTCAAATAATTTTAGTCCAATTTCAGTGAAGTTCGCTGAAAGATGGTTGAAACAATGACGGGGTATGCGATTTTGGTATAGATTTAGCTTTATTCCGGTGCTTTCAGTTCGAGCGTGGTCTGTTTTTCACAACTTCTATTTCGGGTCGATTTGAGTTTTGATTTTGCAATTCTGTCATTGGTTTTGATTCAATTTGGACTCGATTTTGTCATCAATTTTCTATACCAAGCCGGTGTCGTTCATTGTGAGGGTATCCATCGATTTCCAAATCTGTCCGGGTGGTATTTCTTGATATTGAGTTGGAGTTATTCGTGATTGAGGTTTGAATCAGAGATTTTGGATGTGGATTCTACCGGGTTTAATCGAAATAATATATCAATTTTGAAAGCGGGATTGAGGTCCAATTCTATCTTCTCTCCCTTTACTTTTTACGTAATTATGAATGATTTGTGTGTTTGGTATGTTTGAATCTTGAATGTGTATTGGTTGATGTTAGATTGGAATGTTGAAAACTTGGATTAGTAGTCGAAGAAGTAATTAATTATTTCGAGAATGGATTCGGGGAAGGATCGATCTTAATGAAAAATGAATATAGATTAATTTAGATTTATTGATGTTAGTGTAATTCGATTTGAACATGAATGTTGTTGAACCCGATAGTGCCATGTTTTAGGTCGAGAAGAGATAGGAAAGACGTAGGTCGAGTAGGAAAATCTAGAGATTGTGTATTGATCGAATGTTTGAAATGTGCATTGAAATAGTTTTGTTTTATTGTATTCGACTCAATTGTACTCATTTGGCCGGAGAATTCCCTGAAGTATGTGTATTGTTTTCTTTAATCCAGGGAATTCCCTGAGAAATTTGTACTCGAAGATGGAATACGGTCAAGGCCCAGAATGTCGGGTGGAGTTTAGTTTAGGATTAGTTTAGAATAGAATAGGTTTTACATTTTCGTATATTTTTATTTTGGACTGTATAATTGGACTGGACATTATATTTTTGGATTTATTCTGACTGTGTTTGATTGTTTAATGGTTGTGTGTTTATGTGGTTTATATATTCTTAGTGTTAAAATTAGCCGATACGCTCCACCAAGCGACCGTGGTCGAACCACGGGATCGAAGGGTGCCTAACACTTTCCCCTCGGTCAATAGAATTCCTTAGTCGAAATTTTTGTTCGCAAACTGGTTTTAAAGAGTCAAATCATTTTGGAAAGGATTTTTCAAAGGTGACTTGGCACACCGAATTATGCCAAGTGGCGACTCTGAGTTTAAATATAAAAAGTCCTTTTCAAAACAAATCTTTATTTTTGTCACTTTAATAATAAAAACCCTTTTTAAACTTAAAATCGAATAATCATTTCGGTTAAAAAAAAAGGGGTGTGACACTATCATCCATAAAGGAAATCTGATAATCTAGGCCCTCAGACTATGAGGACTCACCACAAGGAGGAATGCAAGCAACGATGTCGAAGTCAATAGTGTTGCAGTAAACGGGAATCAGAACCTACATTATAAGACAATGTAGCACACAGACATATATGTCGATCAGTACTCTGGAATGTACTGAGCCTGTGGGGGTGAATGCTTAAGTAAAATAGTACTGACTATATATATATATATATATATATATATATATATATATAAGCTTTCAAACTGTGCATGCTAAACGTAAATGACTCACCTTGGACTTGAGTAAAACTGAAGATTGCACGATCACAAAACATGGATAATGAAGTATATAAATAAACTTAGTGAGCCATAACGCTTAGTTCTTAAAAATCTTTTCTTTTAATCTTGCTTATGGGAGATTCTTCTAACCGACATAAACCATGTGAGCTATCATGGAGTCCAATGTCTTAACCATGTTGGGGAGATCTGTTCTACCCTTGACATCGAAATAAAACCTTAACTTAGTGATCACTATCCTTAACTTCTTCTATATTGGGAAAAATCTTAACCTACGTTGGCTCATAGTTTCTGGGAGTTTAGGATGCACTCATCCGCATTCCCTTCTCGGTGGTTAAATACTACTCCCATAGTATTTCTCTTATAAATAAGTTGCATCAAGCAGGCGGGACACCGTTGTCCTCCCTGCTTCTTCACCTGCTTCAATTGTTGATTTTACTATATCACCCCTCATTAATTATTATAAATTATTTATATTTTTAAAAATTAATATTATTTAATAAAAAAAGTAAATAACTATTTTTTATATCTCTGCTTCAACCCATAATTTTACTATATCATCCCTAATTAATTATTATAAATTATTTACACATTCAAAAATTAATGATATTTAATAAAATAAATAAATAACCATTTATGACATGTCTTCTTCAATTGCTTCAACTCATGATTTTTCTATATCACCCCTAATTAATTATTATAAGTCATTAACATATTCAAAAATTAATAATATATAATTAGAAAAAGAAATTAAATATTTATGACATGTCTGTTTTAGCTGCTTCTACCCGAGATTTTAGTATATCATCCCTAATTAATTATTATAGGTCATTTAATTATTAGAAAATTAATAATATTTAGTAAGAAAAATAAAAATAGACATTTATGACATGTTTGTTTTAGCTGATTAAACCGTTATTTTACTATATCACACTAATTAATTATTATAGGTCATTAAGTATTAAAAAATTAATAATATTTAATAAAAAATAAAATAGACATAAAATGATAAATTAACTTTTGTTGTTTTATATTAACTTGGCGTCTTATATAAGACCCACTTAAAGTTTTTTCACAAGTATTTTTTTTATAGAAGTTTTGTTATATCACTTGTAATTAGTTATTACGAGTCATTTAAGACATGTCTACTTCGTTACTTCAATCGTAATATTTGGTTGACTCTTGAAATTATATCGGTGTCACTTAAATATGAATAGAACAAAAAGTATTATAAATCATAATATTTTAAAACTTAAGTTATTTTTAAAATATAATTGACTATCAATGCCACAAAAGTTTGGACAAGGAGAGAGTATTATAAATTATAATAGCTAATGGCTTAAAATAGTAAATTACAATGCCAAAAAAATATTATAAATTACAATAGCTAACAACATAAAAATCTAAAAAAATTATACTAAAAATATAATTGATTATCTAAATTTCATTTATATCACATAAATTGAGACCAAATGAATACGTAGGAAATACAATAATCACAATAATTAACAACTTTAAAAATTTAAAAGATATAAAATATTTGACGGACTCTCCAAATTATACCAGTGTCACTTAAAATGAAATGAAAGAAAAAATATTATAATAACAATAATTAAAAACTTTAATTATATTAAATATATAATTCACTTTCAATATCATAAAAGTTTGGATAAGGAGAGTAACATATATTAGTTGCAAATTACATGAAAAATATTATAAATTATAATAGTTAACAGTTAAAAATATCTAAAAAAATTAATCTGTTATATATTTTAAAAAAATACGTAAAATTATTATAAATCACAATAATTAACAACTTAAAAAAGAGGAGAAATGATGTAACATAAATGTTTGACTGTCGAAATTATATCAGTGCCACTTAAATTGGAATTAAAGAAAAAATATTATAAATCTCAATAATTAAAAACTTAAATTGTTTTAAAAAGATAATTGACTATGAATACCACAAAAGTTTGGACAAGGAGTGTAACATATATTATTTGAAACTTACATAAAAATTATTATAAATTATAATAGTTAACAACTTAAATGTCAAAAAATATATTAAAAATATGATTAATTATCCAAATTCTATCTGTGTCACATAAATTGAAACAAAACAAATATATTGGGCACGTGCTAGCACGGGCCGTCGGCATCTAGTATACATATACGTGCTCATGCATAAAAAATCCACCTTTATATAGCATAAGGGTTTGTGTACTAGAAACCCATTTATGCTTCTATTTACTTTAAATCATAATCAAGATGAACAATTGTGAATTTTAAGTCTTGCCATTGAATCAAAAGATCAAACTTTCTTGTAAACTTAGAGCTTATACTTACGCCTTTAATCTCATACTTTCTTTCATTTAACTTGTAATACAACATCATGCTTAAAAATCAATTGGAAATCTTTAATTAATGTTTCAAATCATATTCATGATATCCAAATCATATAGAGAATTTTTCAAGTCGAAACATAAGTAGATAAGAACATGTATGCACTTTAATACTTCAATTACATGATAATTTAATAAACTCAAGACAAAATAATTTGGGTATGAACCCTAATTGCAATTTATATAACTTTAACTTTAAAACAAATTTTGGGCACAAGGATGAAAGAATATCCTTGTTCATAAATCCCACTTACCTTACAGTTCTTGGCTTGGTGAAACAAACTTGACCCTCAAAACTTGGGAGAAGATCTTGAGAAGAAACCCTAATCTTGTTCTTGAGAATGGAACGAGGGATTTTGTGTTGTTTATTGATGGAAAAGAGAGAAAAAGTAACGCCCCTTGGGGTTAACTGTCGTGGGTTAGGAGTTATAAGGGGTAAAAGACTAAAAATCCCCTTAACTTAACTTTTCAGAATTTACTCGCCAGTTCTTATGAGTTGATAATATAACTAATATGGAAAGGTATGACTAGGCATAATAAATAATAAGATGGACAGAATCAAAAGTGGATACACAGTGATCAACTTACGAGCTCCACCTACGACTCGTATCTTCATCATACGACCCTTAGCTCCCCACTCATATCTTGGACAATATCTTAAGGAGTCTACACTAATGAACTTATGATCCACCTTTATATGACTCGTATCCCACTTGATAACTCCTAGGGTCAAGTCATTGTCACACCCCTTTATTACCAAAAAAGACTAATTTTAAGTTTGAAAAGGTTTTCATTATTAAGTGACAAAATATAAATTTGTTTCAAAAAGAATTCTTTGTCATTTTAACTAAGATTTTCCACTTGGCATAGGCCAGGTGTGCCAGGTCACTTTTGAAAATCCTTTTTCAAAATGGTTTGACTCTAAAGCTGATCCACAAATAGATATTCTGGCTAAGGAATTCTATTGACCGAGGGGAAGGTGTTAGGCACCCCTCGGTCCCGTGGTTTGACCATGGTCGCTCTGTAGAGTATATCGGCTAGCATGACACTATGAATGTATAAACAAACAAACACATAAACACGAAACAAACAAACAAACAAACAAAACCAAAATTAATGTCCAGTCCAATTTATTACAGACCTAAAATAAAAAGTTACTGAAATGTGAACCTACGCTAACCTACACTAATCCTAAAATACGCTCTACCCAGTGCAACGGGCCTTGATCACAATCATCTTTCGCCAATATAATATGTCGGGGCATTCCTTGGTGAATAAATACAAATGGTCTCGGGGTATTCCCCGGCTAAATGAATACATCTGATGAAATGTAATAAAAGTGTAGAAATCATTCAACACAAACATTCACACATTCAATGATATAGAATCCTACGAGTTTCCTACCCCGAAACCTAAAATTTGCCTATCGATTTCGGCCTAAAACATGACACTATCGGGTTCAACAACATAATCAATGTTCATTTCAAATCAGATAACCATCAATGAATCAAACTAGTCAATATTCACCTTTGTTAATTTCCTACCCTTCCCCGAATTCATTCTCAAAATAATTAACTAATTCTTCGACTACCAATCCAAGTTTTCACATCCAAATCTAACATCAACCAACACACAACAAAGATTCAAACATATCAAACACACAAATCATTCACAATCACATAAAAATTAAAGGGAGTGAAGATAGAATTAAACCTCAAATGATTTTTCAATTGGAATAATCCTTCCGACTAGAACCACGATCAGAATCTCAAATCAAACTCAACCAACAGACAAAATCCAACTTGGTATCGAATTCAACCATGAACCAATTTAAAATCCATCAAAAAACCTCAATACGAATCGTAAATCGCAAATGTTGAATCAAGCTTAAATGGGTCTTTCCCGAACTGGCGCTAGGTTCACTATTTTAATTTTGCCGGAGCTTCGACGAGCTCGAGCAATGGCAGAGAGAATTGGGTTGATCAAATTTCTAATGGAGAATAGGTTGATTTTGTGCGACTGGTGGAGGGTCTTGTGGCTGGTGTTTTTCAATCGGCAGATCAATAATTTCGGTGAAGAATTGTCGAAAAAACAATTTGGTTCCTACTGTTCTCTCATTCTCTACTGTCTCTTTCTGAATTTTCACCTTTTCCATTTTTTTCTCCCTAATTTTCTCCCTTATTTCTTTGATTATCTACTGATTTTCACCTGTTTTCCCCTTAATTTCTCTATTTTCTCTACTCTGATAGTGAGTGTGAGTAACTGCGTGGTTGTGTGAGTGAATTTGTGACTGTGTGTGTAGTTTTAGTGAGGTGTGCATTTACAATATTGTGGTTATGGTAGTGTGTGTGTTAATATGTGTATTGTGTGTGTCTATTCCATGGAAGTTGTGTGAGTGCGTATTTATGAGATGTTGTGTATCCCATGGAAATCCAAGAGTGTGTGTATATGTATTATGTGAGTGAAATAGTGATGTGAGGGTATTGTATATATAGTGTATTGCTGTCCAAGGGGAAAGAAACGTTAGGAAAGGGGTATGTGGGGTAGGGGTGAGGTGGGGTAGGGGGTAGGGTGGTGATGTGTTGTCAAAATTTTATTGAGGGAAGTAGTTAATTTTGTTACTAAAAGAATATTGGGGATTGAGTTTGTTAGGGATTTTTTATTGTCTTTTAGTGGGAAAATTATCACATGATTGAGGGTACACGATATGATAGGGTAAATGAGTAAAAATACACTCTCGGGAGGGACAAAATTATGTGTCTACATCATGCCCCTCTTTGGATTTAAAGACAAAGGGTTTGCAAACAAAGAAGTAGACAATGAGACCAAATTTTGACCTGACCATTAGTAAAAGCGAGGAAACAGAAGGAAGGAATACGATCGATTCTTGATTTTGGACACCCAGCAGGTATCTCAAAGTGTTGGAAAGGAAGGGACTATACCAATTTGGAGAGTCGAGTGAGGCCCTGTCGAGGTTCCGATCTGCGATCTGTTATTACATAAAAATAAAAATTACAAGTTAAAAGATAATAGAAATTACAAAAGTCCTATCTATGCAGCTTCTCTAGACTCTTGACATGAGTTTCTGATGCTTTCAAAATTGACAAAAGATATGATCTTCTTTAGGGTTGAATTTGAGAATAGATTCTTTCTCCATACAAAATTTGATGTTGGAGATGAACTCACAAATTGACCATATTCTGTCGGTGGTACTTCCGAACCTTGATCCTGAATTTGAAAATCTTCACCCTATTCTTTAAGCGGGCTCCTGACTTATAATTTCTTCACCTTGTTTCTTGACTTTCAATTTCATCACCCTATTCTCCAGGCGGGCCCCTTACTTGCTATTTTAGATCTTATGATTTTCAATTTCACCGCCCTATTCTTCGGGCGGACTCCCGACTTATAATTTCCTCACTTTATTGCCTTTCAATTTCTTCACCTTGTTTCTTGACTGTTAATCTCTTAACTTGACTTTTAGTTTCTTCACCCTGTTCTTCAGGCAGTGTAATACCCCGTATTTCTATCTAGCTTTGATTCTTCCCTAGAACATCAAAGATCTTTCTTCATAGATGAATACCTTTTTTTTCTGTGGTATTTGCAAAATTTTGGCTTTTAATCATGTGGGAATTGAATAAGCTTTCCATCGATACCAAATTCGACTAAATCCGACACTCGAACGAAGAGTTAGAGCCATTTTAGTAAGACAGTGTACCACCTGGTACTTTAGCGCATCGCGGATCCAGCCAAAATGGCAATCTTCAAAATCCAGTGAGCCTCCGCGATTATGGCACATTTCTCCAAGGCTTAATTTCAGAGTTGTCAATTTCCAGTGCACCAACGCGATTTCACCACGTCGCGGTGCCTTTCCAGTTCGCAATCAAGGTGGCAACATGATTTCCACTGCGTCACGCCACCAATCAGCTTCCTAATTGTCCAGTTTCCAGTGAGCTAGTGCGATTTCACCGCTTCGCGCCAGCATGAGAAATCGGGATTTTCAGATTCCGTTATTTAATTTAAGGGGCTGTTGGTAAATTCCTAAAACCCCAAATCAGTCTATACATAGGATTTAAACCCTTAATAGCCAAAATTGCTCATTTATTTTTACTATTCCTCAAGAACAAAAGTATTCTCTCTCAAAGATAGAAAACCCTAGCCCCCAAGTTTCAAAAGCAATCTCAAGAATCCCTCCAAGAGTTTTCAAGAACTTCTAGAATCTAGATTTCCAGATATGTTAGATGTTAATTCTTGGGTTCCTTCCACCCAACAAGCTCAAGAATCCTTTTTTAAATTATAAAGATTGTTATTTATGAGTTCTCATGATTTATGTGAATTGAGATTGAAGTTTATGATGTTGTTGAGTTTTAATTCATGTTTTAGTTTCAAAGTTCCAAACTTTGGTCCTAGTATGAGGTGAATTTCATCATATGGATAATAAACCCTACAAGATGCGTGTTGATTGATGTACCTATGTTAATTAGGTGTATTGAATGTTGTATGAACAAAGTATGCTTCCCATATGTTTGATAAAATGCTTGTGTGAAGGAAATAGGGTCATTATAGAATGTTGATAAGAAACCCCAATTATGTATAAGTTCATGCATGCCAAGTGTTTGTTGAAAAGCCTTAGTGAATGAAATATGATATGTTACATGCATTCCAATTCATGTGTATTCCTTTTTGAATGAGTTATGAGACAATAGCATGCCTCCTTATACGATTACATGGTTATGATTTCCAAGTGCTTGAAGAGATGCCTCATTTGATTATATTGTGAATAATGGACTATTGCCATGTTATGTACGAGTTGTCCTGTCTTGTATTATTTATGTTATCGAGTCCCCGGGGGAATTTAATACCCGACCACTTAGCTGATTTTCTAGAGCCACTGTCAGTTTTATGATAACCTCTGACATGCAATGATCAATAGTACTCTCAGTCAGTTACAGAACTCAGTAGAACTAAGAAAGTTATAGAACTTAGGAAATCTTAGTAATCTCAATATCAGTAGCGTTCCAGCTTCAGTTCAGTAATCAATTCTGAACTCAGTAATATTCCGTCAGTCAACGAAACTCAGTGAACTCAGCTTAGCTCAGTTAATTAGTGCGATCAGTAACAAATTTAGCTCAACCTAGTACAGTCTAAGAATCAGTTCCGATTCTTTCAGTTGGGAGTAGAATTTAGCATCGAGCGATCCTAGGGATGGGGGATCACCCATTAGATAGGACTGAGATCCTTAGAAGCAATCCCTAAGTTCTAGAACTACGTAGCCAGCGTAGGTATGAGATGTAACCCGTTAGATAGGATTAACATACTCAGGGATCACCTATTAGATAAGACTGATCTCAGGGGTCAGCCGTTAGATAGGACTAACTCCACAAAAGTTGTCTTTACCCATGGTGCGATACTGACACCCTTCCAAATGGAGTTACAGGTTGCACCCTAAACTAGCTAGCAAAGGGCATGTCAGTTAGATGACTACCTCCCACAGTCTTAGTTTCAGAATCAGTCTCAATAAAAGAACTCAAGAATTCAGTTCAGTAGTACAACTTCAGGACTGTTAGATACAATCAACCATTAGCATTATCAATGGCTTTAGAGATCACCCGCTAGATAGGACTGATCTCAAATTTAGTCAAATAGTATCAGTATCATCAGATTCAGAGATCACCCGCTAGATTAGACTGATCTCAAATTCAGTTAATCATTTTTACTTTCATTAGATTCAGAGATCACCCGCTAGATAGGACTGATCTTAACCTCAGTACTCAGTTATCAATATCAGCAGATTTAGTTATTCAGTATCCCAGTATTAGTAGACTCAAACGTCAGTAAATCGGCATTTCGGAACTCAGTATTTAGTGTCACTACGATTTCAGTTATAGTTTATGCATTCATGTATGTATCCTCATTCAGTGTACTCAGATTATTTAGTCAGTATTGCTCATGCATGTAAAACCTTGCATTCATGCTTACCTCATCTAGCATACCAGTACATTCTCACATACTGATGCATACTTTTCTCGTACGCTATGGTGTTTTATACTATAGGTTCAGAAGTACGGGATCCAGAGCACCCTTAGCAATTTAGATTCAGCCAGTAGTAGTAGACTTAGCAGTGTGTCCTCATAATTTGAGGATGTCCATTATTTCTTTATTATATCAGATTCGGTATTTTGGTAGACGGAGTTAGTTGGTGGATTGTCCCATCAACTCCTTATTCAGACAGTTTAGAGGCTTTCAGGCTATAGTGTTTTCAGACTAGTTATTCAGAAAGATATTTTAGTTTTGATACTGTTAAACTTTATTCAGTTGTATTTTTTTTTTTGAACCTTATGGCAAGTTTCCACCAGTTTTTCGCATTTTTATAGTATATTATGCAGTGCTCAGTTATAGGTATCAGTTAAGGGTTATCTTGTGGTCCTTCAGGATTATGAGCACTGTGTAGCATCTAGGGTACCAGACTTGGGGCATTACAGGCAGGCTTCCAACTTGTCATTTCATCACCCTGTTCTTCAAGTGAGCTCCTGACTTGCAATTTCATCACCCTATTCTTCAGGCAGGCTCCATACTTGTAATTTCATCACATGTTCTTTAGGCGGGCTCCTGACTTTCTATTTCATCACCCTGTTCTTCAGGTGGGCTCCTGACTTTCCATTTCATCACCCTGTTCTTCAGGCGGGCTCTTGACTTGTCATTTCATCACATGGTTCTCTAGGTGGGATATTGACTTACTATTTCATCACCCTATTCTTTAGGCAGGATCCTGACTTACAATTTCATCACCCTGTTCTTTAGGTGGGCTCCTGACTTTCAATTTCATCATTCTGTTCGTCAGGTGGGCTCCTGACTTGCCATTTCATCACTCTATTCTTCAGGCAGGCTCCTAACTTGCCATTTCATCACCATGTTCTCCAGGCAGGATCATGACTTGCTATTTCATCACCCTGTTCTTCTGGCGGGCTCCTGACTTGCAATTAACTCACTCTATTCTTCGGGTGAACTCCCGACTTACAATTTCATCACCCTATTCTTTGAGCGGGCTCCTGACTTGCAGTTTTATCACCCTATTCTATAGGAGGCCCCCTGACTTGTAATTACCTCACTCTATTCTCCGAGCGAGCTCCCGACTTTCAATCTCATCACCCTGTTCTTCAGGCGGGCTCCTTACTTGCAATTTCCTCACTCTATTCTCCAGGCGAGCTCCCGACTTTCAATTTCATCACCCCATTCTCCAGACGAGCTCTCGAGTTGTAATTTCTTTGCTTTGTTCTTTAGGTGAGCTCCCGACTTGCAATTTCATCACCCTATTCTTCAGGCGGGCTCCTGACTTACAATTTCCTCACATTGTTCTCCGGGCGAGCTCCCAACTTTTAATTTAATCACCCTATTCTTCAGGTAGGCTCCTGAGTTGTAATTTCCTCACTCTGTTCTCCGAGCGAGCTCATGACTTTTAATTTCATCACCCTATTCTTCGAGTGGGCTCCCGAGTTGCAATTACCTTACCTTGTTCTCCAGGCGGAATCCTAAAATCAAAATCTAAACAGGAACAAAAATTATCCCAAACAAAGATTATGATAAAGAAAGATTCCATATTTCAGAAAAATAAAGTCTCATTTTCTAGGAGGGTCCTAAAGTGAATTTCCATATAACATGAATTACATTCAATTTTGCCCCAGTTTTCATCAAAGGAATTTACGGTTGTCAAGCCCAATCACAACTACTTGCAACAACGCATAATGCAAAGATGAATCAAGATCCTGGTAAGCAAATGCCCCTTTTAAGGGTAAAATTGAATGACCTAGACCAACAAGTCCCTCTTTTAAGAATGAAAGTGAAAGGTTCTTACTAAAAGTGCAATTTTTAGAATTAACGGTTCAAATTAGGAAGTGCACCTCCTAGCCGTGAGACATGAAAGACCCAAATTAGAGAATATGTCTCTTAGGGGTACAAGATGATGAGTTTTACCATAATTGAGCTTACCAAACCTGTACTAAAATACTGCTTTTACATTTGCAGAAATGAGAAATTTCACCTCTGGACATTTGCGCTTTGAAGCCTTTAATGTAAAGGTAGCAACTGTTCCTATTTTATACAAAGAAAACTTGTGAATTTCAAATAAGGTGGTTGGCTTTCGGCTTTGTCTTTTGAGGAGATTTCTCTTGCACTCGTCACATTTAGATCTTGCTTCCAATTATTAGCATTTGTCATTGCCTTGTTTCACCATTGATCCAAACTTAGAATATTAAGAGTGAATCAGAAAAAGACACATTATCTCTGCTTTGCTATGTTTCTCAGATAATTCTTTTCAAACCTTGGTATTTCTATGAATCCCCTAAATATGTCTGTTAACAACAACCTTCTACATGCCTTGTTCTGACTTGCAATCACATTTCTTTAAAATGTCAGCCTTTTGTCTTGCTTTGTGCAATTGAAGAAGTTGGTAGCCAGTTTTTAAATATTTCCTCACTTGTTTTGACATGGACTTGACTCAAAGTATAACTCCCCTAGTCTATACCCTGGACGTCACACGGTGCTTACGACCACGAAGGATCACAAGTTAACCCATGACTTGTACCTACTGTGAGCACTGAATAATAATACTAAAAATATATGCGGAAGTTAGGTTGAAAATGACATAATGTTCAGAAGCTGTAAACAAATACTGAATACTAATAATAATACTTAAAAACTGAACATCTATCTGAAGTAGTCTAGTCCGAAAGCCTCTAACTATCTGAATGTGGAGTTGATAGGACAAGTCCCTAACTAACTTCGACTACTGAACCTACTAAATTTGCTGAAATACTAAAATAAAAGAATATCCTTGATGGATGAGGACTCACTACTGAATCTGCCTCTGATATCCTGAGCTACTAAGTATGATCAGGAACCCGCATGTCTGAACCTATGATATGAGACATCATAGTGCAAAAGAGAGTATGCGTTAGTAAATGGAATGTACTGGTATGCTAAGAGAGGTAAGGCTGATATACATGGGTTTATATGCATGAGATGAAAACTGACTGAATGAACATCAAAAAGTAACTGAATGAGTGTACATGCAAAACTATAAATGCTGAATATACTGAACATAAAATACTATGCATATAGATATATATCATACATCTGAGATTATACTGAAACTGAGTACTGAATTCTGATGGTTGAGTAACTGATAACTGATAGCCCTGGTTCTGTAGAACTGACTGAGTTCTATACTGAATACTGAGACTAAAACTGTAACTGTGGGAGTGTTTATCTAACTGACATATCCTGATATAGACTGATTTGGGGTCCAACCTGTGATTCCAGTTGGAAGGGTGTCAGCACCTTACCACGGGATACTAGCAATGCTGGGTCAACCCTAATCTGGCAGGAAGACTCATGAATTATATATATGATGGCGTCAACACTAATCTGGTAGGAGGATGACTTACCCTATGCTAGCTACATAGTTCTGTAATGTAGGGACTGCTACTAAGGTTCAAACCCTCTGTTGGAAGGAATGCCCCCATCCCTGGGTTCGCTCGGTGCTGAATCCTAATACCAACTGAATCGACACTGAACTGATTACTAGATTGTACTAGGCTTGACTGAACTGACACTGATCGTGTTGACTGACTGAACTGGACTGAGTTCACTGAGTTCTATTACTGACTAATTACTACTATTCTTTACCTTTACTGGGACTATTTTATAACTACTGCAACTAAGTAAACAACTAGATTTCGGGTAATAAATACCCCAGAACTCGATAACATTATTGACAAACATAGCAAATCTTGAAAGCATAGCAATAGTTAATTGTTCACAATTCATTCACTGAGATATTTTATCAAACACTTGGAGGCCATGAAATTGTACATGAATGAAAACACATGCTAATATGTCATGATTACACTATTCAATCCACATGGACATTCTATCAAACACTTGGGGAGCATGATTGTGCTACGTGAAGAATAAACATATAGAGCATCATAACTTCAACATGTAACTTGCAAATTTAAGAGTTTTGACATGAGATATTCATAATTCAACACACATGCTAACATAATTTCAAGGAACTCATAAAAGATCTTAACTTGAAATCCATACAACAACACAAACATGAGCATAATTCAATTCATAACATGGGAATCATAATTCATGTTTTTGAAAAGGTTTCTTGAACTCCAAGAGTGGAAGGAGACCCAAGGATGAACACCTAACATACCTTGATTATTGATTTCGTGAAGATTGTTAGGGATTTCTTGGAACTTGGACTTGAACTATAAGAAACTAGGGCTTTGTTCTTGAGAGGATTTTATGAATAATGAATGTAATTTGCCCTTTTGGGACCTTAATTTCGTGTTTTGTCTTAATTGGGTGAGGGGAAAAGAACCTAATTGCACTTGGAAATTCGTAATTAAGTGAGAAAACTGTGCCTAACAACGTGGCAGGCGACGTACTGCATCGATGTTGTCGATGCGATAGCCAATGCGATGCTTCAAGATCTCATTGGCTTGCTGTTTTGGCCACCCAAGCACGACTCAAACAATGTCAAAAAATTCTGAAACTCACCCAAGATGACCTATTGACATCTCTGATCATGAATCAACTTAAAAATCGACATTCTAAGGTCGTAAGGATCGAAAATAAGATCATCCAATTACAAAGGCTAAAAATGCTTCTAAGTCTTTTCTAAGTCTAGGACCTCTTTTGGCATACTATATAGGACTAAAATAACTAGGACTTTGCGGGGTCTTACAATACCTCCCCCTTGGGAATATTTGTCCTCAAATGAGACTAACTGAACTGAGAGGAACTGAGGAACTGTACTCATACTGACATGCATCATTGAAGTATGACTGAATTCTGGAGACATGACACATGACTGAACTATTTCATAAATGCATGAATGATATCGGAATGTTATGCAGCTGTAACTGAGCATGAAATAGAGTAAATCAAAGGAAGGTTGTTACCTTAGGCTGAGTCTAAGTTTTCGGAGAAGAGGTGAGGGTACTTGGTTCATATGTCTGCTTCTGCTTCCCAAGTATCTCCCTCAACGGACTGCTTCTGCCAAAGAACTTTAACCAAAGGAACTTTTTTGTTCCTTAGTCTGCGAATCTAACGATCAAGGATTTTGACTGGGACTTCCTCATAACAGATACTGTTTTGAACATCTACACTCTCTACGGGGACTGCAATTGTTGGGTCACCTATTTACTTTTTTAGAAAGGAGACATGAAACACTGGGTGCACTGATGCTAATTTTGTAGGTAACTTAAGTTCATAAGCTACCTTTCTAAAATGACTCAGAATCCTATAAGGACCAACATATGGGGGACTGAGTTTCCCCTTCTTACCAAACCTCTTCACCCCCTTCATGGGAGAGATTTTCAAATACACATAATCACCAATCTCAAACTCAAGGTCTTTCCATCTCACATCTGCATATGATTTCTTTTGGCTTTGGGCTGCCTTAAGCCTTTCCCTAATCAACTGCACTTTCTCTAAAGCATCAAACACCAAGTCAGGCCCAACTACCGCGGCCTCACCTACCTCAAACCAACTAATGGGAGATCTACATCTTCTCCCATAAAGAGCCTTTAACGTAGCCATCTGAATACTGGAATGATAGCTATTATATACTCGAACTCAATCAAAGGCAAGTGGTCATCCCAACTGCCATTAAAGTCAATGACACATGCTCTCAACATATCTTCTAAAGTCAGAATAGTTCTTTCTACTTGACCATCTGTCTGAGAGTGGAAGGTTGTACTGAGTTGAACTTGGGTACCAAGACCCTTTTGGAAGGCTTTCCAAAAATGAGAGGTGAACTGCATACCTCTATCTAAAATAATGGACAATAAGACATCGTGAAATTTGACCAACTCTCTAACATAGAGATTGGCATAATCCTTGGCTGAGTAAAAGGTATGAACTGGCAAGAAATGGGCTGATTTGTTCATCCTATCAACAATGACCCAAATCGAATCGTCCTGACGGCGAGTCTGAGAAAAACTCATCATGAAGTCCAGGTTCACTTCCTCCTACTTCCAAGTGGGAATACTGAACTCCTGCATATACCCACTAGGCTTCTGATGCTCAATCTTAACGTGTTGACACGTGGAGCACTTAACTACAAATTCTATAATATCTTTCTTCATCCCACTCCACCAATAGACTTCCCGCAAGTCACGGTACATCTTAGTAGCCCCTGGATGAATCGAGTAATGCCCACCACACGCTTCTAAAAGAATATGTTGTCTCACGCCATCCATACATGGCACACATAATCTACCTTGACAATGCAACACACCATCTCTCTCTTGGGAGAAAACCTTAACCTTATGGTCTCTGACTGACTCTTTTAGCTTAGCTAAACTGGGATCCCTGGCCTGCTTTTCTTTTACCTCGAAACCAAAGGGGCTTCTGAACTATTCTATACCCAAACACTATCCTCAGTCGAATCAACCAAATGGACACCTTGTATGGCAAGCTGATGAACTTCTTAAACTAACTTCTTCTTACCATTCTCAATGTGAGAAACACTACTAATGGACAACATACTGAGGGAATCTTCCACTACATTGGCCTTGCCTAGGTGACACAGAACACTCATGTGATATTCTTTCAATAACTCTAACCATCTCCTCTGACGCAAGTTCGGTCTTTCTACAAAAATACATACTGTACGCTTTTGTGGTCTGTGAACACATCAACATCCACCTCATACAAATAGTTCCTCCAAATCTTTAAGGCAAACATAACAGCTGCTAACTCAAGATTATGGGTAGGGTAATTCTTTTCATATGGCTTAAGCTGTCTAGAGGCATAGGCCACAACCTTACCCCTATGCATCAAAACACACCCCAATCCAACTCTAGAAGCATCACAATATGTAATAAATTTGTCAAAACTATCGGGTAAAGTCAAAAATGAGGCTGTAGTGAGTTGAGTCTTCAACTCCTGAAAACTCTTCTCACAAGAATCTGACCACTGGAACTTGACTTTCTTCTGAGTCAATCTAGACATGGGGGATGAAATAGATGAAAATCATTCAACAAATCATCGGTAATAACCAGCCAAACCCAAGAAACTCCTGATATCTGATGGAGAGATTCTGGGTGAGTTTCTCACTGCTTTGATCTTTTAAGGATCAACTCTAGTTCCATCACCAAAAACTATATGACCAAGGATAGCTACTGATATTATCCAAAATTTACACTTACTAAATTTGGTGAATAACTTATGAGCTCTGAGAGTCTGTAATACTATTCTGAGATGGTCTGCGTGATCATGTTCACTGCGGGAGTAGACAAGAATGTCATCAATGAAGACTATGATGAACATATCCAAGTACTTCTTGAACATGCGGTTAATGAAGTCCATGAAAGGTTCTGGGGATATATATAGAGAGAGAGTTTTGAAAGCTATTTTTGGAATATCACATTCTCTGACTCTGAGCTGATGATAGCCGGATCTGAGGTCTATATTAGAAAAGTAACTGGCACCCTAAAGTTGGTCAAACAATTCATTGATTCTAGGAAGTGGATACTTGTTCTTGATGGTGACTTTGTTAAACTGACGATAGTCAATACATATTCTGAGAGAACCATCTTTCTAATGCATGATTAGAACTGGTGCGCCCCATAGGGAGATGTTGGGTTTGATGAATCCTTTATCTAGGAGATCATTCAACTGTTCCTTCAAATCTTTAAGTTCAACTGGAGCTATTCTGTATGGCATAGTAAAAATGGGATGAGTATCAGGAAGAAGGTTTATTCTGAAATTAATTTCCCTTTCGAAAGGAACTCCAGAAAGATCTTCAGGAAACATATCTGGAAATTCACTTGCTACTGAACTAACTCAAGATTAGGAGCCTCAGAATTAGAGTCTTTGACTCACATAATATGATAGACACACCCTTTGGATATCATTTTTCTTGCTCTAAGGTATGAAAAAAGTTGACCCTCAAGTACTGAGGTACTGCCCCTTAATTCTAGGACAGGTTCATTTGGGAACTGGAAATGGACAAATTTGTTTCTACAATCAAATGAAGCATAGCATGAATGAAGCCAATCCATGTCGAGAATGACGTCAAAATTCATCACCTCTAACTTTACTAAGTCTTCTGAAGTAGCTTTCTGAGACACCATAACCGGACAGTTCCTGTATACCCGCTAAGCTATGATAGACTTACCTACTGGGGTAGAGACTGAGAAGGGCTCTTCTAGGATTTTAGGACTGACTCCAAAGTCAACAGCTATATAAGGAGTTACAAAGGATAAAGAAGCTCCTGGATCTAGCAAACCATAAACATATAAATGGTAAACTTGTAACGTACCAGTAACCACATCAAGAGAACTTTCCTAATCCTATCGGGACTGGAGTGCATAGAGCCTATTTGAGAATTACCCACTGGTAGAACTGGAAGAGGCACCCTGCTGAGACAGGTTATCGAACTAAGCTGGGGGAAGATTATACTAATTTTGTGAACCCACCTGAGGGCACTCTATGATCCTATGGCCTGGCTTTCCACATCCAAAACATACATCACTGCCAACTCTATAGATACCCTGATGATTTCTGTTATATTTCTGGCAAAGAGGATTTGTTTGAGCACTGCTAACATTACCCTGAGATTTAGAGCCTAGCACCCTATCGTTATTACCATATCTGAATTTAGGCACTGGAGCACTGGCTGAGGACGGAGTTAGGACTGAAGATTTTGGGCGAAACTGAGGATGATTACCACCCTCTAACTTAGGCTGAGTGAAGTTGAAGCTACCTGTTCTAGATTTCTTGTTCTCTTTCTCTTTCTCTTTAGTTTTTTATTCCTCAATCTGTTGAGCATGGACCATCAACCCAGCCAAGTCAATCTTCTTAATCATCATTACGGTCCTACACACCTTGACCACACTATCGGATACATAAGACACAAACTTACTCATATTAGATCTGCTATCAGTTACCACATCAGGTGCATACCTAGCCAACTAAGTAAACTTGAGAGAATACTCTTTCACACTCATGTCGCCCTACTTCAGGTTGATAAACTCTAACACCTTGTCTTCCCTCAACTCCAACGGGAAGAACCTATCTATAAAGGCAGTAGCAAACTCTTCCCATTCTATAAGCCCTGCATCTGCGGGCCTATCTACCTTCCACTGCTTAAACCATGTGTGAGCTAAATCCTGCAATAGATAGGTAGCTAGCTCAGCACTCTCACTAGTGGTTAACCCAATAATGTCTGTTACCTTATGCACCATGTCAAGGAATTCCTGTAGGTTCTCTTCAGACTTAGACCCTGAAAATAAAGGAGGGTTCATTCAGGTGAAGTCCCAAATTCTAGCTACAGCAGTATTGGGAATTGGGTTGGCCTGAACAACAGCTGGGCGTTCATTCTGGGATACTATAGAATGACCTAGAGTGGTGAAATCTTCTCTAAATTCTGTGTGAGAAATGTGCTCATTCGGGGGATCTTTCTGAATTGGCGGAGGTGCTGGCTGGTTTCCAAATCTTCTTTCGTTGGTATTTTTGGGAGGCATATTCTGTAAACGGAAGGTAAAATTGGATTAGATAGAGAGTTTAACTTGAGCTCATGTTCACTCGCACGATGTGAATACTGAAAGAAGGGAAACCTTTCCTAAAATATCTCATAGCCTCTTGTCCATAAGTGTGGCGTGTTACACAATCTTGCATAAGACTCTACTTGACGTGACTTTCAGACTCCCTAGGACTCTTTAGAACCTTAGGCTCTAATACCAAGTTTGTAATTCCCCGAGTCTACACCCTGGACATAACACGGTGCTTACGACCACGAAGGATCATAAACTAACCCATGACTAGTACCTATTGTGAGCACTGAATAATACTACTGAAAATATATGTGTAAGTTAGGTTGAAAATGACATAAGGTTCATAAGATGTAAACAAATACTTAATACTGAGAATAACACTGAAAAACTGAACATCTGTCTGAAGTAGTCTAGTCAGAAAGCCTCTAACTATCTGAATATGGAGTTGATGGAACAAGTCCCCAACTAACTCCGACTACTGAACATACTAAATCTGCTGAAATACTGAAATAAAATAATATCCTCGATGGCTACTGAATCTGTCGCTGATATCCTAAGCTGCTAAGTATGATCAGGAACTCGCGTGTCTAAACCTATGATATGAGACATCATAGCACAAAAGAGAGTATGCGTTGGTACGTGGAATGTACTGGTATGCTAAGTGAGGTAAGGATGATATACATGGGTTCATATGTATGAGATGATAACTGACTGAATGAACATCATAAAGTAACCAAATGAATGTATATGCAAAACTGTAACTGTTGAATATACTGAACATGCAATACTACCCATATAGATATACATCATGTATCTGAGATCATACTAAAACTGAGTACTAAATTCTAATAGTTGAGTAACTAATAACTAATAGCCATGGTTCTGTAGAATTGACTGAGTTCTTTATTGAATATTGATACTAAAACTGTAACTATGGGAGTGTTCATCTAACCGACATACCCCGATATAGACTGATTTAGGGTCCAACCTATGACCCTAGTTGGAAGGGTGTTAGCACCTTGCCATGGGATACTAATAATGCTGGGTCAACCTTAATCTGGTAGAAAGACTCATGAAATATATATATATAATGGTGGCAACCCTAGTCTGGCATGAGGACGACTTACCTTATGCTGGCTATGTAGTTTTGTAACACAAGGACTTCTACTAAGGGTCAAACCCTCTGCTGGCAGGAATGCCCCCATCCGTGGGTTCTCTCGGTGCTGAATCCTACTCCCAACTGAATCAACACTGAACTGATTACTAGACTGTACTAGGCTTGACTGAACTGACATTGATTATGTTGACTGACTGAACTGGACTGAGTTTACTGAGTTCTATTACTGACTAGTACTATTGTTCTTGACCCTTACTTGAACTATTCTATAACTACTGCAACTAAGTTAACAGCTAGATTTTGGGTAATAAATACCCCCAGGACTCGATAACATAATTGACAAACATAGAAAATCTTGAAAACATAGCAATAGTCAATTGTTAATAATTCATTCACTGAGACATTTTATCAAACACTTGGAGGCCACGAACTAAAACACATGCTAACATGTCATGATTACACTATTCAATGCACATGGATATTCTATCAAACACTTAGGGAGCATGATTGTGACACATGAAGAATAAACATATAGGGAATCATAACTTCAACATGTAACTTGCAAATTCAAGGGTTTTGACATAAGAGATTCATAATTCAACACACATGCTAACATAATTTCATAGAACTCATAAAAGACCTTAACCTGAAATCCATACAATAACACAAACATGAGCATAATTCAGTTCATAACATGGGAATCATAATTCATGTTTTTGAAAAGGTTTCTTGAACTCCAAGGGTGGAAGGACCTAAAGGATGAATACTTAACATACCTTGATTGTTGATTTTGTGAAGATTGTTAGGAATTTCTCAGAACTTGGCTTGAACTTGAACAAACTGGGGCTTTGTTCTTGAGAGGATTTTGTGAATAAGAATGTAATTTGTCCTTTTGGGAGCTTAATTTCGTGTTTTGGCTTAATTGGGTGAGGGAAAAAAAACTAATTACCCTTGGAAAGTTGTAATTAAGTGAGCAAACTATGGCAGCAATACAGCCGGTGATGCGCCGCGTGGATGGTGTCGACGCAATTACTGACACACCGCGTCGATGCGGTCGATGCGATAGCCAATGCGACGCATCAAGATCATGTTGTCTTGATATTTTGGCCACCCTAACATGACTCAAATGATGTACGAAAATTCTAAAACTCACCCAAGATGACCTATTGACATCCCTAATCATGAATCAACTTAAAAATCGACATTCTAAGGTTGTAAGGATTAAAAATAAGATCATCCAATTATGAAGGCTAAAAATGCTTCTAAGTCTTAAAACTTAGCTGAATTTTTCTAAGTCTAGGACCTCTTTTGGTATGCTATATAGGACTGAAATGACTAGGAATTTGCAGTGTCTTACACAAAGACATGAGAAAAATAATTTTTGCTCGAATGGAAGACTCGAAAGGACAAAAATAGAAATAAAGAGAAGAAAGAAAAGACACTGTTCGTCCCTTTTTAATAATAAAGAAAAGAAATGATTTATCTAAAAATGACAATCAATTTTAATGATTATGCCATGTATTTTGAATTAAGCTTCTTGATCTTTTAATCCAAACTTTCCACTAGTTGTTGTTTAGTTAATGGCCTTGAAATTGAGTTATTTCCTCAGGGATAATCGCATTCAGAGACCTCATTCGGCTAGTGACACCTTGATGGGTTTTCATCAACAAACCTCTCTCATTTTCTTTCTCTCAGCTTACCATTGCCTTACGATGTTCATGAGGGTATTCATCAATAAGACTCTCTTATTTTTATTTCTCTCAACTCATCATCATCTTACGATGCCCGTGAGGGTTTTCACCAATAAGAATCTCTCATTTTTATCTCTCTCAATATACCATCGCCTTACGGTGCCCGTGAGGGTTTTCACCAATAAGACTCTCTCATTTTTATTTCTCTCTTAATTTCTTGTGTTGAGGAAGACAAGTAGTTCCCAAAATGTATCATCATATGCATTGACTGCTTAGCCTTATCATTCTCAAAGATTGATCTGAAGGTCTTTTTTTAATTGTAACTTGGCTTTTGGAAAAGGTTAGAAAGAAAGGATGTCATGAGGCCCAAACGACACTTGAAGTGGAGTGGGACTTACAACTTTTGGAATCCACACAAACAATGAAGATTAACTCATGCCCCAGTTTCTTTTGACTGGGCAGTTCTAAATTATTTATTTAGTTGGACCGAGCCCTGAATAGGGCAGCCTACATATCTCACCTCTCGAGAGAGGAGAATCAGGTCACACGTAGTTTCGATAGCTCACTCTTTTGCTTGATTCTAATTTCTTCTCTTTTTTTGCTGACTCTTTTTTTCTCTTTGAAAATTTTTTTGGCTTTATTTTTCTTGACATTCTTCTTTTTCTTTCTTTTTGACGCAATTTTTTTGACTCTATTCTTTTTCTCGACACTTTTCTTTTGAATTTTGCTGACTCTTATCTTGATTCCAAAAGAGGGGTATGAAAGAAAATAGAACTAAATCTCAAATGGGGTTTACAAAGGATGACACAATGTTTGGATAGAAGAACAAAATGCCTCCATCATATCAATCCTTGAAAATACAAGTACATATCGTGCAATGTGAAAATGAAAGATGGAGTTCATTCTCGACATTTTTACAGCACAAACTTTAACTGAATTTGTGCATTACTACTCTTACTTTGTTCAACATACCACTCCACTTTTGTTGTACATTCCTCATGCTGAAGGACTTATGACTTTGTGGAGCTGATTTTCTTTCTGTTCCTTTTGACATAGGATCACACATTCACTATTTGACCTAATTGAGATATGCCTTTCAATTGATGACTAAGTTATTCTTATGATTCTCAAAATAATAGCCTTGATTTTTAAAGAAGGCTTCAATTTGATCACCAAATGCCTCAATACTCTACATATTTTCTCAAATACTCTTTTTTTCTAACTTTAGCCCTCTGATTTAAAGTTTATGCTCAAATAGAATTCTACGATCTAGATGAAAATTCTGCCAGCATGTCATATCACTAGAACCAACATAAAATAAACTGTGTAAAGAAAACAAACAAACAACTTAAAATAAGACAAAACAACAAGGACACCACATTTCATTAAAAGAAAAGAGAGAGACGTTTAACCAAAAATGACAGAGAAACAAAACAAGATAGATTTCGAACTACAACCTTGAAATAATTCAGAAAACAGAAAGGAAAATAAAACAAACTACCAAAACCCCTTCCAAGTAAGGAGATAAGTGTTTTTCCAATTGTTGAGCTTGACATCTTAGCCACTGGTTTGCATATCAGCATGACTAGAGTTTCCACCATTGTCCAATAGATTTTCTTCAACAGATAAGTTTTGGATCCCTATGTTTAACTCATTGCTTCCCACATATTGTGCATTATCGTGTATTGGGGAATGTTCCATGGGACACTCGTAGTGCCAATGTTTTGCACTACAATCAATTTTTCTTGAATCATCCTTTTTATTTCTCTTTTCAAAACATGACAATCCTCAATACTATGACCCTAAACATCAGAATGATATGCACATCATATATGAGGATCAAAATTTCTTAAATGTGGGTAAGAGTATACCCAAGGAGAGGAGTGATCATGCCTTATTGTACTAATCTCTAGAACAGATTGGCATATGATTCTCTAATTGACATAAAATTATCCCTGAGCTTTTGGCTCTTTTTATTATTTGACTTGGATCGAACATCGGGCCTAGAAGGGCTTTGATATGTTTGTAGAGTTGGAGGATGACTCTGAGGCGTTGGTGCACGCCATTGTGAGTAAGAAGAGAGTTGAAAATATGGTTGTGCACAATATACTAGATATGGATGTGGGGAAATAGAGTATAATGGACTTTGGGAGTGATTATAGAGAACTTGGGTATGAACTTGGGCTTGAGACTGAGGGTAACGATGACGTGGTCTTCTTGGATGTGCTCATTGTCTGACTACAATTGCAGTTGCATCTTTCTCATTCTTATTCCCTCCAGTTTCCCTTAATTGATTGCAATATTGTCCCAAATATTTCATGGATTCCTTATGCCCATCTTCTTCCTCAAATTTCTATGTCTAAAGGATTGGAGGAGGGTTAACACTTGAAGACATGCCCCAATTTTTGTATGAAACATTTTCTTTACCTGCAGATCCTTGGGAACTTTTCATAGCCTTTTCTGCACTCTTCATTTTTCCAACCATTTTCTCTGGCTCTTCTAACAATCTAGACTTCTTGTTAAGAAATTTTGGTTGTCCAATTAACATTGATGTGCTCTCTGGAGTATAACAATGATCACCAAGAGTATTGAACATGGGTCCACTAGCAGCATGAGGAAACACAACCATTAGGCAGACCAATGTGGAAGCCTCAATAGAGGATTAAGCAGCAAAATCACAGACGACATGTGGTTTTGTGAATGTAGCAGGCTTATACTGAGGAGCTAGAGAAAAAATGGTGGAAGTATTGGGATGCTTTTGGCTTGGAGCGAATTCTGAGTCATGTTGTAGTGCATCAACAACAGTAGGAAACTGAATTTACAATTTTAGTAGAAAACTCGAGGTATTTGTAGGATCAATAGTAGGAAATAGAGGAGGAGGCAACCCACTGGCTCAAGCTCGGTGCATTTCTATCATTTGTTGTCTTAGTCTCCTAATCTCTTGCTTTAAACTCTCATTTTTCTAATTCTTTGTTTGATCCATGATGTCACTCTCTATATCCTTGTTGGACACAGTTAACCCTTCCTTGGATTTGGTGTGATTTGGAGGACCAGCTACAATGCCACAATGCTACAAACCAACCACCTTAATCTAACTGAACACGAGATAACAACGTGTTAGAGCTCAACACTTTCTCAAAACCTTTTTCTTTGGAAAAGATCACTGAACTCAAGAAAGGTGCCTACGTATCTCACTCCCAAAAGAGGAGAATCAAGTGTGCATAGTTCATGAATTTTTGGCACAACATGGTCGATCAAACTCTCTTTCTTTTTCTCTTTTATCTTTGAGAAGAAAAAGAAAATAACAAATTGTCAAAAGAATTGACGAAAATATTTTTCAAATTTTTCATTTTTAAACTACTTATATAAAATGAAATCTATGATTACCAAAAAAATATTTTTGGATTTTCAATTTTGAATTTCATACCAAAATGAAACTTGAACCTATTAAAGAAAAATCTTTTTGTAGTTTTCTTTTAAAGATGTATATGACACCTATTTTAAATGAAAAGAGAGTAAAATCTTTTTGAATTTTTTAAATAAGAACACCGAACCCTAGAAGGACTGCCTACGTATCTCACTCCCGAAAGAGGAGAATCAGGTGTGCATAGTTCATCCAGATTGGACAATTAAGGATTAAAAAACCGACTGAACCTTGACTTAAAATACACTACCAAAGATAGATGATGAAAAACATCAATAAAATATTTTGAGGTTTTTAATTTGACACTTCACATAAAACCGACACCAACAACTAAGAAAGAAAAATCATTTTGGCATTTTCGTTATATGAAATGTACAAAGCTTCTACCATATTTCTTTTATAAAAAGCTCCTATTGAAAACAAACGTTTTGAAAATTTTGAATTATGAATGCATACTAAAAGAAATAAAAAGAAAATCTTTTTTGATCTTTTATAGTTTTTGAGAAATTAGTGCAAAAGGTAAAAATCTTCTTTTGCATTTTTGGATTCTAAAAAACTCGAAAAGAAACTACAAAACTTTTTTTCACTCTTTTTCTTTTTCCTCTTTTTTCAACCTTTTCTTGCCTACACACTTTTATTTGATTCTTACACGTGTTTTCCCCAAATTAGTCTGTTAAATGACTCTGTTACTCTCAAAAGATGCGACAATTAGCACGTAGGAATGCTTTAGGTCTCAATATGATGCAGATAAGCATGACCTAAAGGCTGACCTACGCTGGGGTTCCACTAACAAGGCTGTTTGGGGGAACGTATGGTCAATAGTGGCTGCGATTGCTTTCCACCTACTCCATACCAGCCAACAGATCCCCCTCTTAAAATAAGGGTGACTCAACTAGAGGTCGTGTACACAACGTGTACTACAGACTTGTTGCGAAAGAAATGACTCAGGATATGCAAATAATGACAGATATAAAGCGGTAACATATTATAGAAAAACTATAAACACAGAGCACGTAGGCACTTACCAATGATAAAACAAATATAAAAAATAACACAAACAATGTCTATGCACTCATAATGTCAAACTAAGCCGATACAACTCCAAAAAAAAAAGCTCGAATTTTGAAAAATCCGCAGTAGAGTCACCAGAGTTGTCACACTCCCTTTTTTTTAACAAAAAAATACTAATTTTAAGTTTGAAAGGAATTTCATTATTAAGTGACAAAATATAAAGTTTGTTTCGAAAAGAATATTTTTTGTTTAAACTCAGAGTCGCCACTTGGCATAGGCTGTGTGTGCCAAGTCACCTTTGGAAATCCTTTTTCAAAATGGCTTGACTCTAAAACTTACCGCGAACAGAGATTCCGGCTAATGAATTCTGTTGAACAAGGGGAAGGTGTTAGGAACCCCTCGGTCCCGTGGTTCGACCACGGTATCTCTGTAGAGTATATCAGCTAGCATGACACTATGAATGTATAAACCAACAAACACATAAACACGAAACAAAAAATTAAACAAACAAACCAAAATTAGTGTTCAATCTAATTTATTACAGACCCAAAATAAAAAGGTACTGAAATGTGAACCTACACTAACCTACACTAATCCTAAACTAAGCTCCACCTGATGCCTTGGGCCTTGATCACAATCATCTTCCACCAACATAATACGTCGGGGCATTCCTCGATGAATAAATACAAATAGCCTCGGGGCATTCCCCAGCTAAATGAATACATTTGATGAAATGTAATAAAAGTGGCAAAATCATTCAACACAGACATTCACACATTCAATGATATAGAATCCTATGAGTTGCCTACCCTGAAACCTAAAATTTGCCTATCGATTTTGGCCTAAAACATGATACTATCGAGTTCAACAACATAATTAGTGTTTATTTCAAATTATATAACCATCAATGAATCAAACTAATCAACATTCACCTTTGTTAATTTCCAACCCCTCCCCAAATTCATTCTCAAAATAATTAACTAATTCTTCGACTACTAATCCAAGTTTTCACATCCAAATCCAACATCAACCAACACACAACAGAGATTCAAATATGTCAAACACACAAATCATTTATAATCACATAAAAATTAAAGGGAGAGAAGATAGAATTTTACCTCAAATGTTTTTCCAATTGGAATAATTCTTTTGACTAGAACCGCAATTGGAATCTCAAATTGACCTCAACCAATGGAAAAAATCCAACTCAGTATCGAATTCAACCTCGAAACAATTTAAAATCCAGCAAAAAACCTCAATAGAAAACTTAAATCGCAAATTTCAAATCAAGCTTAAATGGGTCTTACCCGAACCGAAGCTGGGTTAGCTGTTTCTATTTTTACGAAGCTCCGACGAGATCGAACAATGGAAGAGATACAGCAGTTAATCGAATTTCTAATAGGGAATGGGTCAGTTTTGTGTGACTGGTGGAGGGTCTTGTGGCTGGTTTTTTTCGATCGCCAGACCAATAATTCTGATGAAGAATTACTCGAAAACCCAAATTGGTTCCCACTGTTCTCTCGTTCTCTACTGCCTCTCTCTGAATTTTCACCTTTTCTTTATTTTTCTCCTTGATTTTCTCCCCTATTTCTTCTTTTTTTCTCTACTGATTTTTGCTTGTTTTTCCCTCAATTTCTCTATTTTTTCTACTCCGATGGTGAGTGTGAGTAACTGTGTATGTTGTGTGTGTAAATCTATGAGTGTGTAGGTATTTTCTGCGAGGTATGTATTTGTGGTATTGTGGTTATAGCAGTGTGTGTGTGTGTTAATATGTGTATTGTGCATGTCCATTCCATGGAAGTTGTGTGAGCGCATATTTATGAGATATTGTGTATCCCATGAAAATCCAAGAGTGTGTGTATATGTATTCTGTGAGTGGAATGGTGATGTGAGGGTATTGTGTATATAGTGTATTGTTGCCCGAAGGGAAAGAAACATGAGGAAAGGGGTATGTGTGGTAGGGGTGAGGTAGGGTAGGGGTAGGGTGGTGATGTGTTGTCAAAATTTTATTGAGGAAAGTGGTTAATTTTGTTACTAAAAGAATATTGGGGATTGGGTTTGTTAGGGATTTGTTATTTTGTCTTTTAGTAGGGAAATTATCACATGATTGATGGTACACAATAGGATAGGGTAAATGGGTAAAAATACACTCTCGAGAGTGACAAAATTATCTGTCTATAGTCATACCTATAATAGATTATCCCCATGCCACACTGTTTATGATACGATTTTAACTTACTACTCGTATGATGTGCATACGACTCAAGGGATGAGTCGTATGATGGACAGAAAAACTTTAGGGATGGGGTATTAAATTAATTGGGACATGACCCCTAAATATCCCTATCAATATATAATAATAAGAAAATAAAATACAAAAACTATAACTAACTTGAGTCCTCAAATGAGAACTCATCACCTGTTGGCGGAAGCTACAAACCGTCTAGCCCTGATGTGTGGGATACATTTGGAACCTACATCATGAAATAATATATCCACAGATGCATATATGTGGTCAGTACTTCTAGAATGTAACATAAGCCATTTGCTGAAATGTGCATTCAAATCATGTTTGTCTATAAAAGTTGTAAGGCGTAGTAAAACTTCTAAATTTTGAGATACAACATTTATGAAAACTAGGAAGCTGTAGAAACATGAATACTATATTAAATCTCAAGTTAAAGCTGAATATGCTATAAAATTGTTCTAAGGGTCATGCATGAATATTGGGTCTGGAACTATGGGATGTGAACTGATGCAATGACCAAGTATAAACATATGTTATATAAAACTGAAAAACTGAATATAAGGTCATGCATATCTTAACTGAAACATAAGATGAACATGAAAATTGAATCCACGACCAAGTATAAACATGTACAGAAATAATCTAAATAACTGGTAAATTGAACATTTGGTCAAACAAACCTAAACTGACCATAATCTGAATACTAAACTAAAAACTATGGGAAATAACTACAACCTACATATCCCAATCTAAGAAAAACCAGGGTCTAACTTATAACCCTAGTTGGAAGGGTGTTAGTACCTTGCCAAGGTTCCCAACACTGGCTGGCGTGGATCTAATAATCTGATGACCAGAAGGACTACTGGTGACCCTTATAACCTATGGTGGCAATGAAGTTCTGGAACTTAGGGACTGATACTAACCACTCATGCCTAACTGATTGGGAAGCCGTCATCCCTGCATTCACTCGGTGCTAAGTATTACTCCCAACTGAATGACACAAAAATGTAAACTAGTATATGCACTGATAACTAATATGCTCAAGTCATGGTATTCTAAAAATAATAGTGCATGTATAATTTGAAGTATTCAAAAAAATGTAAACTGATGTATGCCAGAATTCCTAGGTATCGGGTGTTTATAACCCATCAGCTCTGACTAATGCAACTGAACATGATAATATTAAAAACTGATCATAAAAAGGGAATTTCATAAATAAAGCCCAAAATTTCAACAACTGATCATAATGTGTAAAATCATGATTCTTGAACATGGGTTGATGTCATTCTTATGGGAAAACATGTATTCATGGTTTAATTACAACATAATCTGAAGAAATTACGAAAATCTCATATGCTTGAAATTTGGGGTAATATCATGTAAATCATACATGGATATTAGAATAGCATGAATGATATAATATGGGCCTAAGAATCCATGAATAATCATTAAAACATGCTTATGAGTGAAAATTATACCATGGAAGATTAAATTTAAGCTTTGAATAACAATTGGGTAAAAGCCCTAGATTATGATTCATGAATAAAAATCATAATTTGGGCATGAGGATGAAAGTAGATCCTCATTGTATACCCACACACCTGATTACTTTTGATTCTTGAATTGAAGTTTTGGGGATTTGGACTTGGAGAGGAAAAATACCAATTTCTTACTTTAAAGAAGAGATAATCGCATGTTCTTGGAGAATTTCATGAGTTGTGTTGAGAATGAGGGATTTGGGATTGTTTTGGATTTTTATTCATCCTTAAAATATCTTAAACAACGTAGTTTTGGGGTTAAAAGAGTGGGAAAAGACTAAAAACCCCTTTTGAAACCGTCTAGAAGTCGCCTGGAAGTAGTCCCAATGACTTAGGTCACAACTCGAAGGTCTGGCCACAAGCCGTGACTTGAGTCGTGGTCAGAAACCCAATTTTAGCCTCTAGTTCCCAAATTACGACTCCCTCCTAACGACTCGTAATGAAACATTATGAGTCATAGTCTGGGCAGCTTTGACAGTGCTTTAGTATTTTGGCCATAACTTTTCACCCCGATATTAGATTAAGGAAAAATTGATGTCGTTGGAAATCTAATTCGATTATTCATCTATTTGTGGGACGTGAGTTCAAAAATTCTTATTATACTAAAGGTTATTCTCATTTGAATCTTACTATAGTTATATTCTTCACAAGAATTTAATCGCTAAGGGATGTTTTGACTTGTCTATAAGCTAGGAGCTATTTGTGACCTTAATATGTGTCAAAATTATTATAAATATATCAAAACTTGAGTTTTATCTTGCATAAACTTAAAGCATTATTCAAATATTAGTTTGAATTTTTGGGGTGTTATAATATCTCTCTCTTGAGATCATTCGTCCTCGAATAAAGACTGTCTTGGATGAAAGGATAGGGAAAGAGCTACAATCCCCTGACATAGAATTCTCAGAGCTGAATACAGACATGATGACTGAATTTCTAATAGAACTTTGACTTGTTAAATATTAGGGAGCTCACTAGTACTGTCTGGATAAATTCTAAAGTTGGATAAGTAACATGATACTGATTTCTGAATCTAGATATCTTTTATGTTTGAGACATATGTAGACTATCAGTAAGGACTCAACTGAATTCACAATTTGCATGAATGTAAATAAATTACCTCATGTAATAGTCATATTCATGAAACTTCAAATAGTAAAACTAGATGAAAATATTGAAAACTATAGGAGCTTATCTTTCTTATTACTAAACTGAATTGATGGCTATATGGACAGACTCATACTGAAAGCTTATAACTCAATTGAAGTATCCCTCCAACACTCCTTGTCAAAAGTTCTAATAACATTAGGGAGAAAAGAATCTTTGGCATGATATGAGTAAAATATCTGAATAAGGAATCACAACATAGATACAACGCTATAACATGGAATATAGGTATATAAAACATAAGCTAGGATAAAATTACTATGCCTTAGGCAATGCAACTGCTAACTTTCAAGATTAACCTCACTTCTCAAATGCTCCCTCAACTATACTTTTCCTCTTAAAGGTTACACTTTATTGAGGACACTTATAATCTTCACATGGGCATTGATAACTCTTTCTACCAAAGTATGAGTCGAACTAAATTCTCTCACCATGTTTAAGCCTTACTCAAAGTTATAAGGCACTACACATAACACCATAATACTAGTCTAAAACACGGATTCAATATCCTATGTGTTTTCCAGAGCTCTTATCTTAAGAATAGTACTCCTTACCACTTCAACAACTAACTCCGACCTCTTACTAGGAATTCACTAGCGCACAATGCATTTCTCCACGTATATACCAACATGAAATTCAAGCCTATCATTATAACCACATATGAACTTCTAGGCAACCAACACACCTAAGAATTTTCTCATATTGTCTAATACCTTTATCCATAACAACTTTCATGCACTATCCCCAAGAAGACACACCTAGAATTCTCAACTAACTTTGGCATATACCAAAAGCTTTCCCTTAATCTTCCTTTACACTTATAGCCTTAGATAAAATAATCATACAATAATATTTCCCTAATAAGGAACATTTATTCTCTCCCATACAAACCATTTTTCATCAATTTTCATTACCACTATCCTTACATAAGGAGAGGTCATTGAAAGGTTAGAACATGAGGACCTGAAGCATGAAAAAATTACTATACATAACTTTGAAACTTAACTAAGGCTTTAGGGATAGAGTATCAAAGGTCTATATTCATTAAAGAGATCTAAATTGAGGACATACATGCCATATATGAATTGTCAAACTGAGGACATACATGCCATATATGAATTGTCACTGGTCATTAAGGGTGTACCATGAGTTTTGGTAACTGAGCATCCTGTAAAACATGAGCACATGATTCATGAGCTGCAGGACTTGAGTTTGGATTTCATAAATTCATGGAATATGAGTCATACTTCTGAGTGAACTGGAACTCCTTATACTAGGAACTGGGAGTGTACATGATTTTATATAAAGTGCAAGAAATATAAGCTATGATCATAGAGATGAATTATAAGGCATGATTCAATGTCGTAATGACCGAAGTACAAAAATTTGCACTGAGATAAGGATTGGTCAAGTATCTTCTTCCCCTACTATTGTTCTAGAACTCACTAGCATCACTACTAGAATCTAAAAACCTGACTTGGTTCCTTGTTCTATGATCTCCCCCTTAGATTAAATCTATCATTCTAAGTCTGTGGACCTCTGCAATAAACTCTGGATTGAACTGCAATCACTCTACTATAGAGCTCGAGATATAATCATACACATAAATACGAAACTCCTCCTGAAAGGCTATATCTTAAAGTGTAAAATCCACCGCTAGTACTTTCTTTTGAGATACAATTCATACTTTATATGGCCTCAATATTCTTCACAATAACTTAAGTGCATATTACTTCAAACCTTCTGAATTATCACAATACGAGGAGTTCACTCTTTGTCCTTCTAGAATTTCAAACTCTTATTTCTATTTGCTTAATCATCCATCATTCAAACTTAGATTCTATCTCTTAATATGGATATCCTGAAACTTTTAATGAACTACACTAACTTACTACTACTAGATAAAATAATGAAACATAGTAAGAATCATGAAATGCTAACTCGCTCAAAATTCTATAAACATACTCAACCTTAACAAACTTCTCTATCTTTGTGGTAACTTCCTAATCTCTATCCTGACTAAAGCATTAACATAATGTAAGTTCCCTTAATTTGTAAATATCTCTCAAAGTTCCATTAAATAATCTACAAAATACCTTTCTGGCTCCATGGATACAAAATCTACTAAATTCAGGCAAACATTATCCCCACTTTACTGTTGCTACACTTTTAAGCTCATACTTCTAACTCTAGGTCATGCTATCATAGAATTTTGAGAAGGGATCTGATGGCACATCTGACTTTGGCTTAGTGCAAGATTTTCATGAACATGAATAAACTTTTTCAATGATTAGACCTTACAGGCACTGATGGGATCCTTTCAAGCTTGCATGTAATCTCATAACTTTATGTGGGGACTGACTGAGAAAACTCCATTAGTAGGAATTTAAGCTTGACTATTTCTATCACCTAAAAAATAAGGCAGAGTTGGCATGAATAGAGAAATGTAAGAATATGTATAAGTTTCTTAGAGAACATCTCTACTGTATGATCTGAGATATGAAAGAAAGGAAACATTTTTTGAATTCTCTATAGCCTCTCAAAGAAAAGTACAAATGACTCCATACCGTTCTGTAAGATTCTACTAGAGACGGTTTCATAGACACACTAGGACACTTGAACCTTGTTCTCTAATACCAAGTTTTTCACAACCCGAAACTACCCTCTAGTCATAACATGGTGCTTAGAACCACAAGTAATCCCAAGCTAACCCATGTACTGGCATGATGCTTCAGTAACTGATTTAAAATGTATATAAAAGATAAATTTTCTAAGAAGAAGCATAATCATGACATAATCTGTTTTAAAACATTATTGTTCAAAGTTTACAACACTGTTATCTGAAAGAATGGGGAACTGAAACTACATACAATGACTCTAACTGACTATCTATGAAAACTCTCCTAATACAGACTATAGGTTGTCAGTACATGACCCCAAACTATCCCTAATTAATGCATAATAATAAGAAAATAAAATACAAGAACTGCAACTAATTTGAGTCCTCGAAATATGAGAACTCATCACCTTTTGGCTGAAAGTTATAAACTATCTGACCCTGATTTATGGGCTACATTGGCACCTATATCATGAAATAATATGGCCACAGACACATCTATGTGGTCAGTACTTCTAGAATGTACAGAGTATGTGAGATATGCACTAGTCATGAAAATATGTAAAACATGCTTTATAACTGAGGACATAAGTCATTTGCTGAATATGCATTCAAATCATGTTTGTACGTAAAAGCTATAGGCGTAATGAAATTTTTAAATTTTGAGCTAAAACATTTTTGTAAATGAGGAAGCTGTACAAACATGAATACTATACTAAATCAAAAGTTGAATATGCTGTAAAACTGCTCTGAGGGTCATGTATGAATCCTGGACCTAAAACTGTGGGACGTGAACTGATGCAATGACCAAGTATAAACATATGTTTTATAAAACTAAATAACTGAATATAAGTTCATCCATATATGAACTGAAATATAAGCTAAACATGAAAATCGAATGCAAGACCAACTATAATCATGTACAAAAATAATCTGAATAACTGGCATATTGAACACTTGGTCAAGCAAACCTGAATTGAACATAATCTGAATACTGAACTAGAAATTGTCGGAGCTAACTACAATCGATATAACCCAATTTGAGCAAAATCAGGATCCAACCTGTAACCCTAGTTGGAAGGGTATCAGTACCTTGCCAAGGGTACCAACACTGGCTGGCATGGATCCACTAATCTGATGTCTCAAAGGACTAGGGTGTCATGACTTTACTGACGGGGAACCTTTGTAACCTACGGTGGCAAAGTTGTTCTGGAAATTAGGGACTGCTACTAACAACTCATGACTAATTGATGGGGGATTTTTCATCTCTACATCCAGTCGGTGCTAAGTATTTCTACCAAATGAATGATACGGAAGCGTAAACTAGTACATGCACTGATAACTGATATGCTCAAATCATGGTATTCTAAAAATAATAGTGCATGTATAATTTGAAGTATTCAAAACCATGTAAACTGATACATGCCAAAATTTTTAGGTATCGGGTGTTCATAACCCACCAGCTCTGACTAATGCTACTGAACATAATAATATTAAAACCTAATCATAAAAAGGAAATTTCGTGAATAAAGCTCAAAATTTCAACAACTGATCATAATGTGTAAATTCATGATTCTTGAACATGGGAGGATGTCATTCTTATGGGAAAACATATATTCATGATTTAATTACAAAGTAATTCTGAAGAAACTAGGAAAAACTCATATAGCTTGATCATATGCTTGAATTTTGGAGTACTATCATGTAAATCATACATGAACATAAGAATGGCATGAATGATTGCGGATAACTTGGGTAAATAAATAGATCTATTATAACTAATGGATCTATTTTTATTTGTGCGTGGATATTTCTTAACTTCTCTAAATATTTTTATTTTATTAATGTTCATATCTTGGAGGGTGATTATGTGGTAATTGATTAAAAGCTTTACTGTAATATTCTTTAGTTTTTTCTCTTAGTCTTTGTAATTCTTCTATATTATTTTGGAGGTATTCTAAATATTCTATATCTTTTGTTCTAAAATATTCAATTAAATTTTCTTTCATAAGTATCTCTGTTGCTCTTATTTCTTCCATATATTGTCTCCAATATTTTAAATACTCATAGTCTATCATTTTATCCTAAAGTAGTTGTGATACTGCAAATTTCTTTTTAATAATTTATTCTAATTGTACTATATCTAATATTAAATTCTAGGTTATCTATTTCGTTAATTATCCTATCTTTTTCTTCTATGAATAGTTCTATGTCTAAATCATATTCTAAACTGTCTTCTGATTCTAGTTGTTTCATGGTTTTATTTATCCAAATTAATCTTTCTTTTAATTATTCTCTTCCTTTTCTAAGTTGGTTTTTATAATTAATTTCTCCGTATAACCAACTTTGTTTTTCTCTAACTCTTTGAATATATTCTAGCATTTTTTAATTTGTATAATATCCATCTGAATAATTATCTAGGTAGTAATAGTGATTGTCATCACTTAAGTATATTTCTCCTAACTCGTCTTCTATCTGATTCATATCTAACTCTTCATCTTCAATGTTAAATATTTTTTCCCATATTACTTTCTTTACGTCTATAATTTCTATATCTCTAAGTATGTATAAAACTAGTACTTCAAAATTAACTGTCATTTAGGTGGGTTAACTAAATGCTTTTTCATAATTTTCTTTAGTTGTTTGTTTTAATCTTATTAATTCTTCTATATTTTCATTAAGGTATTCTATATATTTTATATCTTTGGTTCTCATATATTCTTCTAAATTTGTTTTCATTAGTTTTTCTATTAATTGTATATTTTTTATATCCATTTTCTAATATTCTAAATATACGTAATTTATCATGGTTGATGTGTAGGTTTGGTATGTAAGTATTTATAAGAGGAGTTAGGTAGGTGAGGTATGTAATTTATTCTAGTCATAAAATATTTATCAAATATTTTTTCCAATATGATTTTTCTTATATCTACAATTTCTATATCTTTAAGTACATACAAAACAAGTATTTTAAATTTATCTACCATTTCGTCAGATAAATAAGTATTCATTTTTCATATGATGTTTTTTTCAAAATATTCCCTTCAATCAAACACATAACAAAATATGATCATTTTAGATTACTATATATTAGATTATTCTTAAATAACATATTCTTCGGTCACTATTAGCATGATAATCTGGATACTTTTTCCTTAAACAGCGCCTCTACTCTGGCTACTCCCCTATCTCGACTTTCTTGCCTCACCGGTTTCACCTTTAGGATGGCATAGTTCTTAGGGATTTTTCTCCTTTTCCACTTTGCTAATAAACTTCTTAACATGCTATTTTCAAATAATTCTACTATAAAGCAACTAACATGAACTTATTTTATCATATCATGATTGTTAGGAATTTATGAATTTTGCTATTCATAATCATAAATAAATATACCTGTTCTGGTAGGTTTGATAATTCTAAGCTTTGTTCTTCCATAGTTTTTTCCATTGAAATATACCTGTTTTTAATAAATGTTCAAAATTTTATTGTGAAAGAAGAGTGTTTGCTTCAACGCATGAAGGCTTGCTTTCTCTTCTGCCTTCCATGCCTTTATTTATAATGAGAAAATGAATACTTTACATGGTTCCTACGTATTCTTCCTGATGTTACAAAAGTAAAAAAAAAAAAAAGGCTATCCTACTTACATCTATAAAAGCTAATTATGGTAGGTGTCAAAAAGTCTTGACATCTTAAAAAAAAGAAAATGACTTAAAGTACTAAAGGACAAAAATCTATTAGTGCTTAAGATTCTACCTATACAATAATTTACAATTTACGTACAAGAAATTGTGAAAGTTATCTACATGTCACTTTCACAATTTAATAGCTTGTCTTTTTATCTCTTCCATTATTGTTTCGTGTCTAGTTGGCGTCCTTATCTTCATGGTTGATTTTTTTCTTTTATTCTAGCTGGACTTCTGGGATAATATTATCTTCTCCATTACATCTCGAACATTGATGGTCTGGATATTTGTGTCCAATTATCTTGCAATATCTTGTTAATAATCCGTCTGAAATAAATTCTTTCTTAATTGCTCTTGTAGTAGATTGTTTTTCTGGGTTAAGTAACGTCATTATCCATTGTCTGACATCTTCCATATCTATTTTTCATAGTTCTCTTGAATTTGAATAAATCATTTTATGGTCTCTTGAATAATAGCTCCATATTGAGTTTCCATTGATATAATTATTTGCTAATTCTTTAATAATTGTAGCTAGTCCAATAAGTCGTTTATTTGCGTAGAAATTAGGTATCTCAATTATGGGTATCTCTGGCTACTGTACAATATCTTCCGGTATAATCATATCTCTGGTTAATCCTATTTTTACAACTTGTATAAATGGTTTGATCTCGTCGTATAATATATCTGTTGGTGCAGTATAAAACTTTATATAAAATAGATTTCCTTTGGTTACTCTTTTATAAGTGGTGAATATTTTATGTAATTCTTCCATAGCTGATAGTTCTTCTCCATCTTGGGTATATATGGTATTTAATAATATATGGTATTTAATAATCCATAGTCGAAATAAGTTTTTATTAAGCTTAGGTTAGTTTTGGGTAGTGCGATTAGCTTTTTATAACCTTCCAATCTTTAGGTTATATAGTTTGTGTTTGGTTCTAGGATATCTGTAGCTCTGGGGTTAAGGTTTAGAAAAGTTTGTACTTTGTAGATATTTTCTAAATATCCTCGGGCAAGATGGTTATAAGTTTTTTTTATCTTGGTTCAAACTATCTCGATATGTGGTAATTTGTAGGGGTATGTACAAGGGGTCTTTTTGTATTTTTGGTATAAATGGCTTCTCAAATATCTTATTCAAGTTCATGTTATGGTATCTTTGTCCACTAACTCCTTTGTTTGTACCTGCAATTGTAGATTGATAAACGTTATGGGTTTTATGGAGTGTCCCAATGTCTCCTTTTAGCTCTGGAATTTTAATGTCTTCCGATCGGCATAGCTCTGTACATTGCTGAGTTAGCTGATTTGTAGCTTCAGACTTCAGTTTAACTTCATTAGTCTTTAGCTTTTCTATTTCATTACCCATACTGTCCACTTTTATTGAAAGCGTAGTTAGGGTTTTGAGTATCTTTTCTAAAGAATCATCTTCTATTATATCAGTCTTTGTAGCTTTGTCTTGATATGTAATCTGCAATAACATTTTTGTTAGTACTAATTACTTCAATTGTAAATGTAAAATTTAATATATTCAATACTAGTCTCCGAATCTCTTTTGTTGTAACTGAATTTTGTATTTTCTTTGTTAGCCACCACCGAACCTGGGTATTATCTGTTCTCACTATAAATTTGTTATATACAATATATGGTTCAAATGCTAATAAACATTTATACAATGAACATAATTCTTTTCTATTTATTTGCCATTTTATTTCTATTTCATTAAACGTACCTGAGTAGTATCTGCAATGATGTTCTAATTTTTCATTTTCGTATCTATATTTAAGTACTCCTCCATAACTATATTCACTTGCATCTGCTTCTACTATATATGTAAAAAATTTATTTTCATCTGGGAATTGTAATTTTGGTAACTTTTTACAAAGTATTTTTATTTTTTGAACTTATTTTTTATCTTCTTCGTTGTAATTATATTCTACATCCTTTTTAAATTTTTTCTGTAAAGACTTTAGGTTTTCTGCTAATTTTGGTATATATTCTCTTACTTGGTTTACTAATCCTAAAAATGATTGTAATTTCTTTTTTGTATCTAATTCTTCTTTTGAATTTATTATTTTTTGTACTATATGTTGTTGCATTTTTACTCCACTTTTATTTATTTATATTCCTAAAAACTCTATCTGGTTTTTCATAATTTTGGCTTTCTTTTCACTTAAACTTATTCCCGATTTTTCTATTATATTTGTAAATTATTCTAATAATTTTAAATGTTCCTCTTTAGTTTTTGTATATAGTAGTATATCATCTATGTATACTATACAATTAGGTAATTGTTTAAAATAACTATCCATAAAATGTTGATAACTACCTAATGCATTTTTATATCCAAATGGTAATACGTTCCATTCATAAAATCCTTGTGGTACCATAAATGTGGTTAATTCCTTAGATTCTTCTTCTAACTTTAAGTGGTAAAATCCTGATTTACAGTCAAATTTACTAAAATAATTATATCCTTGTATTTTTCTTATTTTTAATATCTTATTTGGTATTGGATAATTATATGTCTTAGTTTTTGCATTTAAATTTCTATAATCAATAACCATTCTACTTTTATCTCTTTTTTTTCACTATGTTTGTTTACTATAAATGTTGGACTATTGTGTTTACTATTACTTTTTTGTATATACTGTTTTTCTAATAATTCATCTATGTGCATTTTAAATTCTTTTAAATCGTCAAAATTATATGTTAATGCTTTTTGAGTTATTATGCTATTTTTATCTATTAATTCAATTTTTATAGTAGTTTTATGTTTTTCCCATCCTCTTAATGAATCTTCACTATATAATTGTCTTAATTTTTTCTTTATTATTTCTACCTTATCTATTGAAAATATAGTTATTTCTTTTTTATTTATTGAAAATACAACTAGTTCTACTATGTCTTCTGTATTTTTTATATTTTCAAACTTTTGTGTAATTTTTTCACTTCCTCCTATCCAATCAGTTTTCTTTCTTATTTTATTAATAACTCTTTTTGCCCTTACTTTTTGTTTACATGGTGTTGTAAACCACCAATCTGTTTTAGTTATTATATGTGGGTATAATTTATCTAAAAATGGCATTCCTAAAAGCATATCTTTTGATGTTAGTTCATAATTATAGATTTCTTCTATTGTTATTATTTTATCCCATATCTGTATTTTTACATTTTTAGCTTTATATGTAATTAATCTTCCTTCATTATTAAATCCTTTAACTACTATTGGTGTTTTAAATTTATCCCATTTACTTTCTGGTAAACAGTTGAATCTACATAAGTTTGCTTCTGCTCCTGTATCTATCATAGGTGTATAATACCTATTATAATATCCTTCTACTATTATTTTTACAAGTACATATATTTTCATATCATGTTAAAGTTCTTTTTATGAATAATCTTTCTTTATTATATGTTATAGATAATTGTGTATGCTCTATATTGCATGGTTTTACTTGTTCTAACAATTTTATTCCTAATATTATGTCTGCTTTTTGCATTTCTTCCTTTATTTCAAATTCTATTTTTATTTTTCTGACTCCTATTATTATTTCTTTTTCTGCCGTATATTTAATGTTTATTAGACTCCTTGGTAGATCTGGGCATATATCACTATTAGATTTTATTTCTTCACTTTTTACTAGATATTTTGCTATATAATTTTCTTCTTTTCCTGTGTTTAAGAGTATTAAATATTCTTTTTCATTTATTGTTCCTGTTATGTAATATTGATTTAAATTAACTGTTGAAGTTGTTTCATAACTTGTTCTTTTTTATAAGCTTGATGATTCTGTTTTTTCATAAGATATTCTTTTTGTTGTACTTATTCTATCATTTATTATTTCTAAATCGTCTTCTATATTTATGTCTTTGTAACTATAATCATTATTATCAATTGTTTTTACAAATTGTTCGAAAGGACTTTCTATTTGTATATTATTAATTTTATTTTTTCCTGTTATTTTATGTTTTGTTGTTAATACATATAGATTTTTACATCTTGCTGTAAATATTTTACTTCCTGGGGTTAGTTCTACTCCTGATATTTTCCAATATAATACTAATGATTTATCTATATTTTTATCTGTTATTTCTACTGAATAATTCGCACTTATTATAAATTTAAATTTTTGGTATATTAAATTTCCTTTTATGGCAGTTATTATACTTTTTTCTATAGGTTTTATAATTCTATCATCTGCTAAATATAGTTCTATTGGTGTATCTATTTCTTCTTTAAAACATGCTTTTATTAATATCTCTGTTCCTCCAAGATGTACATATTTTATTGGGTCTTTACTTTTTATATCGTTTATTTCTTTATTAATTATTCTTTTTGTTACTAGTGGTATACTAACTCTTCCTTTTGCATATCTACAGTCTATTACATGTTCTTTTTGACTTACTACGTAGTATTCTTCCTTTTTTCTACTAAATGTATTTTTTATTGTTGGTATTTTAAATATTTTTTCTACACTTAAGTCTAACTCTTTTCCTTTTATTTCGTCAAATATATTACTGTCAAATATTATTTTTTGATCTGTTCCTTCTTCATTTAAATATTCTTCCTTTGTTATTATTTTTATTTCTTCTTAAGTTATTTGATTCATTTTTATATCTTCTTCAGTCATTTGATTCAGCTAATTCACTATCTATTTCATTATTTGTTTCATTCTCCGAAATTTCATATATATTATCTTCACTTTCTAATTCATAATCTATATAATCTATCTGCATATATTCTGTATTTTCTATTTTTATTTCTGATATTTGTTTATTTTTTGGGTTTTTTGGTAATTTACAATCTCTAGCTAAATGTCCTAGTTTTCCACAATTATAAAAAGTACATTCTTTTATAGATTTCTTTTTCCTATATGGTCTTTTATGTTTATAATTTTTTACATAATATCTTTTTCTTGGTTTCTTATATTTATATTTTGATTTTTTGTATTTCTTATTTTCTTATGTCTTTTTCTTTTTCTTATAATATCTTTCTTCACATCCAAATTGAGGTGCTATTTTATCTTTGCAACATGCTAAATTTATTATTAATGTTTTTTCTATTTTTATTTCTTCTCTATATTTTTCACATAGATTTCTATACCAATGTTGTAAGAATTTTATTCTTGCTCCTAGGGTATCTACTATTTTTGCTTCATCCCAACTCTTTATTATTTTTGAGCTAAATGTTTCAGGTAATTTACTAAAATATAATTTTCTTATTTCTTTACTTTCTTCTATATTATATGTTCCTTTATAATAATATTCTTTAAATGCGCATGTATACTCATCTATATAGCACATATTACATATTGCTAATTTTAACATTAAATTCCTATTCGTATCTTTTTCTTTATTTTGTTCTTCTTCTGTTGTTATACTACTAAATTCTTCTCTTATAACTATTTCATATTTTTTCAATATTTCTGTTGGTAGTATTTTAGTAGGTATTGATGTTCCTTTTGTTTTATTATCAGATCTTAGTACTTTTTTACTTGCTTCGGCTAGGTTTAAAAATCATAATTTTATTGTTCCTATTAATGTCTTTTCTATATATTCTGGTGTGTTTGTTGTATCTATTTTATTATCTAATAATTGTTTTGACATGTATCCTACCCATAGTTGTATTGTTTTATTTGTATCTATTACACAATCTAAATCTAAAAAGTTGTAATTAATTATTTGTTTTGGTGTCCATTTATTATATTCATCCTTTGGATTATATCTTTTAAACTTATTTTTGTAATTATATGTTGGTTTTCTTATTTCTGATGTACTAGGTATTTTATTTTTATCTAGAGTATTTACTTCTGTATTTATTAGTTCTTGATTTTCTTTATTAATTACTTCTTGTTTTTCATTAATTTCTAGTTTTTCTATGTTTTCTAGAATTTCTGTATATGTTTCACTATCTTCCGAATCATAATTATATGTTTCTTCAGCATCTATTGCATTTATTTCTAATTCACTGGTTTCTGGTTCTTTATTTTTTATTTCTAATTTTTCTTTAAATTGATCTATCTCATTTAATAGTTTTTGTTCTCTATCTTTTTCTTCTTTTTCTTTCTGTCTCTTTTCATATAAATCTTTTAGCATTTGTAGTTCTTTTTCTAATTCAGCAATCCTACTATTTTTAGTTTCTTCTATTTTTCGTATTTCTTCTGTGGTTTGTTGTTTTATTTTATCTATTTTCTTTTTTCTGTCTATCTTTTCGTTTTCCCTTTCTATTCTTACCATGACTGTCAACTTATCTCCTAATTTTAATTCTTCTTTTTCTAACATTAAATATAAATGTTCACCTATTTTCTTATATCTCCTTCCTAAATTAGAGAATACTATTTTTATTTTTAATCCTTCGTGATTTTCATATGTTTTTTCATCTATTATAAATTCTTCTTTGTTTATTTTATTTAAATGTATATAGGTTATGTTGATATATATATTCTAGACTATCTATTGTTGATTCTAAATTTGATATTTTTTCTTTTTGTGCAATCTAAGAATCCATGAATAATCATTAAAACGTGCTTATGAGGGAAAATTATACCATAGTGGTTGAATTTTAGAGTAGAATAATAATTGGGTAAAATCCCTAGATTATGGAAATAAAAAAATTCATGAATAAAAATCATAATTTGGGTATAAGTATGAAAGTACATCCTCATTGAATACCCACATACCTGATTACTTTCTATTCTTGAATTGAAGTTTTGGGAATTTGGACTTGGAGATGAAAACCCCCAATTGCTTGCTATGGAGAAGAGAAAATCACATGTTTTTAGAGAGTTTCATGAGTTGTGTTGAGAATGAGTGATTTGGGTTTATTTTGGATTTTTATTCAGAATTAAAATAACTTAAACGACGTAGTTTTGGGTTTAAAATAGTGGGAAAAGACCAAAAAACCCTTTAGAAAACGTTTGAAAGTCTGCTTGGAAGCAGTCCCAATGACTTAAGTCACGACTCGTAAGGTCTGGCCACGAGTCGTGGTCAGAAACCCAATTTCATCCTCTACGACCCAGATTACGACTGTCTCCTAACGACCCATAATGAGACATTACGAGTCGTAGTCTAGGCAACTTTGATAATGCTTCAGTATTTTGGCTATAATTTTTCACCCTGATGTCGGATTAAGAAGAAATTGGTATTGTTGGAAAGCTAATTCAATTATCTATCTTTTGTTGGGTCTTGAGATAATAAATTTTTAGTATACCAAATGGTATGCTCATTTGAATCTTACTATGGTTATATACTTCACAAGAATTTAATCGTTAAGGGATGTTTTGACTTGTCTATAAGCTAGGAGCTATTTGTCACCTTAATATGTGTCTAAATAACTATAAAACTATCAAAACATGAGTTTTTATCTTGCATGACTTAAAGAATGGTTCAAATATTAGCTTAGATTTTCGAGGTGTTATAGTACTACTATGCGGCCAAGGTGTACATGTTGGATGAGTTTAATGACTACTTCAACTTGCTTAAAGAAAAATATCCCGATGCAGCAGCTTGCCTCGAGTATGATGTTGGATTTGAAAAGTGAACCAGGGCTCACTTTTCAGGAAATAAATTCAATGTCATGACCACAAACATCTTCGAGTCGCTCAATGCAATGTTTCTCGATAAAAAAAGTATCTAGTGGCCGCCATCATCAATTCAATTGCTCTTAGGTTTGGCAAAATAGTTAGGAAGAGGTTTGCAAAGGTGAGAAATTCAACAGATACATTCATTCCCAAAGATGAGAAGATCTTGGGGAAAAATATGACCGGGGGCGACACATTATATGTGACAACATAAAAGGAAGCACCGACGAATTCACCATGATTGGTTGTGGTCCTTCTACCAAAGTTAATCTATTGAAAAGGTCATGTTCTTGTAGAAAGTACGAATTGGTAAAATTGTCATGTGCTCATGTAATGAAAACCTTGCGATTGAAGCATAGGGACGATTATGGTAATAGCATTTAGGACTAATTTTCGCCTATATATTCAAAAGAATCATACCTCCTTGCATACTTGGAACCTATTTTTTCAGTACCTCTAGAGTCGGAATAAAGCGCTGCATGAGAGTATTTAGCAATACAGGTTCTTTCACCCAATTTTGATCTCAAATTAGGGAGGAAAAAGGCGAACGCTTTAAGGGCGTGCTGGAGTATTCGAGGCACAAGAAAAGAAACAAGTGTTCCATGTGAAAAATACCGGGTTATAAAAGAAAAACATGTACCCTTAACGTAGGAAGATAGGATTGGCATTATATCTTCTTTTTTTTTTTGTCAAAGGCACTGGACAAGTTGTAATACCATTGTCATTATTCTATTTTCAAATGTACTGGAGTGCAGTTAAAATTGACGTTGCTTGTTTTATATTATCGATCATAATTTATTTTTATATATTATGTACTAAATCAATTATACACTTTTGTCATCAACTAGCCATTAAATATATAATAAATCTATGAGTGATCTATAAAGTAAATATTAAATACATTATATATAATAAACCTTTCAAGTGGTCTATTAATGAAACTCTATTCTACATACACTTAGTAATTCAATGTAATAATGACGCTTGGGAAAAGATGACATTTTAAAAAGACTCGACTGCCGCAACTTTTTATTACCCATTCTTAGACACCCTTTCCCTTTCATGCAATAAGTGTCTAGCATCGATTTTGGTCCATCCATTTCTCTTCTGGTCTATTTAAAGAAGAACTAGTCTATTGTAAACCCACTTCATCTTCATCAGTTATCAAAAAACTACTACAGCAATAGCCAGAAGAATGTATAATCTCCGACCCCTTCGAAGGAAGAGAACCACAAGAAACCAAGATCTGCTCTGACTGAGGAGTGACTTTGACTTCTTGTTACAAGACCTTGTTGCTTATCAGTGGCGTCTTGACATGGAGCTCCACCAGATGGCCTATTTTCTTCAGGCTATAGCAGAAAGGCTCCATTTCAACCCCAACAGCCTCATCACCCCCTAAGTTCCCCTAGTATAGTGCAGTTTAGTATATTTTAGTGTTTTTTTGTTGTTGGTTGATGTTCATTGCGGAAGCTTTCATGGTGGCTTGATTTTGTAAATGAAAGATTCCCTTTTTGCCCTTTTAGTTGGGTATTGTTCCAATATTAATATATGTAATTGCAATGAATTTGTTTAATGTAAAATCTTTCATTTTTCTACAGCATTGTGTAAAATTTATCTTTAACATTGTCTTAAATATATGGTTTTTTGTCCTTTTATTGATTATGTAATGGCAATGTAATAGAAATTTCTGATTTTTGTCTCTATATTCCAGTAATAGCAATTTCTGACAATGTAATAGAAATTTTCAATATATGTAATAGCAATGTAATTCTAGTCTAAAGAATGTTTATTTCTTCTATAATCAATCAGTAAGGTAATGTTTATGTCTTTTATAATCGATCAGTAAGGTTTATTATGGACCCTATCATTATATGGCCTAAAAGGCCTGTAATTTTAAACAAGGACTAAAGACTGTTTATGTAGTTTTAAGTAAGAAAAGAATGAACAAATACTAAACTACACAGATCCTATATTATATATACTGATGTCGTTATTGACTTCTTCAAATGATAGAAAGATTATTATTTTCTTAGAAAGTCAATTATTCACCAACTAATAGGTCTATGATCAACTAATTGAATATATGGACAAGTTAAAATAATAACAAAAAAGGAGAAATTAAATTGAATTAAATTAAAGTAGGCCAATTAACGCCATTCAAACATTCTAAAGCAATTTTGATACATCAATTGTGACACCGCATCAATTTTGAACATGATCAATTGATATTTTAGGCATGCTATAGTCGTAATTCAATGAGATAGGACTAAAAAGAGGAGAAATAAAATAAATAAAATAATTAAGCATCATCCAAGCAATGCAAAACAACTAGATATCATCACATGAGATTACACGTAATCTAATGAGTATAAGGAAGAGTCATAGTTGCGACTTGTGGATGTTCATAGGACAAGTAATGTTTGAGAACAAGTAGTCCTTTTCAATGCAGGCATTGGTTCTAACTAATTGGTTGTTACTACCATTACTCTTCCTTATACTCATTTAATCGAGTGTCCAATTATTTTGTACTCTCATATGATGATGTTTATTCACTTTCCATTGGTTCAATGATGTTTATTTTATTTTATTTCTTTCTTTTTAGTTTCATCTTACTTGTCAATTGAATTAGATGATTGATGCTAGAGCTATGCATATTGATGAGGGGTGATTTTTCCACTCATTCTCACTAAATATTTCTGCATATTACTTTGTTTGGAATAAATGAATGAGACATATTGGTGATAAAATGCACTAATATCCACTCTTTGCAGGCATAGAGTTGAGGAGATCAAAAGATGTGGATTAAAGCTGAAAATGATAAAAAAGAGTAAAGAAGAGTGCAGCTGAATACCTGGACTATATCAGCCTAAGTTACCGTGACTGCAGTCCTCAATCCGCGGTCACGGTCAGTCAAGATGGTTAGCACAACGCGGTCGTGGCACATAAATGAAAGGTATCTTTTTGTACTCCTTCATGTTCATTTATTCATCCCTTTCTCATTTTGATTCAACAAAAATAATATGGGACCTTTTTGAACTCCTCCATGTTTATTTATTCATCCCTTTCTTATTTTGATTCAACAAAAAATAGTATCTCAGTCTTCTCAAATGTCAAAAAGTACTTACGTTTGTCATTGTGATAATTCTGCTATTTTGAAGACATCACGAATCGACAAGAATTCAGGTTGAAAATTCTACACCTCTGTTGTTGGAAAGGTGTATTTTCTAAATAAAAAATTATTTATGTGCATTAAATAAAAAATATTTTAATTTATTGTAATTATTTAGGATAATGGTGGATGCTCTTATTTCAAGGGGATTCCTTCTGATTCTGAGGAATCAAAATTTTAAGGTGTTGCAAAGTTTGAAATGTTGGAAAGACTTAAAGAATCTAAAGAAAATAAGGATCTTATGACATTATATAGAGAATTAGAACACAAGATTTATCACTTAAAAAGATTGTTGAAAGACGTCGAAATTGAGAAGGACAACTTAAGCATAGGTTGGTTATGGCTGAAGAAAATGAGAAGGGCCTACAAATTATGGCGTATGGTTTACTGTTAGTTTTGGATTTTTGAATAGGTTTAATAAGAGTGTAAGGGATTGATGTATTATGTGTGCATTTTATTAATCGACTTCTTTTGACTTATATTATATATGTTTTACCTTTTTCATTCATCAACTACTCAACACTGTATTATATAGGCTTTATCTTTTAATCATAATCTATAATCAATAATGACAACCATCTAAAAGTAATGACATTGATTATATAAATTGTAAAACATTTGTCATAACGCATAAAAGCAGTTTCGAAAACAAAATTGTTCAGTTCTACACATCGAGAGCTGAAAAAAATTAGATTGTCTTGTTTTCCACAAATAAACATCACCCAAATAAAAATTGTATATTTTTTTATGATTCCTCAATTGTCTTTTTTTCCACAAGCATGTTGTTGATGTCATCAACAACTTCCTTAAGAAACTCACCTATATTCACTGATGTATTTTCTTTTTCTTTCTCCACAATTGCTTTTTTTCTGGTAAATTATTTTTTTCTTCATCATATTCTCCTTCTGTTGCTGCCTTGGTTTTCTCTTCTTCTTTTTTTCTCTCCTGTTCTACTACTGATGTCTTCTCTCTTTCTTCTTCTTTCTCTACTTCTTCTCCTGATGCTTTCTTCCCTTCTTCTTCTCCCTCTCCTATTTTCTCTCCATCTTCTTCATAAATAGTTTTTTTTATTTTTTTCTTTTTCTTCTTCTTGCTTGCCTTCATCCTGATTATCCTTCTTTACAACGGTTGGTTCATCGACTTTATTTTCTTCTTTACGAACAACTTCTTCATTTTTATTTTCTTCTTCTTTTTCTTGATTGCCTTCATTCGGATTATCTTTCTCTACAACAGCTAGTTCATCGGTGATCATCACCTAATCAACATTGATTAACGCCTATTCCAAAGTTGCTATCTCAAGGAGCGCTTCTTTAATGTCATCGTCATCGTAGACAACCTGCACTCATGAATGTTGACTTTGGACCTGCATACATGTATTTCAAGTATTTAGAGTTTATAATAAATTATACTATCAATCAATAAAGCATGACATGGATTCTATTATAACTAAAATTGATTAAATAAAATATGCAATTTCTATAATAAACAGAGGATCTATTACCTTGATATTCTTCTTCTACTTCTCCTTTTCTGCTCTCCTTAGCCTCTCTTCTTTCACAAAATCAACAATATCTTTCATCGCCTCCTCCAGTCTAAACATACACTCTTACAGATTTTCAGTCATCGATCTCTTTTCCATTGCTCTCAGATTGTTTGTCCCCGCACTGTGAGTGACATGTCTTGACACATGATTTCCACCCAAATCCTGGTCATCGTATCCATCCGCACCATCCTCGATGAGGTGATGATAGTCACATCATACATATGGGTCTTCAAGCCATCGATGAATGGGTCATTAGCCTCGTCCGTGAATGCTTTAAATTTTTTCATGTATTGCTGCTTTATTTTATGAACTGTGGAGATAAAGTACGGGTCACTCTCTAGAGACAAATTGGCAAATATGATTATTAAGAAACACATTATTGTTAAAATATTCTTTAAAAAAATAACTCCATACCTTGATGCTCCATCCGTTCAAATATGGATCACCCTCGATCACTTTATCGACTTTTGAGGTGTGCCATCTGAGTAATCGGGGAATGGGCAATGGGTCTTCTATTGATTTACCATTTTCTTTGTCAAGCTTGGAAAAGGCTTTGTATATCCAAATCTATGATTAAAACTAAAAACATTTATATAAATCAATCAGTGTATAATAGATACCATAAATAAATTACAATATAGAATAAACTACTTTAATGGTTTATAATCAATACTACAAATGTCCAGAAAAATCCGCACTTACTTTAATGGTTTATAATCAATACCAAAAATGTCCAGGAAAATCCGTAGTGCGTGTACGATGAAGCTCCCTTTATCATATATGTATTCTTATGCTTGGTAAAGTCTATCCATTTCTTTAGATAGTATAGAGTCAATGTGAATGACTCTTTACCCCAAGGGTATCTCTCAAAGAAGCTCAGGTTATCCACTATCTTGATGATGTCTATATCCATGATTTTCGACAAAGCTCGTGCAAGCAATATGCAGTGCATGAACCAAACCAAGAAGTATTTGAAATTGTCCTCCTTGTTTAGCTTCCCACCTCTAACAAGTTTCAACAATCTCTTTCCACAAACACTCTTTTTTTTCTCAATCCTTTTGAAAAAAGCTCCACCCTCCTCCATCACTTTGAGATATTTTGAATTACGAGAATAATGCCTACAGTTTAGCCTCGTTATTAGCGCAAAATTCTTTAGGTCAAAACATGTCGGTCTATTGTTGATGCAGAACCACATTTCATGTAGCATGTTGTCCTATTGAACTCGACGAAAAAGTGTATAGTGGAAAAGCTGATCATTGAACTTCAAATGTCCTGTCAAGTCCCATAAACAATCAAAATAGGAATTCTTAAACCTCGACTAGAGACATTGATCAACCACAACTTGTTTGGCTTCATAAAATAATTTCAAATGATACCGAATGGATATCTTAGCCGGAAGAATTCAACATCATCCATGACCATAGCGAGGTCGTACCCCTCGGCCGAAATAAACCTTGTGCAGTGGGGCAGGATCAATGCTTCCTTATCTATCCTACACTCAATTTCCATTTCCTCTTGCTCATCTCCATCAAAAGCTTGAACAACTTCATCACTACAATTCTTATTCTCCAACTTATCGGCTACTCGTTTTTTTCTTTTTTCAGATCTTTTAACTTGTACAGTTTTGTGTTTATTACCTCTAACAATTTTTTATGATCTGCGTACAAAAAATATGATTTCTCAACTATCGTAGAAAAAATAATACCTAATCATTCTAACAGTCTATTAACATGACAACCTCATAAGCACATGAATGTGAAATAAAAAAAGAAGAAAATCCTAGCTAAATACCATTATAGTCAAGCACAATTGAGAATCAAATTCAAAAATCAAAAAAATACCTAATTAACCAAACGGTCTACTAACAGAACAACAATAATGTATGATGAAACCATCACCCATAAGAACATGCATCTAAAACCCCATTATATTAAAGAAAAATTTAAAGAAAACCTATAACTAGTGAAATATGCAAAAAAAAAATCACCATGCAATCGGCAAGAACAATCAAACTCCATCAAATATCCATTAACACTAAAACAAATATCAACTTAAGAACATAGATTTTCAGTAAAATCAAGCCCCATTTTTCAAAAAACTTTCAAATTTTTTCATCCAAATAAAACAAATGCATAATTAAAACCGAATGGTCTTTTAACAGAACAACAAAATGTATATTCAAATCATTCCCTACAAGAACATGCATTTAAAACATCATTACATGAAAGACAAATTTGAAGAAAATCCTAATTTCTGGCACACTAACCGATGAAATTCACAAATAAAAATTCACCATATAATTGGCAAGGACAATCATAATTCATCAAATATCCATTAACAATCAAACAAATATCAACTTCAAAATAAAGTTTTTCTGTAAAATAAAGCCCTATTTTTTATAAAATTTCAATTTTTTTAATCCAAAATCAACTCAATCCACACAAGCTGGAGCTAAAAAATCGCAAAAAAATCCATCAGTATGGAGCACAAATTAGTCAGAAGATGGAGAGAACTTACCTGAATTGAAAGATGAAAGATCTTAAAGCTTGAGGGAAGAAAGAAATAAAAAATGAAGGTTAGGGAAAGGGGAAGCAGGAAAGTCGAAACGTTAGGAGCAAAGAGTGAAGAGAGAGAAAATTAATATAAGAATTTTTTAAAAAGTGGGGAGTGAAAAGTATTTAAAAAAGACTTAAGGGGTGGCAACAACTTTTTAGAGTTTACAAATTGGCTCATACCCCTGATCTTTTTTATTTTCTCTCCCCAAACCCTAAAAAATTAATCCAAAAAGAAAATAGTATCTTTTTTCTCAATTAAGTTTTTAGGATGTCTTTTTTACCAAATCTTCTCATCTTACTATATACAAAGGTGGATTTAAGATTTAAAGTCAATGAGTTCATTTTATAAAATTTTTAGAGTATTAAATTCATTATACATTTAAAATTAGGGTTCAAATTTGTAAATTGTCAATATTTTTATGATTTTTATATATCTAATCATATTTCATATCAAAAATACTGACTTGAGAATATTAACTTGCAATGCTCATATTTCACCTACTTTTGTGTTGTGCCATGAATAAAGCTCGAGAAATTATTGAGGTTTGTTGCTAAACATTGTATTATCTATGATTATATGTCCGTAAATAAATTTTCTATATTTTGTGCTTGATAGGGTGAAAAGAACTTGCAGAAGTATCTTTTCATTTTGTGATGTTATTGTATTTTGTTTCCTAATATATTGTTATAACATATTTTTATGTTTGAGATATATAATAGTATTTAGTTGCAGTATAATTTCATGATCAAACAAAAAAATTCATCAAGAATTCAAGTTTTGTATTAGATATTTTAGGATTGTTGTTTCACCTTCAATGTGGATAAAAATAACACTATAATTTTGGAATAACTAATCTTGAGATAAGCTATTCTGCAATTTCATTCCAAGCAAGCATGGATAAACTCATTCTAAAACTAAATTATAGTAAAATAATTAGTTGCCTATTTTCAAAAGTAGGAGAATAATTAATTTTTCTTCTAAGTGAAGAATTTTTTAAGTCTAGAATTGAAATATATTATATAGAAGAAGTCTAAATTAAAGTAAAATAATTAATTTCCTATTTTTGATAGTAGGAGTATAATTAATTTTCAAACTTTTTCAATCAAGAATTGAAATATATGAAAATATTTTGGGAGTCACGAATTTTATTGGTATTACGAGAGTCACGATTTTTTTTAACCTAGAATTGAAATATATGAATTATTAAGGTTCTTTTCTTTTTTACCTAATTAATAAAACTATAAACTATTAAATGGATATAATCAATATATAATAAAAATAAGGAATCCTAAATCTAATATGTTTTTTTGTTTTTTTTTTGGTTTCTCAAGGTATCCCCACAGCCGACAGCCATGAGACTAATCCTCCATTCCTCTGTCAACGCACTAAGCGGTAGGGGAACTGGCCACAGAGTTTGCTCCATTCGCCAGAAGCGGGGATCGAACCCCCGACCTCTTACTTAAGGAACATGGTGCTGAACCACCATGCCAACTCTAGTGGTTAATCCTAAATCTAATATGAGAGCTTGTGCATGAATAACTCCTATTTTGTTTAGGTGGTACTTTCTTTTTAAAAAAAAAAATTATTGAGTCCTAAAATGCGTAGTAAGAGATATTCAAAAAAATTAATGTAACTCCTTAAATTATTAATTAATTTATAATATTTATAACAAAAGAAAATCAAATTACTATTTATGGGGTTAGCTTGAAAAGGAGTGGTGGCCGCAAAACGCAAAAGTGGCGAGCAAAACGTACGCTCTAATGGATATATTTATTATCCAAGTTATCCGCACCCCCTACAATTAGTATCAAAGCCTATGCTAATTAAAGTTACGGAAGTAGTATTTATTTGGATTTATTTAATAATTATGATAAAAATTATATTTAGATATCCACCAAAATAATATTTATAATATTTGTTAAGATGAATAACGTACAAAAACCACAACAATATAAAGAATTAAAATAAATAATAACTGAAAAATGTAAAGAATTAAAAATAAGGATAGAAAGACTACAGTATAACATAATTGCCGGAGTTAGTAAAAACTCAATAAATGCACAAAAAGAAGAAATATCAAATTTAGAATCAACAATAGATAGTCTAGAATATATATATCAACATAACCTATATACATTAAAATAAAATGAACAAAGAAGAATTTATAATAGATGAAAAAACATATGAAAATCACGAAGGATTAAAAATAAAAATAGTATTCTCTAATTTAGGAAGGAGATATAAGAAAATAGGTGAATATTTATACTTAATGTTAGAAAAAGAAGAATTAAAATTAGAAGATAAGTTGACAGTCATGGTAAGAATAGAAAGAGAAAACGAAGAGATAGACAGAAGAAAGGAAATAGATAAAATAAAACAACAAACCACAGAAGAAATACGAAAAATAGAAGAAGCTAAAAATAGTAGGATTGCTGAATTAGAAAAAGAACTACAAATGCTAAAAGATTTGTATGAAAAAAGACAGAAAGAAAAAGAAGAAAAAGATAAAGAACAAAAATTATTAATTGAGATAAATCAATTTAAAGAAAAATTAGAAATAAAAAATAAAGAACCAGAAACCAGTGAATTAGAAATAAATACAATATATGCTGAAGAAAGAGATAATTATGATTCGGAAGATAGTGAAACATATACAGAAATTCTAGAAAACATAGGAAAACTAGAAATTAATGAAAAACAAGAAGTAATTAATAAAGAAAATCTAGAACTAATAAATACAGAAATAAATACGCTAGATAAAAATATAATACCTAGTACATCAGAAATAAGAAAACCAACCTATAATTACAAAAAAAAGTTTAAAAGATATAATCCAAAGGATGAATATAATAAATGGACACCAACACAAATAATTAATTACAACTTTTTAGCTTTAGACTGTGTAATAGACACAAATAAAACAATACAACAATGGGTAGGATACATGTCAAAACAATTATTAGATAGTAAAATAGATACAATAAATACACCAGAATATATAGAAAAGACATTAATAGGAACAGTAAAATTATGGTTTTTAAACCTAGCCGAAGCAAGTAAAAAAGTACTAAGATCTGATAATAAAACAGAAGGAACATCAATACCTACTAAAATACTACCAACAGAAATATTGAAAAAATATGAAATAGCTATAAGAGAAGAATTCAGTAGTATAACAATAGAAGAAGAAGAGCAAAATAAAGAGAAAGATACGAATAGGAATTTAATGTTAAAATTAGCAATATGTAATATGTGCTATATAGATGAGTATACGTGCGCATTTAAAGAATATTATTATAAAGGAACATATAATATAGAAGAAAGTAAAGAAATAAGAAGATTATATTTTAGTAAATTATCTGAACCATTTAATTCAAAAATAATAAAAAGTTGAGATGAAGTAAAAATAGTAGATACTCTAGGAGCAAGTATAAAATTTTTACAACAATGGTATAGAAATCTATGTGAAAAATATAGAGAAGAAATAAAAATGGAAAAAACATTAATAAGAAATTTAGCATGTTCCAAAGATAAAATAGCGCCTTAATATGGATGTGAAGAAAGATATTATAAGAAAAGAAAAAGACATAAGAAATATAAGAAATACAAAAATTCAAAATAAAAATATAAGAAACCAAGAAAAAGATATTATGTAAAAAATTATAAACATAAAAGACCATATAGAAAAAAGAAATGTATAAAAGAATGTACTTGTAATAATTGTGGAAAACTAGGACATTTAGTTAGAGATTGTAAATTACCAAAAAACCCAAAAAATAAACAACTATCAAAAATAAAAATAGAAAATACAGAATATATGCATATAGATTATATAGATTATGAATTAGAAAGTGAAGATAGTATATATGAAATTTCGAAAAATGAAATAGATAATAAAATAGATAGTGAATTAGATGAATCAAATGACTGAAGAAAATATAAAAATGAACCAAATAACTGAAGAAGAAATAAAAATAATAACAAAGGAAGAAAATTTAAATGAAGAAGGAACAGATCAAAAAATAATATTTGACAGTAATATATTTGACGAAATAAAAGGAAAAGAGTTAGACTTAAATGTAGAAAAATATTTAAAATACCAACAATAAAAAATATATTTAGTAGAAAAAAGGAAGAGTACTACGTAGTAAGTCAAAAAGAACATGTAATAGATTGTAGATATGGAAAAGGAAGAGCTAGTAAACCACTAGTAACAAAAATAATAGTTAATAAAGAAATAAATGATATAAAAAGTAAAGACCCAATAAAATATGTACACCTTGGAGAAACAGAGATATTAATAAAAGCATGTTTTAGAGAAGGAATAAATACACCAATAGAATTATATTTAGCAGATGATAGAATTATAAAACCTATAGAAAAAAATATAATAACTGCTACAAAAGGAAATTTAATATACCAAAAATTTAAATTTATAATAAGTGTGAATTATTCAGTAGCAATAACAGATAAAAATATAGATAAATCATTAGTATTATATTAGAAAATATCAGGAATAGAACTAACCCCAGGAAGTAAAATATTTACAGCAAGATGTAAAAATCTATATGTACTAACAACAAAACATAAAATAACAGGGAAAAATAAAATTAATAAAATATAAATAGAAAGTCCTTTTGAACAATTTGTAAAAATAATTGATAATAATGATTATAGTTACAAAGACATAAATATAGAAAAAGATTTAGAAATAATAAATGACAGAATAAGTACAACAAAAAGAATAGCTCATGAAAAACCAGAATCATCAAGCTCATAAAAAAGAACAAGTTATGAAACAACTTCAACAGTTAGTTTAAATCAATATTATATAACAGGAACAATAAATGAAAAAAAATATTTAATACTCTTAAACACAGGACAAGAAAAAAATTATATAGCAAAATATCTAGTGAAAAGTGAAGAAATAAAATCTAATAGTGCTATATGCTCAGATCTACCAAGGAGTCTAATAAGCATTAAAGATACGGCAGGAAAAAAAAAAGGAGTCAGAAAAATAAAAATAGAATTTGAAATAAAGGAAGAAATGCAAAAAACAGACATAATATTATGAATAAAATGGTTAGAACAAGTAAAACCATACAATATAGAACATATACAATTATCTATAACATACAATAAAGAAAGATTATTCATAAAAAGAACTTTAACATCATATGAAAATATATGTACTTATAAAAATAATAGTAGAAAGATATTATAATAGGTATTATACACTTATGATAGATACAGAAGCAGAAACAAACTTATGTAGATACAACTGTTTACCAGAAAGTAAATGGGATAAATTAAAAACACCAATAGTAGTTAAAGGATTTACTAATGAAGGAAGCTTAATTACAAATAAAGCTAAAAATGTAAAAATACAGATATGGTATAAAATAATAACAATAGAAGAAATCTATAATTATGAATTAACATCAAAAGATATGCTTTTAGAAATGTCATTTTTAGATAAATTATACCCACATATAATAACTAAAACAGATTGGTGGTTTACAACATCATGTAAATAAAAAGTAAGCGCAAAAAGAGTTATTAATAAAATAAGAAAGAAAACTGATTGGATAGAAGGAAGTGAAAAAATTACACAAAAGTTAGAAAATATAAAAAATACAGAAGAAACAGTAGAACTAGTTGTATTTTCTATAAATAAAAAAGAAATAACTATATTTGCAATAGATAAGGTAGAAATAATAAAGAAAAAATTAAGACAATTATATAGTGAAAATCCATTAAAAGGATGGGGAAAACATAAAACTACTATAAAAACTGAATTAATAAATAAAAATAGCATAATAACTCAAAAACCATTAACATATAATTTTGACGATTTAAAAGAATTTAAAATGCATATAGATGAATTATTAGAAAAACAGTATATGCAAAAAAGTAAAAGTAAACACAATAGTCCAGCATTTATAGTAAATAAACATAGTGAACAAAAAGGAGGTAAAAGTAGAATGGTTATTGATTATAGAAATTTAAATGCAAAAACTATGACATATAATTATCCAATACCAAATAAGATATTAAAAATAAGACAAATACAGGGATATAACTATTTTAGTAAATTTGACTGTAAATCAGGACTTTACCACTTAAAGTTAAAAGAAGAATCTAAGGAATTAACCGCATTTACGATACCACAAGGATTTTATGAATGAAACGTATGACCATTTGGATATAAGAATGCACCAGGTAGATATCAACATTTTATGGATAGTTATTTTAAACAATTACCTAATTGTATAGTATACATAGATGATGTACTACTATATACAAAAACTAAAGAGGAACAGTTAAAATTATTAGAACAATTTACAGATATAATAGAAAAATCGAGAATAAGTTTAAGTGAAAAGAAAGCCGAAATTATGAAAAACCAGATAGAGTTTTTAGGAATACAAATAGATAAAAGTGGAGTAAAAATGCAACAACATATAGTACAAAAAATAATAAATTCAAAAGAAGAATTAGATACAAAAAAGAAATTACAATCATTTTTAGGATTAGTAAACCAAGTAAGAGAATATATACCAAAATTAGCAGAAAACCTAAAGCCTTTACAGAAAAAAATTTAAAAAGTACGTAGAATATAATTACAACCAAGAAGATAAAAAACAAGTCCAGGGAATAAAAATACTTTGTAAAGAATTACCAAAATTACAATTCCCAGATGAAAACAAAAAAATTACATATATAGTAGAAGCAGATACAAGTAAATATAGTTATGGAGGAGTACTTAAATATAGATGCGAAAATGAAAAATTAGAACATCATTGCAGATACTACTCAGGTACGTTTAATGAAATAAAAATAAAATGAGAAATAAATAAAAAAGAATTATGTTCATTATATAAATGTTTATTAGCATTTGAACCATATATTGTATATAATAAATTTATTGTGAGAACAGATAATACCCAGGTTCGGTGGTGGCTAACAAAGAAAATACAAAATTCAGTTACAACAAAAGAGATTCGGAGACTAGTATTGAATATATTAAATTTTACCTTTACAATTGAAGTAATTAGTACTAACAAAAATGTTATTGCAGATTACATATCAAGAAAAAGCTACACAGACTGATATAATAGAAGATGATGCTTTAGAAAAGATACTCAAAACCCTAACTACGCTTTCAATGAAAGTGGACAGTATGAGTAATGAAATAGAAAAGCTAAAGACTAATGAAGTTAAACTGAAGTCTGAAGCTACAAATCAGCTAACTCAGCAGTGTGCAGAGCTATGTCGATCGGAAGACATTAAAATTCCAGAGCTAAAAGAAGACATTGGGACACTCCATAAAACCCATAACGTTTATCAATCTACAATTGCAGGTACAAGCAAAGGAGTTAGTGGACAAAGATACCAGAACATGAATAAGATATTTGAGAAGCCATTTATACCAAAAATACAAAAAGACCCCTTGTACATACCCCCACAAATTACCACATATCGAGATAGTTTGAACCAAGATAAAAAAACTTATAACTATATAGCCCGAGGATACATAGAAAATATCTACAAAGTTCAAACTTTTCTAAACCTTAACCCTAGAGCTACAAATATCCAAGAACCAAACACAAACTATATAACCCAAAGATTGCAAGGTCATAACAAGCTAATCGCACTACCCAAAACTAACCCAAGCTTATTAAAAACTTATTTCGACTATGGATTATTAAATACCATATATACCTAAGATGGATAAGAACTATCAGCTATGGAAGAATTACATAAAATATTCACCACTTATAAAAGAGTAACCAAAGGAAATCTATTTTATATAAAGTCTTATACTGCACCAGCAGAGATATTATACGACGAGATCAAACTAATTATACAAGTTGTAAAAATAGGATTAACCAGAGATATGATTATACTAAAAGATATTGTACAGCAGCCAGAGATACCCAGAATTGAGATACCTGATTTCTACGCAAATAAATGACTTATTGGACTAGCTACAATTATTCAAGAATTAGCAAATAATTATATCAATGAAAACCCAATATGGAGCTATTATTCAAGAGACCATAAAATGATTTATTCAAATTCAAGAGAACTACGATAAATAGATATGGAAGATGTTAGACAATGGGTAATGATGTTACTTAACCCAGAAAAACAATCTACTGCAAGAGCAATTAAGAAAGGATTTATTTCAAACGGATTATTAACAAGATATTGCAAGATAATTGGACACAAATATCCAGACGATCAATGTTCAAGATGTAAAGGAGAAGATAACGTTATACCAGACGTACAACTAGAATGAAGATAAGCATGCCAGCTGAAAAGAAGATAGAAAAGCAGCAAATACGACAAAAAGAAGATAACAACGGAGCAATAATAGAGAGACAAGTTGATTAAAGTTGAAAGTGACATATGGAAGAATAGATACTTTTTCTTGAAAACTTTACGTAAATTATTTATTAGATACTATTTACTTTAAGACTTTTTGGCAAATATGTGCCATTATTAGTTGTAAAGCTATTCATAGCTTAGTCTTAAATTGTATAGACATTTATAGGATTTAATTAGTTTTTGTCTTTTTAGAAGACTTTTTGAAGTTGGTAGGTTACGTGTAAAGTTATAGGTGTAAAGATGTAAAAAGTTTACACGTTTTTTGAACATTATAAATACAAGGCATCGAAGACAGAATGAAAGCAAGCCTTCATGCGTTGGAGAAAATACTCTTCTTTCACAACAAACTTTTGAATATTTATTAAAAATAGGTATATTTCAATGGAAAAAGCTATGGATGAACAAAGCTTAGAATTATCAAACCTACCAGAACAGGTATATTTATTTATGATTATGAATAGCTAAATTCATAAATTCCTGACAATCATGATATGATAAAATAAGTTCATGTTAGTTGCTTTATTGTAGAATTATTCAAAAAATAGCATGTTAAGAAGTTTATTAGCAAAGTGGAAAAGGAGAAAAATCCCTAAAAACTATGCCATCCTAAAGGTGAAACCGGTGAGGCAAGAAAGCCGTGCTAGAGGAGTAGCCAGAGTAGAGGCGCTGTTTAAGGGAAAAGTATCCAGATTACCATGCTAATAGTGACCGAAGAATATGTTATTTAAGAATAATCTAGTATATAGTAATCTAAAATGATCATATTTTGTTATGTGTATGATTGAAGGAAATATTTTGAAAAAGCATCATATGAAAAATGAATACTTATTTATCTGACGAAATGGTAGATAAATTTAAAATACTTGTTTTGTATGTACTTAAGGATATAAGAATTGTAGATATAAGCAAAATCATATTGGAAAAAATATTTGATAAATATTTTATAACTAGAATAAATTACATACCTCACCTACCTAACTACTCTTATAAATACTTACATACCAAACCTACACATCAACCATGATAAATTATGTATATTTAGAATATTGGAAAATGGATATGAAAAGTATACAATTAATAGAAAAACTAATGAAAACAAATTTAGAAGAATATATGAGAACCAAAGATATAAAATATATAGAATGCCTTACTGAAAATATAGAAGAATTAATAAGATTAAAACAAACAACTAAAGAAAATTATGAAAAAGCATTTAATTAACCCACCTAAATGACAGATAATTTTGAAGTACTAGTTTTATACATACTTAGAGATATAAAAATTATAGACATAAAGAAAATAATATGGGAAAAAATATTTAACATTGAAGATGAAGAGTTAGATATAAATCAGATAGAAGGCGAGTTAGGAGAAATATACTTAAGTGATGACAATCACTATTACTACTTAGATAATTATTCAGATGGATATTATACAGATTAAGAAATGCTAGAATATATTCAAAGAGTTAGAGAAAAATAAAGTTGGCTATACGAAGAAATTAATTATAGAAACCAGCTTAGAAAAGGAAGAGAACAATTAAAAGAAAGATTAATTTGGATAAATAAAACCATAAAACAATTATAATTAAAAGACAGTTTAGAATACGATTTAGATATAGAATTATTCATAGACGAAAAAGACAGGATAATTAATGAAATAGATAACCTAGAATTTAATATCAGATATAGTGCAATTAGAATAAATTATTACAAAGAAATTTGCAGTATCACAACTACTCTAGGATAAAATGTCAGACTATGAGTATTTAAAATATTGGAGACAAGATATGGAAGAAATAAGAGCAACAGAGATGCTTATGAAAGAAAATTTAATTGAATATTTTAGAACAAAAGACATAGAATATTTAGAATACCTCCAAAATATTATAGAAGAATTACAAAGACTAAGAGAAAAAACTAAAGAATACTACAGTAAAGCTTTTAATCAATTACCACATAATCACCCTCCAAGATATGAACATTAATAAACTAAAAATGTTTAGAGAAGTTAAGAAATATCCACGCACAAATAAAAATAGATTCATTAGAACTATAATAGATCTATTTATTACCCAAGTTATCTGCACCCCCTACAATTGGTATCAGAGCCTATGCTAATTAAAGCTACGGAAGTAGTATATATTTGGATTTATTTAATAATTATAATACTCTATGATAACCCTCGAGATAGGCATTATGAAACATGTAATAGTTATTAATGATTATGAAAGAAGTTAGAATACATAATACGTGCTTTGGGATTTGAGATGTGTTATGTGTTACATAGATGAATAAATTATAGTGCATGTGTTATAATACTTGTATTAGTGATAGATGTTGAGAGAGTAAGTCATATCTAATATCAATTTATTGTTTATAATATTTCAATATCTTTTTTAACTATATACACAGGTGGATTTAAGATTTAAACTTAATGAGTTTATTTTTTTAAAAAAATTAGAATATTAAATTCATTATACATTTACAATTAGGGTTCAAATTTTAAAATTGTCAATATTTTGATGATTTTTATATATCTAATTATATTTCATATCAAAAATACTGACTTGAGAATAATAACTTGCAATGCTCATATTTGACCTACCTTTATGTTGTGCCATGGATAGGGCTTGAGAACTTATTGAGGTTTGTCGCTAAACACTGTGTTATTGATAACGCTCAATCTACAGCTCTCGTAGGAGTGTAAAGCGGTCGTTAGCAAATATAGAACCCAACAGGGTTGGGTGTCGATCCCACAGGGAATAGCTTGGCCAACAAGTAAGCAAAATTACTAAACTTTTGGTGCAAGTCTCGTAAGAAGGGGGGATTCTTGTTTTGCAAGTAATGTAAACAAAAGCTGAAAATAATAAAGTAAAAAGAGAGAGATTGTTACGTTGGTTGTAAACAATGAGAATTGAAGCGTTGGGGTTATGTCCACCTTTTGAGGTATACGTCTCTATTGGCTATGAGTGTGTAGAATTCTGTCATGCAATTGCTTATAGAGAATTGTAGTCGATGGTAAATCCAAGCGTCTCTCGACCTAAACAAGGACTATTTCACTTTAACTCTCTCGAGCTTAAAGCGTATCTAACGGTACGAATTCTCCAAGAGGTTAGTCCAGTTACGGCACTAGCTTTTTAATAGGAAAGGGTGTCCTACTACCTTGACATTATCTCTTTTCCAGACAAATAACTTTTCTCTCGAACAAGTTAAATGTTAGACTGGCGTATTCTTGCGTTTGCAACCGCAAAGAATGTAGATTAAGATGAAGAGAATAATGATATAAGCAATATACGTGCCTCGAACTCACAAACTCACAGCAATAAATAGTAACTCATTCGGCTTCCATAACCCCAACAGAGAGGTTTAGTTACCCATGAATGCGAAGGAGATCACGATTGACATTGTTGTGTATACCACAAGATTGATTAATTTCGTGTAGCGTAAGTGGTAGGCGTGAGGCGTGAATTCCTTAGCAAGGTAACGATTCTCTTGTTGCGGAAATTAAGAGTAGATGAATAGAAGAAGAAAACTAGAATTAATAGAAAGATTAGAAGAGTTGTAGAATTGTTTGTAGTGTAGAATAATAGAGGAGTAGAAGATGCTTTTAAATCTCTAGCATGATAGGGTATTTATAATACCCCTATCCTAATCCTACTAAGCTAATGAAATAAATAACCAAATCCTACTAGACTAATGAAATCCTTAACCCAAATGTACTAGGTTAAGGTAACATTATCATAATCCACATAAAATAATGAAATACATTACCTAATTGTACTAGGTTAATGTATCATTGTCAAAATCCAGCTTTGTGTCTGTAAGTCCCCAAAGTCTTCAGAATTGCTGTTTTAGCCCGGGACAGATTTTCCATGCAGCAGTTTTGGTCCTTAGGCGTGTAAACTCCCTTCCCTTCCTTCGTGAGCTTTCTTTTGCGTCAAGTAAGCCATAAAATGCTGAATTCTGTATCATTTATACCTGAAACTTTACTAATCATGTTCGTTAGCTCATTTACAGGAAAAAGGACTAAAAGTGCATGAAATATATAATTTGTTCTCAAAACTAGGCTAAAATATGGGCAAAATATATTGATATAGGTGCGTAAATTCGCCTATCATCAACACCCCACACTTAGAGTTTTGTTCGTCCTCGAACAAACTATCATGTCCTTCTAAACATCAACTTAGGGTTTTACAGCAACAACACAAAATATTCGTCAAGACAAGCACAACAATTATCAACAAAGAGTAGTTTTCCGATTATAAGTCGAAACAATTTAACCTCAAGTGTAGACTCGTGATGGTGATCAACTCGCATGCAAACGTTAAAGTGCATAGAATCATATACAACTATCCAAAACTCATCAACCATGTGTGTCTCACCATATAGTACCCACAATCACTCACAAATATAGCATATTTTTCAAACATGGGTATCAAAATGTCCTTGCTCTCACTCTCACAAAGAATTCATATGTAGCGACTGATGACCATAGGCTTGCCCTTAATGTAATACTCTACTAAATGTTGGAATGTTAAGATTAGGATCAAGTAGGTCTTTTGATGGTTGTAATGTAGGCTAAGGGACGGGTAAGACTATTTTGGCCAGGAATAGTGACTACGTTCCTAAGCGCTTTAATACATCACTTTGTATCATTGACACTTTTTTCTTTCAACCTTTCTTCTTTCTTTTGTTATACCACCCTTGTTCTCCTCTTTTGTTTTTCAATTTTAAGCACAACTCGCTTTTCAGCTTTCTTTTCCTTTTTCTTTTCACAACATACCTCTTATGATATCACTTTCTTTTTCATAACACATTCAAGCACCATTACAATTTATAGCATCATACTCACCCAATTTCCTCTTATGTTGTCACATGACTTTTTCACTTTAAAGCACTTAGGAGTTTGGATCAAATTACGGTCTTGAAAGAAATGGATTAGGCTTACATACAAGGTTGTCAAAGAAATAGGCTAAAGGCTCAAAAGGGTTTAACTAGGATGATGTCCATGGGTAGGTAAAACTGAAGGTAAACAAATATAGGTTGCCAAAGAAATGCCTAAATCATATCCTAAACTTACACTCCTTATTTTCGCTTTGCATACATACCAGGCAAGTTCTAGCATCAGCTACACACATAGAATATACGATTGTCTCACACACACAAGGCACATGGTCGACTTGCTTGGAAGTAATATAGACTCTCGACCCAACAAGTGAAGGAATTGAACCACACAATATCACATAATGAGTCACAACTAGAGCCTAAACGTCTCAATAGTCACAATTGTAGCACTTACTCTTGTTATAATCTCATGCTGCCTATAAAAATAATTTCATGCGAAGCTAGAAAAAATTTACTACTAAAATTTACTACTAAAAAAACGAAACAAAAACAAAGCAAGCAAACATAGATGCGATAGAGAAGTATAACATACGATACCGCCACCCCACACTTAAATGGGACACTGCCCTCAGTGGAAAATAAATACGAGGAACCTGGTTAGTCGGACTCTTCCTCATTGTCGGGGGTCATACCCCCTTCGTCGGAATCATCATAAGAGTCGTCGTCAGAGTTCTCCTCCTCGTCAGAGTCTGGCAAGCGTCGATCGTCATCAGTCGGCACATCATCATCTAGAGGTTCCTCAAAGTATACGCCCACTCCACACATCTCCCGTGCATGCATGTTCATGGGATAGTCGTGGTCCAGCTGTTGGAGCTCTGCAGCAGTTGGAACACGACCTCCGCTCATCATTGTAAACCTCATCATGCCGTACATATGGCGGGAGAAACTCTCATCCCGAGCATGTCTCTCTGCCGTAGTAAGGTTGATGCCATGTGTTGATTCAGCATCTTTGACCTTTGTGAGGTCAACCTTCTTCGGATTGTGTGGGAGTTTATGATCAGCTGGTTCCTCTTCGATATCCTCCTTCCGCAAGATTGCTGTCAACAAATTGTCAAATGTGAAATGGGACCTTTTGTGGAGTCTGGCCTTCCTCATGGTAGATCGAATGATTGCCCCAAAGTTGATTGGGACATTCGTCATCAAAGCATAGACCAAACACACTCTATCTCTCGATATCTTGGTGTATTGAGTCCCAGGAATAAGACATGAGTTGACAATGCGCATCCAGATTCTTGCTTCCCTATTTAGTGGAGCATAGGGGAAGGTGTTGTGTCGGCCGATTTCTTTATGTCTGCCCCACCTTGCCATTGATCTGCTTCCACAAAGCGTGTGTCGTATTGCTCTATAAGGAGGCCTGCTGTACAGCTCTTTGAATGGTGCTGTGTCGATTAAAGGTAAGCCAAGAAAAGAGTTGATCCAGTCCGCGGTGAGCTGTAACACCTGGCCCCAAATTTTGACTTCATTGCCTGTTGTGTTTGGCGACCAGTTGGCATAAAACTCTCTTGTTAGATCAAGATTACACTCTCCCATGTCGCGGAAGATGAAATCCAACTTCAAAGCCATTATTTTTGCCAACATACGCGGCTCCTTCTTTGCTAAGGTATCCTTGTTGATCAAGTCGACGTGCACATATTTTCTTTCTTTGTTGCTGTTGTACCATGCTTTGGCTTCTTCCTCAAGAACCCATTTTATTCCGAACATTCTGCGTGGTGGTTGTGCTGAGGATGACTCTCCTTGGTCTTTTCGACTTCTCTTCTTGCCCTTTTGGGAAGTGGTCGCCTTCTCTTTGCCTTGCCTCGCTTTAGGTGCCATTGTACCTGAGACTAGAAATAGTGTTAGTTGCAGCACAGTCTCACTTGATACAATCTATAAGCAAGCATTAGGGGTACCACCCCACACTTAGTTTTGTTAACACGAATCAGTGAGGTGAAAGTAGTTGATTTACTCAGATTTCATCGAGATGCGTTTTAGGATTGTATTCCGACAAGAAATTCAGCAATGCATCACTTACTTGCAGCCATTTGACTACTTTCATGGTAGATATAGCAACACTATTATATAGGGGTTACCACATTGAATCATTATTCTTACAACAATCACAACCTCCTAAGTCGGTAGGCATTACAAGTTTTATCCCTATGACCGAGATAGTCTAACATGTAAGTATCCAAACAACAATCTTAAGCAATATTCATATCCATAGCAATTCCTCAAATATCATAACAATGCTATTGAAACCAAATTCAAGTCGGAACCAAGTCAAGATTTTCCTACGTATATGTTCACTCACATGATTTTGCAACAACAATCCAAACACATGAACATCACCAACAATCTTATATAATTTAGCAATTAATAATAGCCATAGCAACGTAGTACTTACGAGAAATAAATGAAGAATAAGAGGGCACTTACTTGCTTGAAGCTTGTGGAGATGGTTTTGTGAATTGGAAGAGCAAAAGAAGAAAATTTTTAGAAGATTTGGAAGAGTATGCGGCGCCTTTAGGGTATTTTCTATTGTGGTTGTGTTATAAAACTAAGTCCCCTTTATATAGGAAGAGTATGGGTCGGGTTATGACCCATTTACAATCGGTTATGGAGACAAAAATCCTACATATGCGGCGCATTGTCTATGGTATAATGGGACATATGCGCCGCATAGTCTATGGCATTTGTAGACATATGCGGCGCATTGTCTATGGCATAATGGGACATATGCGCCGCATAGTCTATGGCATATGAGATACTGAGACTAAATGCCATAGCATAGGCGGCGCATAGTCAAAAGCATACCTAGGAATAGGCGGCGCATAGTGTATAGCACACTAAATTCTGAGACCTTAGGCTATAGGATAGGTTGTGCATCATTCGTGGCCTAGTTTTACCAAGGCCTAGCCTTCCTCGAAGCCTATTTTGGCGTGAGAAAGGCTCAATCCATAGCCTTATGCATCACCCTTCCTAACTTACCAACTTTACCATACAATGCGTCCAAATCGTCAATTGAAATCAATCTCCTCGTTGACTACTTCTTGCACCTATATTCGCTCAAACAAATGAAAACGATTAGTACGATGGGTTGCCTCCCACCAAGCGCCTTAGTTTTGGTCGTGGCACGACTCTTATTTTTGGATTTTTATTTATCAAAAGCAAAACACATACTAGAATGAAATGAAAAATGAAAAACGATAAACGATAAACGATAAACGATGGGTTGCCTCCCATCTAGCGCCTTATTTATTGTCGTGGCTCGACGTAGTAATCTCGAGTACTTAGACTTCGTCGAGATAAGTGATGGCCATGTCATTCATCGAGTCAAGAGGACCGATATACGGCTTAACACGTTGGCCATTCACTTTGAAGACAACACCCTTATTGCCTTCGAATTCGACTACTCCAGACGAGTAGACTTGGATAACTTTAAATGGACCAGACCACTTAGATTTTAACTTACCTGGGAAGAGCTTAAATCTGGAGTTGAAGAGTAGTACCATATCACCCTTTTGGAAGTTTCGTCGAACAATCCGCTGATCATGATACTTCTTCATCCGCTCCTTGTATAAATCCGATCTTTTATATGCATGGAGACGGAACTCATCTAATTCGTTCAGCTGCTCCTACCTCAGATTCTTCACATCATCCCAATTCAGATTCAAGTGCTTCAATGCCCACAATGCCTTGTATTCAATCTCGATGGGTAGATGACAAGCCTTCCCATAAACTAGTTGATAAGGAGACATGCCAATGGGTGTCTTGAATGCAGTCCTATATGCCCATAGTGCATCATCTAGCTTTCGCGACCAATCCTTCCTATTTGCATTAACCGTCTTTGCAAGGATTTGCTTAATCTCGCGATTGGAAACCTCTACTTGTCCACTAGTTTGGGGATGATAAGGCGTAGCTACCTTGTGTTGCTTGACACCATACTTGGCCAATACAGATTTGAATAGCTTGTTGCAAAAGTGAGATCCTCCATCACTTATGATAGTACGAGGTACCCCAAAGCGAGAGAAGATATTCTTCTTTAAGAACGCTACAACACGCTTTCCTTCGTTGTCGGCCAATGCTACAGCTTCAACCCATTTCGAAACATAATCCACAGCGACCAAGATGTACTTCATTCCAAACGAATTCACGAATGGACCCATGAAATCAATACCCCACACATCAAAAAGTTCTACCTCCATAATTTTGGACATGGGCATTTCATGGTGTTTTGAAATAGCACCTTGACGTTGGCATTGGTCACACCTTCTCACATAGTCGTATGCATCTCTGAATATCGAAGGCCAATAATAACCACTTTGCAATACTTTTCTTGCCGTTCGATTCCCTGCATGATGTCCTCCAACTTGCGAAGTGTGGCATGCTTCCAATATAGTAGGTACTTCTTCATGGGATATACATCGTCGAATGATCCCATCCGCGCATCTTCGAAACAAATAAGGTTCATCCCAATAGTAGTGCTGAACGTCATGCATAAACTTCCTCCTTTGGTGGTAAGATAAGTTGGCAGGTATCACATTACTCTCTACGAAATTTGCAAAGTCGGCATACCATGGTACTTTCTCCATTTTTGTCGCTAATATCTCCTCATCAGGGAATGCAACATCAATCTGAATTTCAGGTTGCGCCACATGTTCATTCTCAAGTCTAGATAGGTGATCAGCCACTTGGTTCTCGCAACCTCTTTTATCTTTGACTTCGAAATCAAACTCTTGCAGCAGCAGTACCCATCGAATCAACCTTGGTTTGGCATCCTTCTTCGTCATTAGATACTTAAGAGCTGCATGGTCTGTATGGACGATCACATTGGTACCCAATAGATAGGCACGAAACTTCTCAAACGCATATACAACCGCTAGGAGCTCTTGTTCAGTAACAGTGTAGTTCCTTTGGGCTTCATTTAGGACCTTACTCGCATAGTAGATAGGATGAAATAATTTCTCCTTTCTTTGTCCAAGAACAGCACCAACGGCTACACCACTAGCATCGCACATGACCTCAAACGGGAGCGTCCAATCTGGTGCTACCATGATAGGGGCTTCAATGAGTTTTCCTTTAAGGCATTCGAATGCCTTTAAGCAATTGTCATTAAAGTCAAACTTCGCATCTTTCTCCAATAGTTTGCATAATGGACTAGAAATTTTGGAAAAGTCTTTGATGAATCTACGATAGAAACCAGCATGGCCAAGAAAACTACGAACTCCCTTCACCGAAATTGGAGGCGGTAGCTTCTCAATTACCTCTATTTTTGCTCGATCAACCTCTATTCCTCTTTCAGAGATCTTATGCCCAAGAACGATTCCTTCTTTTACCATGAAGTGGCACTTCTCCCAATTCAGCACAAGGTTGAACTCTACACATCTTTGCAATGCCATGCTCAGGTTTGCCAAACATGCTTCAAAAGACTCACCGACAACTGAAAAGTCGTCCATAAATACCTCCAAAGTGTCTTCAACCATATCAGAGAAAATAGACATCATACAACGTTGAAAGGTGGCTGGGGCATTACACAACCCGAATGGCATGCGTTTGAAGGCAAACGTACCATATGGGCATGTAAACGTTGTCTTCTCTTGGTCTTCGGGGGCAATACAAATCTGATTATAACCTGAATAACCATCCAAGAAGCAAAACCATCCTTTCCCCGCTAATCGATCTAGCATTTGGTCCATAAATGGCATGGGGAAGTGATCCTTGAGTGTCCAAGAATTCAGCTTGCGGTAGTCCATGCATACTCTCCATCCAGTAATGGGCCTGAGTGGAATAAGCTCATTCTTTGCATTCGCGACCACCGTCATTCCTCCTTTCTTGGGAACACATTGTACAGGACTTACCCATGTACTATCAGAGATAGGATATACAACTCCTGCGTCTAACCATTTGATAATCTCCTTTTTCACCACTTCTTGCATAGGTGGGTTTAAACGCCTTTGATGTTCAATGGTGGGTGTGCACTTTTCTTGAAGCTGAATTTTATGTGTGCAAATCCCAGGTGGAATACCAATAATATCCGCAATGGTCCATCCAATGGCTCTAATATACTTGCGTAAGATTGAAATAAGAGATGCAACTTGTTGCTCACCCAAATCGGCTGCCACTATGACTGGGAGTGTGTTTCCGCTTCCTAAGAATGCGTACTTCAAATGACTTGGCAGCTCCTTCAATTCTAGTGTGGGTGGTTCTTCAATAGATGGCTTGGCTGGTGGTGTGGGTCGATTCTTGAGATCAAGATCCAGCTTCTTGGGAGTATAGCGATATGTCCCTAATCCCGATAGAGCACAAATAGCTTCTTCAGAAATTTCAGCATCCTCATTCTCTCCTTTCATGAGCAAAACCTCCAAAGGATCATCAAGAATTTGCTCTTCTTCAAGTCGTTCTTTCTCATCATCAAAGACAACATCAGCCACAGAAAATACACTCAGATCTTTGGGTTGCTTCATTGATTTGCAAACATCAAATCGAACCACTTCGTCATTTATTCAGAATGAAAGTTCATTAGCTCTCAAATCAATGAGCACACTTCCTGTAGCAAGGAAAGGGCGTCCCAAGATTATGGGAACCTCTGAATCTGCTTCACAATCCAAGATGACAAAGTCTGCTGGAAAGATAAATGAGGAAACCTTTACCAAGACATCACATAGAATACCAACCGGTCGTTTTACCGACCTATCTGCCATAACAAGCCTCATGTTAGTTGGTGTAGGATCTCCTAACCCCAACTTCTTGTAGATCGATAATGGCATCAAGTTGATGCTGGCTCCTAAGTCACATAATGCTTTGGCAAAGTTCAAAGATCCGACGGTGCAAGGAATAGTGAAAGCTCCGGGGTCGGCCTTCTTCTGAACTATCGATCGGGTAGCAATTGCACTACAATGATGCACATCATCCTTCAGCTCATAACTTGCTGCCCTCTTCTTAGTCAAAAGATCTTTCATAAACTTCGCATACCCAGGCATTTGTTCAAGTGCCTCTACCAATGGAACATTAATGGTCAGCTGCTTCAACATAGTCATAAATTTGCGGAACTTAGTGTCATCCGCCACCTTCTTCAATCTTTGGGGAAAAGGTGGTGGTGGGTATAGAAGTGTTCTCTCCATGACTTTCTTCTCCTCTTGCTTCCGTTTTTCCATTTTTCAGGCTGCACGTCACTGGGCGTGACATCCTTGACGTCAGGATTGGTTGTTGCGGCATCTTCTCCTTTTACGTTATCATCCATGTCCGCAACTTCGTCAACCACTTTCTTGCCTTTTTCTGAAGGTTCCAGCACCTTACCACTTCTGGTAGTGATGGCCATGCATGACCCATCATTCCTTGGGTTTTGCACAGTATCGCTAGGTAAAGTGCCAGCCTTTCTTTGATTGAGTGCTGCTGAAAGTTGGCTCAGTTGCTGCTCTATTTGCTTGATTGAAGTGGAATGAGAATCAACTAGTTGTTTCATGGAATACAAATCATTAATTACCTCAGTAACTCCCGCGCTCGTTGCTTCCACTCCTTTCAATAATTTAGCCATCATGTCTTCCATACTTCCAGAATTAGATGTGGTGGTATCACGTCTACCAAGGGGAACATAAACACCACTCTTTTCATTGTTTTTTCTCCAACTACCTTGGTCCTTGTTTCCAGAATTATCATAATAGTTCCGACCTTGGTTTCCTTGGGTATTCCCACGGAAACCCCCCTGATTGTTCACGTAGTTGGCCTCCTCTTCCGAATCAGATTCGTCTCTTCCTTTTAGCGCCACAGCTTTCACTTTTTCGGTCTTCCCTGATAATAAATGCTTTGTCAGAAGATCCACTTGCGTTTTCATGTGCGCTAAATCTTGATCACGTTCTTCTTGTCTTCTTCTTTGGTCTGCAGTCATGCCTATAGATAAAGTGGGGCTTGCTACCTCGGAATCCCTGGTATGCCAAGCTCTACTTTGTTTCGTCATGCGATCTAGCATATTGCTTGCTTGACCAAAGGTGAGGTCCATAAAAGATCCTCCAGCTGCGTTATCCACCACTGGCTTAGTTATTGAATTCAAGGCTCTATACAATATCTCCATGAGGTGAACATTAGTCATGTGATGGTTTGGGCATCTCGCTAGCTTTGTCTTGAACCTCTCCCATGTTTCATGAAGAGCTTCAGTGGGAAGCTGACGAAAGTTGCTGATTTCATCTCTCAATTGTGCCCTTTTTGAAGGTGGAAAGAATCTTTCTAGGAAAGCGTCTCTCAATTGCCTCCAATTTGTAATTGAATCAGGAGTCAGCCCATTCAACCATAGTGTTGCCTCCCCAGACAGAGACAATGGAAATAGACGTAATCGAATTGCATTCTGGCCAACACCAGGGTTGTCAAAAGACTTCCATGTAGAAATAAAGTTGATGAGATGCATATTCGGATCATCGCCTGCTAGTCCACCAAACAATCCCTTGAGTTGCAATAACTGAATCATGGTGCTTGTGATGTTGAACTTGGCTCCGGGCGCTAATGGTGGTGGAATTATAGCTCCAGTGGCTCCGGCACCATCAAGATCATCATCATCATTGTCGAAAGCTGGCTGCATAGGTTGGTGATCATGTCTATACCGAGCTTGTCGACCTCTTCTGTTGGCAGGTGTTATGATTTCAGCATCACGCCTAGGGTTTAGTAACTCGTCATCACCTAAATCCTCATCGTCAGGATTTGGTGCTCGTGCAGGGTTATCAATGTTCTGCTGTTGAACCTGGGCTGCGGCAAGGGCAGCTAATCTTGCTTGTTCCTGTTGAGCAGCCATCCTTGCGATTTTAGCTTGTGCTTCCATTCTACCAATGCGTTGCGGTTCAGGATTGATTGGTAATAACGGTTGACCAGAACTTCGAGTATGGGGCATGCACTAAAATAAAAACCTGCAGTAGACAAAAACAAAAACTAAAAGTAAAAGTACGAGAATCTTTGACCAAAGGGTCTAGTAATTATCACGAACTTGATTGACACTTGTATTCCCCGGCAGCGGCGCCAATTTTTGATAACGCTCAATCTACAGCTCTCGTAGGAGTGTAAAGCGGTCGTTAGCAAATATAGAACCCAACAGGGTTGGGTGTCGATCCCACAGGGAATAGCTTGGCCAACAAGTAAGCAAAATTACTAAACTTTTGGTGCAAGTCTCGTAAGAAGGGGGGATTCTTGTTTTGCAAGTAATGTAAACAAAAGCTGAAAATAATAAAGTAAAAAGAGAGAGATTGTTACGTTGGTTGTAAACAATGAGAATTGAAGCGTTGGGGTCATGTCCACCTTCTGAGGTATACGTCTCTATTGGCTATGAGTGTGTAGAATTCTGTCATGCAATTGCTTATAGAGAATTGTAGTCGATGGTAAATCCAAGCGTCTCTCGACCTAAACAAGGACTATTTCACTTTAACTCTCTCGAGCTTAAAGCGTATCTAACGGTACGAATTCTCCAAGAGGTTAGTCCAGTTACGGCACTAGTTTTTTAATAGGAAAGGGTGTCCTACTACCTTGACATTATCTCTTTTCCAGACAAATAACTTTTCTCTCGAACAAGTTAAATGTTAGACTGGCGTATTCTTGCGTTTGCAACCGCAAAGAATGTAGATTAAGATGAAGAGAATAATGATATAAGCAATATACGTGCCTCGAACTCACAAACTCACAGCAATAGATAGTAACTCATTCGGCTTCCATAACCCCAACAGAGAGGTTTAGTTACCCATGAATGCGAAGGAGATCACGATTGACATTGTTGTGTATACCACAAGATTGATTAATTTCGTGTAGCGTAAGTGGTAGGCGTGAGGCGTGAATTCCTTAGCAAGGTAACGATTCTCTTGTTGCGGAAATTAAGAGTAGATGAATAGAAGAAGAAAACTAGAATTAATAGAAAGATTAGAAGAGTTGTAGAATTGTTTGTAGTGTAGAATAATAGAGGAGTAGAAGATGCTTTTAAATCTCTAGCATGATAGGGTATTTATAATACCCCTATCCTAATCCTACTAAGCTAATGAAATAAATAACCAAATCCTACTAGACTAATGAAATCCTTAACCCAAATGTACTAGGTTAAGGTAACATTATCATAATCCACATAAAATAATGAAATACATAACCTAATTGTACTAGGTTAATGTATCATTGTCAAAATCCAGCTTTGTGTCTGTAAGTCCCCAAAGTCTTCAGAATTGTTGTTTTAGCCCGGGACAGATTTTCCATGCAGCAGTTTTGGTCCTTAGGCGTGTAAACTCCCTTCCCTTCCTTCGTGAGCTTTCTTTTGCGTCAAGTAAGCCATAAAATGCTGAATTCTGCATCATTTATACCTGAAACTTTACTAATCATGTTTGTTAGCTCATTTACAGGAAAAGAACTAAAAGTGCATGAAATATATAATTTGTTCTCAAAACTAGGCTAAAATATGGGCAAAATATATTGATATAGGCGCGTAAATTCGCCTATCATCAGTTATCTATGATTATATGTCCGTAAATGAATTTTCAATATTTTGTTCTTCGAAGGGTGAAAAGAAATTGCAGAAGTATCTTTTCATTTTGTGATGTTATTGTATTTTGTTTCCTAATACACTGTTATAACAGATTTGTATGTTTGAGATATATAATGGTATTTAGTTGCGGTATAATTTCATGATCAAGAAAATATCTGTCTCCGAGGATTCAAATTTTGTATTAGAAATTTTAGAATTTATGTTTCACCTTCAATGTGGATAGAAATAATACTATAATTCTGGATTAACTAATCTCGAGATAAGCTATTCTGCAATTTCATTCCAAGTAAGCATAGGATAAACTCATTCTAAAACTAAATTATAGTAAAATAATTAGTTGCCTATTTTTAAAAGTAGGAGAATAATTAAATTTTCTTCTAAGCGAAGAATTTTTTAAGTCTAGAATTGAAATATATTATATAGGAAGAAGTCTAATTATAGTAAAATAATTAATTTCCTTTTTTTAATAGTAGGAGTATAATTAATTTTCCTTTTAAGAGAAGAACTTTTTCAATCAAGAATTGAAATATATGAAAATATGTTGAGAGTCATGAATTTTATTGGTATCAAGAGAGTCACGAATTTTATTGGTATTAGGAGAGTCACATTTTTTTTAAAATCTAGAATTGAAATATATGAATTATTAATGTTCTTTTCTTTTTTACTTAATTAATAAAACTATAAAATAGTAAATGGTCATAATCAATATTTAATAAAAATAAGGACTCCTAAATCTAATATGAGAACTTGTGCATGAAAAACTCCTATTTTATTTAAGTGCTACTTTATTTTTTAAAAAAAAATTATTGAGTCCAAAAATGTCTAATAAGGGGTATTAAAAGAATTAATGTAGTTCCTTAAATTATTAATTAATTTATAATAATTATAATTAAGAATTCTTAGAATATATGGTAAAGGAAATATAGAGTATAAAGTATTTCGAGAATTAAATTACACTCCTTAAATTTTAATATTGCACTAATAGTGACTAGTGAAATTAACTGCGCGTCACGCGGCTGTAAAAAATTTAGTAAATGAATATATTTCACTATTTTGTAAATGAAGTAGAATATAACATTAATATTTCAATCAAGACAGTTTAGATCTTTATTGATCTTAATTTGAGACATAGTTTTTTTTCAACAATAAAAATAAAATCCTTTGCTCCTTTTTAAGTTCCTACTTTTTCATATATACATAGTAGAACAAATAATTTAGGATATATGAGTGATGAAGTAAATGGAATAAGAGGTCATATTTTGAAATCATAATCTATGGATTAAGTTGAAAATATTAATTTCTGTTTTAACCTCTATCTTTTGTAGGAGTACTTGATCTTCTATGCAAATGTTGATTATAATTTCTATCTTGTGCCTTTAGTGTTACATTCGCTTATGACGACATTCTTTTACACATCAAATAAATATTTTTAAAAGTTATGAAAATGAAGCAAAGTAAACCGAATTATGAATAAATAAAATAAAATAATTAATTATATTAATATAAAACACAAGAATGTGACAATTGTTAATATATATTGCACTATATATGATATTTATAATATTTCTATTCCAAATATATCAATAAAAAATATTACACAGAAAAGTGGAAAGAAATCTGAACTATACTATACATCTTAACTTTTTTTTTATATATATGTACGTATGTATATAAAGGAGGCTTAGAAATATGCTGACGTGTGACATACTTCTAAGGCCTCCATTCTAATTTTTTCAGATTTTTTGACTTTTTTTTTTTTGTATTTTTCCTTATTTTATAAGTGAATAATTAATCATATTCTATCCTATTTATTAAGTATCATTAAATTCTATAACAATAATATTAATTTATTGTCAAGAAGTTATTATATTAATTAGTAATTATGAAAATAAAGCAAATTAAGCCGTAATGAATAAATAAATAAAATTAATTAATTATAATAATATAAAACACAAGAATGTGACAATTGTTAATATGATATTGCACAATATATGATATTTATAATATTTTTATTTCAAATATATTAATAAAAAATTACATAAAAAGGAGGAAAGAAATCTATACTATATTATACATCTTAAAAAAAAATCGATCGCACTACTATAAAATTACCTTAATATTGATTTTCATGATCATATTTACTTGGAGGAAGGTAAAAAATACATAAAAAAAAAAAGCATTAAAAATAAAAAAGAATATCAAATGCATAAACATGAAAGATTATTTGAGAATGAAATATTTATGATACTGTGCTATATATGATATTTATAATATTTCTATTCCAAATATATTCACAAAAAAATTACATAGAAAAGAGGAAAGAAATCTAAACTATATTATACATCTTTACAAAAAAAAATTGATCAAACTACTATAAAATTACCTTAATATTAATTTTCATGACCACATTTACTTGTAGAGGGATAACAAATATGTAAAGAAAAAAGACAAAAGTAAGAAAGAATATCAAATACATAAACACGAGAGAAGATTTAAGAATAAAATATTTTGCCTTTATATACTCTTTCTTATTACATGCTATAATTTACAAACAAAAGAGATGAAGAAGAGAGAATAATTTTGAATGGGAGTCTTCATGAGACAAATGAGTTTATATAGGTAAAATATACCATGAGGTATTATAAATTTATAAATCAATGTATAGGAGTTATAGACATAAAACTTATGGGAGTTATGGATACTATTGAATGTATAGATTTAAGAGGTATGAGTTATGAATATTTTCTCTTTTCAAATACATTTTATATAAAAAACAGTTTCTCCTTATAAATATTTTATATAAAAAATACTTCAAATATAAAAAGATATTATTATTTTATAATTAGAGAAAGATTTAAAAAATCTTTGAAAAAAAGGCGCATTACATTGTTTATACACACACTTATAGATGGATCATTGAAAGAGAGTAAATATAAAAAAAGACACAATTGGAGTGACTTTTCAATTCTATGTACAATAATTATTAATTAATATAATAACTTGTTGACAATAAATTAACATGGCTATTAAACAATTTAATGATACTTAATAAATATGATAGAATATGATTAATTATTCAATTATAAAACAAGAAAAAATACAAAAAAAAAGTCAAAAAAATGAGAAAAAAGAAAAATAGGAATGGAGGCCCAAGAAGTATGCCATATTAGCATATTCCTAAACCTCCTTTATATATATATACACACACACACACACACACACACACACACACACACTAGTTACATAAAGCCCATGCTAAGCCCGGGCCTAAACTCATGGTAAAGAATATAAAATTTAATTTTAGAAAAAATATAACTTAAGTCACATTTTTCTATTACATAATTATTTAGTTTAGTGATACGTTGATTATGTCTTGTCTGGTCAGTCATTATGATTATTAAAGTTTTTCTTGTTATAGTTGAATAACTTTTAAAGGACTTTATTTATGAGAAAGCAAGTATGAAGTGATAGCAAATACGAATAGACATAGAGTTCAATTTAAAATAAATAAATGGTGTGTTACATGCTTTAACAAAAATTTCATATTTAATAGATTTTTGATAAAAATTATTTTATCTAGGAAAATAAGTTTTTTTTAGACTTATAAAAATGATTTCGTGGAAGTAGAAAAATTATATTCTGTAATTCAGATTCATTGAGTCTTTCGCTCTTCAATACACCTTGTATTTAATAGAAATTTATTAATTTATCTCGATAATTATGATTTGAAAGTATATAATTGACAACTATTATGTTGTATAGTTAATTGATGATAAAAATAATATTGGAAGAAATTAAAATAATAAACCTCTCTTTATTTGCTAAATAATAAGTAAAAAGAAAATTTTATTTTTAGTACAAGGGTCAAGAAAAATGAAAAAGAGAAAAGAGTACTCTCTCAATTCCTTCTTACTTATTTTTTTGACTTGACAAATAACTTAAAATTTTAATATATTAAGAGTAAAACATATGAAATTATCCTTATTAATTATGTTTTAAAAAATTTAAGTTTGGCTATGAATACTTTATGTAATTACTTGATAATAATAATAATATAAAAATAATTATAAATCTTTCAGGATTTACTAAAATAAATAAGAAAAAGTTTAATTATTAATATAAGAAATAAATAAAAAAGAACAAGTAATTTAATGAGGAACAAGAAGAGATCTATAAAAAAAATACTATATATAGTTCAATTACAAAGATTCAAATAAAAATATTTTAAAATAAATAATAAATGAGGATAAATGTAACAAAATGTATGAAAAAAAACAAACATGTGTGGCTATTTAATTGCACCAAAAAATTTGTGAGGACTACCAAAAAGGAAGATTCTCCCTTATATATATAGTTATATATATAGATTGGTTCTCTTCTATATTCTTCCTCTTCTTCTTACTATCCCTCTTGTTGACTGTGTACATGAATACTAGTAGAATTTTATATTTTTTTGTTAATTTTTTTTTGTGGTTGATTATTGTGAGTTTAGATTTTAAATGATAAGAGTTCTAGGTGACATAACTTTTGTGTATTTTCATGCTTAAATTGGTAACAACATACATACTACCTTGAATAATGATTATTAGTATAACAAATTGAGATAGAGGATGTCATGACCCAAAATAGGATCATGACCGGCGCTAAGGAGGTTAGAACTCCAAAGCAAGCCTCATCAGTATTCTACATAAAATCGGGCAGAGTTACCCCTGTTTTTGGACCTATCAAGAAAATTTTCTGTCTCAAATCAACAACACAACAACCTAAAATCACAACCAACTCACCAATAACACCAACACAATTCACCAAAATCATCAACAACCCAGTCACCACAAAATAACAATACAAAATCCATCACTAAACTATGTAAAGAAGTCAATACTTCACAAGTTCATAATAATGAAAGAATACCCAAACTCTAAAGACATGACTATGGAACGACTCTAAGAGTTTTTGAGGAAAAGAACATAACAAATAAATAAATTACTGTCCACCCAAATAAATGCGGGGCTCACCAGAAATATGTCAACTCGAATCCTCTAGCTAACGAGATCCTCACCAACGTCATTTGCATTTTCTATAAAAATAATAGCAGGGAGTGAGATGCTAACCCACTAAGTAATAACACTTAACCACAATCGTTTTAATGGGGACAAGTCATAAGACATCATGAAATAAATGCTCCTTCAAAAAATAGAAATGATAAACAACATCATTTGTTTCATGTAAGCAAGATGGACTAATTATTTAGTAATAAACTCATTAAGCATTGTATCGTATCAAATATTACATATTTGGGAGGTTTTAAAAAATGAATAATGTAATTGGTATGACATTCTACTTCAAGAATAGCCAATAACAGTGGACCCCTCGTGAAGGAGTCAAATATCATATATGTAGGTCCCTACTCGAGGGAGATTAGTAACAATATAATAATTCTACCTTCCCACTAGCGAGGACAATAACAATAACCAGTAAATACAGGGTGCACCAGGTCTAACGAACCCGTTGTTAGCTACGGAATTCAAATCAAGGTCTATTCCTATTTATACTTTCTTTGTAAATAGTAGGTACTCATAAAAAGCATTTTCAAAATATTGCATAGCATTTAAGTTCATGTCAAATCATATTACATATAAACATGAGCAAAACACATGGCAAAATACTTATGTCTCAAGTAAATGAAATAACATTCACCGTAACAGTATCATATCACAATAACTATTTCAATATCATATCAAGTAAAAGACTTTCCCTATATCCAATATCACAATACAAACTCGGGCATGGCCGTGACGGATAAGTTTGATCAAATTCTAAGAGTCAAAACACAAAGATCAAAACATCCCTCCACTATCCACAAACGCCGCTAACCAGAATACCAATTAAGTCGGGACATGCCCCCGATTATGATAAAAATGAATTCAAAAAGTAATACTATGAAAATACCAAAAATATGAAATGGTCGGGCCTTTCAAATGATGAAGTATCACCACTTCACAGCTGATCAACAAAAGAACTCAACCACCTAACATTGCACAGGAGCAACAAAAAAGCCCTCAGACCCTACATCATAAAATGATGCAATGTCCAGGGATGGTCAATGGGGTGAGCACTGGCATATAACTTAGAAGATAGAGACAAAATAATTCAATTACCAAAATCCATTCATAAACCATATGCACCACATTCATATACATATATATAGGATGTCGGGATAGGGATAAGGGTCATGAACATGAGAGTTTAAAAATTTAACCTGAACTATGTAGCCTGCTCCGTCCTAAAGGTATCCATTGGCTATATGGGTCCATCTCCCCTTGTAGGAAGGGCTCCATTACGTGTTAGCTACATGAACTGAGAAAAAACTGAGGAAAGGATAAATACACTAAGGCTATAGCCCTCCAAATATATATATATATATATATATATATATATATATATATATATATATATATATATATATATATATATATATATATATAAAGTGCACACCAAGCACACGGTCACAGGGACCTCCAACACCGACAAACGTGGTTTTCAGTGTTGATCCCTCCGGGACCTACACCTTCACGGTGATATACACAATTTCCTTTAAGCCCAAATTAGAACAGTTGCACATAAACCAACCATTAACCCAGGAGTCTTTCATTAAGGCATTTAAAAACTTGGTATCGTCAAACCAATATGCTTGCAAGTTAAATCAATTATGTAAACCAATCCATATAACCAAATTGACTCTCAAGTTCCATTTATAATCCAAACCATGGAAACCACGACCATCCAAATCCATTTTTATATCCATTTTTCCTTTAATGCAATGCAAAGGGTTCAAAAATAAGTTAAGCCATGTAATTATCCATATTCAAAATCAAGTTTACAACGTGGGTTGAGGTTAATGCCATTATTAAACCAAAATTTCATCAATTTGGGGAAACCCATGTCTTTCATTTCAACTATTTGAATAATGTACCAATTCAGTCCTAAAAATCATCAATTAAAGCATAATAAACAATTTAAAACATGGGATAAGTAAGTTAAGTAATAACAATTAAAACCCATCAACCCAATTTCAAATCCAACAATTCAAAATATATGAATATTGATTAAATAGATGCCACAATGTAAATATGCAGATTAGGAATGATCAACATGCATGAAATATAGAATAATTCAGAGAGAATTCAAAATTTAGAGCTTGAACAATGAATTTCTTGTGAAACCATTGAGCTTTCTTAGGTTTTTAGTTAGAGAGGAAAAAGAATGATTTTGATCTTTTAAAATTGAAGGAAAATGGTTGATTTTGTGTTTAAAAATCGTACAAGGGGTAAAAAGAGCAAAAGCCCTTCACCCCAAGTGCAAAAAAATTGGATGAAATTAACAAAGTGGTGTGGCACACCTTTATCGCGGAGGGTAGCTTCCATGCCACGCCCTTTATCGCGGAGGTTATCCTCTGTGGCACACTACTATTGTGGACCCTCACTGCCTCAGGGTCCCAAAATGACTTCGAACTCCTTCCGAGAATTCTAAAACTTTTCAAAAACACCCTTTCAATAGCGCTAAATATAATTCAAGTCAAAAATTGACATTACACATGCGGGAGGATAAAAAATAATATTGTTGAAATTTTGTGGGGTCTTACATTATTCCCCCCTTTGGATCATTCGTCCTCGAATGATGAGTTAGGACACTTTTAGCATGATAATCTCTATAATAGATCAAAATCAAATGAAAAATTTTAAATACGACAATAGAGAATTGAAAATTATACCTTAAGTACTTTCATCCAATCTGGGGAAGAAGAACGAATACTTGGCTTTTATATTTTCTTCAGCTTCCTATGTAGCCTCTTCTATCTTTTGATTTCTCTAAAGAACCTTCACTGAAGCTACATCCTTGGTCCACAATCTACGAAGTTGCGTATCCAATATCTCAATCGGGACTTCCTCAATAGACAAAAAATCCATAACACTAACATCCTCAATAGGCACTATCAAAGAAGGGCCACCCACATACTTCTTCAACATAGACACATGAAAAATAGGATGAATAGAAGCCAAAATCGTTGGTAACTCTAATTCATAAGCGACATTCCCAATACTCCTCAAAATCTGTTATGGATCAATGTAATAGGGATTGAGCTTCCCCTTCTTCCCAAATCTCATGGCTCATTTCATAGGAGGCACTTTCAAGAATACCCAATCATTTACTTCAAACTCTAACTCCCTTCGCCTCACATCCACATAAGACTTTTGGCGACCTTGAGCAGTCTTAAGTCTTTCTCTAATCACCTTCACCTTTTCCATGGATTAATGAACCAAGTTTGGGCCAAACAACCCAGTTTTACCCACCTCAAACCATCCAATAGGAGACCTGCACCTTCTACCATAAAAAGCCTCAAAAGGTGCTATTTGGACACTATAATGATAACTATTATTGTTAGAAAACTCAATAAGAGACAAATGATCAAACCAACTACCTTTAAAGTCAATCACACAGGACCTTAGCATATCCTCTAAAGTTTGAATAGTCTATTCCACTTGTCCATCCATTTGAGGCTGAAAAGTGGTGCTAAGGTTCACCTGAGTACCTAAACCTTTCTTAAAAAAATGCCAGAAGTGAGAAGAAAACTGCGTACCTCAGTCTGAAATAATGGACACCGGCGCATTATAAAACTTTATTATCTGCTGAATGAACAACTTAGCATAATCCTCTCCCAAATAATTAGTCCTCATAAGCAAAAAGTGAGAAGACTTAGTCATTCTATCCACAATAACCCAAATAGAATTATACGAATTATGAGATTACGGAAGACCCATAATGAAGTCCATATTAATCATATTCCACTTCCACACAGGCAACTCTATCTCTTGGGACATGACACCAGGCCTCAAATGCTTAACCGTGACTTGCTGACAAACCATACACTATTTAACAAAATTTTCTATAGCTCTCTTCAAAGCATTTCACGAGTAAATTTCCTTAAAGTCATGATACAGATTAGTTGAACCCAAATGAACCGCATATCTAGGCTCATAAGCTTCGGTCAAAATCCTTTCCTGTAGCCAATCTACATCAGGAACACACAACCTTTCTTGATACCTTTAGATACCATCTTTCCTAATCTCTAAAGCCATAACTTTTTTCTGACCCACGTCATCCTTAATTTTTATAAGTATGGGATCCATAACCTGTTTCTCCTTCACCTCAACACCAATAGATGATTTAACTATTTCCTAAATAATCACTCTTCCATCCTCAGAGTCCAAAAGATGAACTCCCAAGTTAGCCAGCCTGTGAATATCCTTCACCAATCCTCTATTCTACTCATCAATATGAGATAAGATCCCCATATACAACCTACTAAGAGCATCAACAACAATATTAGCTTTACCTGGATGGTAGTGTAAGCTCATGTCGTAGTCCTTCAGTAGATTGAGCCATTTCCTTTTCCTGAGGTTCAATTTTTTATGCGTAAACACATACTGCAAGCTATTATGAGATGAATAAATATCCATATGCACTCCATACAGAAAATGGTGCTAAATTTTTAATGCAAAGACCACAGCCGCCAACTCTAGATTATAAGTCAGATAATTCCTCTCATAAACCTTAAGTTGTCGAGAAGCATAGTCCACAACCTTACTATGTTACATCAACACATAACCTAGTGCCACACGGGACGTATCACAATACACAAAAATCATCAGTACCCTAAGGCAGGGTCAAAACTGGCGGAAAAGTAAACTTATTCTTCAACTTTTCAAACCTACCCTTACAAGCATCAAACTACAAAAACTTGATCTTTTTCTGAGTCAACCTTGTCAGCAGAGCAACAATAGAAGAGAAACTCTCCACAAACCTCCTATAATACCCAATCAAGCCCAAAAAACTCCTAATGTTAGTTGGAGTCATGGGTCTAGGCCACCTTTTAACTGCCTCAACTTTCAGTGGATCCATCTTGATCCCTTTGCTAGAAACAACTTGCCTGAGAAAGGTCACAAAACTTAACCAAAATTCACACTTGGAAAATTTTGCATACAACTTCTAGTCTTTAAGAGTCTACAACACAATTTGGAGGTGAGTGGCATAATCTTCATCACTCTTAAAGTACACCAAGAAGTCATCAATAAAGAATACACTAAACAAATCCAGAAATTACCTCAAAACTCGATTCATAAGATCCATGAAATCAGCTAGAGTATTAATCAACCCAAATAACATAACCAAAAATTCGTAGTGACCATACTGAGTTTAGAAAGTAGTCTTGGGAATAACAACCTACTTAATTTTCTACTGATGATATCCTGAACAAAATCAATCTTAGAAAAACATCTGGCACCCTGAAGCTGATTGAAAAGGTCATAACTTCTAGGAAGAGGGTACTTATTTTTCATGGACACCTTATTCAACTGACAGTAATCAATACATATCTGAAGAGACCCATTTTTTTTTTTGCATAAAAAGTATAGGAGAACCCTACGTGGAAACACTGGGATTAATAAAGACCTTAATAAGAAGATCCTTTAACTGCTCCTTTAGTTCAGATGGAGCCATTTTATAAGGAGAAATAAAAATGGGATGGGTATCCGATAGAAGATCAATCCCAAGATCTATTTCCCTATCAGGAGGAATTCCAGGAATATCACCGAGAAAAACTTCAGGAAACTGATTTACCACAGGGACAAATTTCAAAGAGGAACTCTCAGAGTTAGAATCCTTAACTCAAACTAGATGATATAGACACCCTTTAGAAATCAATTTCTGAACTCTAAGATTAAAGACAACCTTCCCTTTGGGTACTAACAAAATCCCTTTCCATTTAGTTACCGTCTCATTAGGAAAATGGAATCTAGCCTTTCAAGTCCTTTAATCTAGAGAATCATAGCACGAATGAAGACAATATATCCCCAAGATAACATCAAAATTCACTATATTAAGATTTATTAAATCCACCAATGTCTCCCTATTAAGAATGGAGACCACACAACCCCTATAAATTTTTCTAGCAACAATAAAATCACCCATAGGAGTAGAAACAAAAAAGGGGTTAAAAATATTTTCAGGACCAAAACCAAAGTATACATCTACAAATTGGGTCACATAAGATAGAGTAGAACCTAGATCAAGAAAATTATAAACATCATGAGAGGAGTTGTAACATACCAGTAACAACATCTAGGGATGCCTCAAATTCCTGATGAGTAGCAAGTGCATAGAGATGATTTTAGATAGTGCTAGTACCTGAGGTGGCACCCATAGGTTCCAGAGTCGAAGAAATGGTAACCAAAATCTTATTAGCCCGGTAGCAAACCTGGCTGAATGATAATCTCACTACATATGTCCAAGCTGACCACAAATATAATACCAATTTTTCCCCTCCTCACATTATCAATGGTGAAGCTGCCTAGAAAATTAACAAGGAGGATAAGGTGGGGCTGACTGATTTTCGCTTACCTGAGATTGGGCACCCTATTCCTTAGGACCGATGCTATTCCTTATGATATGGTAATCATATCAATATAATTCTCTTATTGGTCGTGCCACTTCAGATCAATAGGACATTATTAATAGTTGGTTTTCTATGAAATTCATAGCTAATGGTACCATGATGGTTAAAAATTCATACTTTATCCAAATTTCAGAATTTAATCCATATTTGTCAATAATCAAGTAAGTAAAGAGGTCTGATTAGGAAAATCTTTTAGATATACTATAACTCTTTCTATTTAGACCAAAGCTTGATTCCTATTTCTCCTCTAAGTCTTTTTTGTCGGATTTGCTTTGTTGAACCTTTCAAGTTCTCAATTTAAACTCAAAACTCATAAAATACCATATATGTATGTTAATAATTGAGATAGAGGTAAGAACATATATTTACCTTTTGATTTAGGGCATTGAAGATGAAGCAAACAATACCTCTAACGTGATTTTTTACCGACCAATTGCTACTTCTATTTGCTACAGAAGAGGTTTTTTTTTTCTTTCTTGGGTTGTTGTATCTGTGAAATACCCCAATTCCCCTAATCCCTCTTACTTTTGATTTTCTCACGCATAGATGGGCTTAATCCCATTTCATTTCTTTTTAAAAATCTTATTTTTTTTTTCTAATTTTACTCTTATGCCTTTTTTAACGGGGTATCGCATTTTCCCCAGCTTAAGAAATTTGGTACCCAAATTTAAAAACAAGTGCATACCAATAGACTAAAACCCGTGAGGATACGTGAGTCTCATATCCTTCTCTAACTCCCATGTATCTTTTTTAATAGTATGGTTCTTCCCTAAGAATTTCATGGACACAAACTCCTTTGACCAAAACTTTCTTACTTGATGATCAATAATAGCCATTGGTTCCTTCTCATACATTAAATTCTCATCAAGCTGCAGGGTCGGTTCTTCAAGAACGCGAGAAGAATCTGATATACATTTCCTAGGCATAGAGACATGGAACACTGGATAAATAAAAGGTATCTCAGGAGGGAGTGCCAAATGATACGCTACTCCTTTTATACGCTCAAGTATCTCATAGGTTCCTATACATCTCAGGCTCAATTTACCTCTTTTTTTGAATTGCATCATACCTTTGATAAGAGAGACGCATAGAAAAATATTATCCCTAACTGTGACACTAAATCTCTTCTCCTATAGTCTACATAGGACTTTTGTCTGCTTTAAGCTATGAGAAACCTCTGTCTAATAAGTTAGACCTTGTCTTTTCTTGTACCAAGTATAGTCCTAATATCTTAGCCTCTCCAATTTATGAACCACCCGATAGGAGAATGGCATCGCCTACCATACAAAACTTTATATGGAGCTATCTGAATGTTTGATTGAAAACTATTATTGTAAGTGAATACAAAAAATAATAAGTAAGTATCCCAACTACCTCCAAAATCAATGATGTATATTCAACATATCCTTTAAAATTTGTATAGTATGCTCGACTCATTGTCCGTCTGTAGATGAAATACAGTACTAAGATCTGATCGGGTACCCAATATTTCTTAGAAATATCTCCAAAAACGTAAAGTGAACTATGATCCTCTGTCAGAAATGATGGATAATAGAACTCCATAAAGTTGGATAATTTCATCCATAAATAACTAAGCATACTTCACTCCGCTATATGTAGTCTTTACTGGCAAGAAGTGAGCTAATTTAGTAAGTTGATCTATAATTACCTATACAAAGCCATAGCCTTTAATGGTTCATGGGTCCCAATTATAAAATCCATGGTGACTCTTTCCCATTTCCAATTTGGAATCATGATCTCTTGTAATAATCTTGTTGGTCGCTGATGCTCCACTTTAACCTATTGACAAGTCAAACAACTAGAAATAAAGTTAGCAACATCCTTCATCATTCCTTTTCACCAATATAATTTCTTTAAGTCATGATACATCTTAGTTAAGTCAGAATGTATGGTGTATCTAGAATTGTGATCTTTCTCAAGAATGGCTCATCTTAACCCATCTGCAGCTGGTACACATAATCGATTACCCAATCAGAGAATACTGCCACAATCAATACTCATCATATTATTTTGACCATCTAAGACTTCATCTCAATATTTTCACAATTGTACATCCTCATATTGAGTGGTACTTATGTACTTAACCAAAGAAGATTTAGCTTGAACACACACCAACAATACCCCTGACTTTTCAACACTAAACTTTACACCTTTCCTTCAAGTTTCTATATATATTTTGCCAATTTTCTTTTTTTTTTGGAGCTATATATGCAAAACTACCCATAGATTTCCTGCTTAAAGCATTAACCACAACATTAGCTTTTCCAGGATGATACATGATTTCACAATCATAATCCTTGAGTAGCTGCATCCACCGACGTTGTTGAAGATTTAGGTCTCTCTACTGGAAAATTTACTTCAAGCTCTTATGATTGGTATAAATCTCATAAGTCTCCCCGCATAAGTAATGCCTCAAAATCTTAAAAGCACATACTACTGCAGTCATCTCTAAATCATGTGTAGGATAGTTTAGCTCATGTTTCTTCAAATGTCTCAAAGCATAAGCAATAACATGATCATGTTGCATGAGAACACATCCCAATACAACCCTCAAAGTATCAAAGAATACCTTAAATCCTACAGAACCTGATGGTAAGGCTAATACTGGTGTAGTGGTCAATCATGTTTTTGATTTTTGAAATCTCTGCTCATATTCTTTCGTCCATTGAAACTAACATTATTTAGGGTCAATCTAGTAAATGGAGCTTCTATCTTAGAGAAATCCTGGACAAAACACCTATAATAATTTGCCAAACCTGTGAAGTTGCAAATCTCTGTAGGTGTAGTAGGTTTAGGACATTTCTGCACTACTTTTGTTTCTTTTAGAATCCTTCATGATTCCATATTTGGTGACAACATTCCCCAAAAATGATATGAATCTAGCCAAAATTCAAACTTTGAGAAATTAGCATAAAGCTTATGTTCTCATAATGTCTGCAATAAAGTCATTAGATGATTCTCATGTTCTTCCAGGCTACGAGAATATATCAAAATATCATCAATAAATACTATCACAATTTTTTTCAAAACGGCCTGCTTCCCTATTCATCAAGTCCATGAATGCAGCAGGAGCATTAATTAACCCAAAAGGCATCACAAGGATCTCATAATGCCTATATCAAGTTCTAAATATTGTCTTAGATATATCTTCCTCACTGATTCTAAGATGATGATAACCCGATCAAATATCAATCTTTAAAAAATGGACAGCTTCTTGTAATTGATCAAACAGGTCCTCTATACCAGGCAATGGATACTTATTATGTATTGTTACCTTGTTTAATTGCCTGTAGTAAATACACATTCTTAGAGACCCATATTTCTTATTTATGAACAAAACTGGTGAACCCTAGGGTGATACACTTGGTCAAATAAAACTCTAATCCAGCAAGTCCTGCAACTGTTGTTTGAGCTCCTTTAACTCTGCTGGTGCCATATGATATTAGGGTATAGATATTGTCATAGTTTTAGGTGCCAAATTAATATCGAAGTCTATCTCTCATATTGGAGGTAGTCTTGGAAAATCCTAAGGAAAAACATTATAAAATTCCTTCATAATAGGTATCTCCTCCAAACTAAGAGCCCCTCCTCTAACATCACTTACCATAGCTAAGAGACCCATGAAACCTTTCTTCAATAGTCGTTGGGTTTTCATAAAAGATATCACTTTACTAACCTTTGGAACTTGACCCTTTTTTAATACAAAACTAGGTTCGATGGGTATCTCAAACTGAACTATCTTTCAATGACAATCTATAGTAGAATACCAGGGAGATAACCAATCCAAGCCCATTAACACATCAAAGTCAATTATATTAAGTACAATCAAATCAACAAGAGTATCTCTACCTTCTACTATAATCTGGAAATCATGATACACATACTCAACTAATAAAGAATCTCTCATAGGAGTAGAAACAAGAAAAGGAAAATTTAACATCTCTATCTATATATCAAATCTCACAGCAAAGTATGAGGACACGTGATCTTAGGTGAATTTATGCACCTAAGTATCATTATCTATGCTTGTTTAGCCTTGTTTTAAGGACTTCTTGTGTGCTTAATAAGTGGTTAATGATATAATTAATCATCTAAGTGTTTTAAATACTGGATTATAATGTTTAATATGTGTTTTAAACAATTTTGGAATCAATTGGGTCACTTAGAGTTTAGACGAGAAAAGTAGTATTACTAGCTTGAGCTATGTGTTGTTCTAGTTGATCTCGTGGATTCTAGTGTGTTTAATGAGTTCCTAAGGGTACGATTATGTAATTATGTATGGAATAAATTTTTTATAGTGTTTAAGGTTCAATTGAAACAATCCAAGAGTCAAAACAATAAGTTAAACATCAAAGGACAAAACTACTATTCTTAGCTTAAGTTTCTAGTTCATCGTCCTGAATTGTATGTTGTTTTGAGCTCTAATATGTGATGTTTGATTCTGTAGAATTCTTGGTGAGTTTATAATTATGATATACGTATGATACAAAATCTGTAAATCAAGTGTAAACAACACTACGAGTCTTGGAATGGATGGACAAACACATGGGACAAGATTTGATCAAAACGAACGTTTTGGAGTCATTGGCGTGCCATGGAGCTTAGGCACAGAATTATGGCCATTCCATGGACTTGGTTTCATAATAAATGACCAATTACAGTGTTTAACAGATATTAGGGAGTGCCACAAACCCTATGCACCGCGATAAGGGAGTGGCACGCTCCTATATCAAAATTGGCAGCTTGTGTGCTCCTATAAATAGGACCCTTAAACATCATGTTACACACCTTGGACAACCTTGGGACTTTAAGTGAGGATGGATAATACTTCAATTAGGGTTTTTATTCAATTAATTTGGTTTGTTTGTGGATCTGAACATGTATTAATTCATTGTAATTACAGTTATGTCCATGAGCTGCTAAAACACTTTTCCAGGGTTAAGGCCAAAACATGAGTATTATTGTTATAAACTGATTTGGTTTGGTTTTTTTATAATATTTAGTTCTTTATTTATCATTTTTACAGCTATTTAAAGAATTCAAAACCCTTAGAATACATTCATAATCATCTTGTGAATCCGAGAGGAGGAACAAGAGGATAGAACGTGGGATAGAAAGAATAGGATTGTAATCTTCTAATTAAATGAAGTTATAAGTTGAATTTAGGATAGGAATATTCCTAAGTTCCCTATTTGGTTCACTTATGGGATGAAATCTTAATGCATTTAACTTAGTTCTCACATTCCTGCTCAATAATGTAGTTGTGGGGCTAAATTAGATAGGTGATTAGAGGCTCGAAAGACCATGATCATAAAATCAACCCCATGAATCAACAACCAAGATATTTAACCTAACCAAAGAAGTTCTATAGAGTAGTATGATTGTTCAAAAAGCCTTAACCTTGGGTTTCTCCCCATTACTATCCAAAGCCTTTATTTTACCGCATTGTTTAATTTACTCTCAGTTTTAACTTTCAAACTCTTTCGATTACGATAACACTTGGTTAATTGTAATAGTGAAATAGAATTGGATAGTTGTCATCACAAGTATCTGAGGGATTGATACTTGGATTGTAAAAGTCCACTATATTACTTTGTTAGACCACGTACACTTGTGTGTGTGCTTGGCACAACAAGTTTTTGGCGTTGTTTCCATAAGTGACATAGCACGTCAAAATTCTGGAGGCTTACTGGAACAACCTCTATGAAATTTTCCTCTTGGCATGCCACAACCTTATCATAGAGGATAGGGTCTGTGGCATGTTCCTATCGTGCAGTTCCACTGTTTTGTCACTTTGGTGAATTCAGTTCCCCTTTTTTCTTGCCTTTATTTTTCATCAACTAAATAAGCATTATCATACCTGGTAGCCTCCCAAAAACACAATTTAATCACTTTGATTCCTTCCCCATGTCAAGAGGTGTATCATTCCTACAAATCTCATTAAAAACAACAAAAAAGAAATAATGGGTTGCCTCCCACCTAGCGCCTTAGTTTCGGTCGTGGCTCGACACTTTTTTTGTATTTTTGATTTCTTTTTCTTCTTTTTTCAAATAAAAAGGACAAACTACACTATTAAGTTACATTTGTGGGTTGCCTCCCATTCAGCACTTTATTTAGTGTCGTGACACGACCAAACTTAGTTTCATTCCTCTAAAAATGTGATAGATGTCTTATGTCTATCCACATGATCTGCCCAATAATGTTTGACCCTCTGTCCATTCACCAGAAATGTAGTGTTTTTGTCTTCTTTCCAAAACTCAACAGCCTCGTGAGGTATCATTCCTACCACTTTAAATGGCCCACACCACTTGTACCTCAATTTACCAAGAAACAACTTCATCCTTGAATTGAATAACAAAACTTTCTGGACAGGCTCAAAGACTCAAGTTAGGATCTGCTTATCATGCCACCTTTTGGTCTTTTTGTTATACAAGTTCGCATTTTCATAGGGATGTAAGCAAAACTCATCAAGATCATTCAACTGTAGCATCCTCTTCTCCCCTGAAATCTCCAGATTAAGATTCAATTTCTTTACTGCCTAATAAGCTTGATGTTCAATCTCTATAGGTAAGTGACATGCTTTCCCATACATCAATCTATATGGAGAGGTCCCAATAGGAATTTTATAGGATGCCCTATACGCCCATAATGCAACATCCAGTTTTATCAACCAATCTTGGCATTGACCATTAACTATTTTTTAAAGAATCTGCATAATTTCTCGATTAGATACCTCCACTTGACCACTCATTTGTGGGTGATACATTGTGTCTACTTGTGTCAAAACCCAAATTTTTCCAGCATGTTCTTAAACCAATGATTCACAAAATGAGTTCCTATAACTAATGATCACTCTGGGTGTGCTGAAATGAAAGAATATATCCTTCTTGACAAATTTCATCACCACTCTAGCATCATTGGTGGAGAGAGCTACAGCCTCTACCCACTTGGACACATTATCTACATCTACCAAAATAGACACATTACCATATGATAGTGGAAATGGTACCATAAAATCAATACCCCATACATAAAAAATCTACACTTCAAGAATATTATTCAGGGGCATTTCATGGAGCCTTGAAATAGTGCCTATTTTCTGGCATTGATCACATTCTTTTACATAAGCAACAACATCTGTGAATAGTTTGGTCCAAAAGAAACTTGATTGTAATACCTTGTGTGTTGTTTGTTCACCTCCATGATGACCTCCATACGAAGATGAATGACAACACTCCAGCACTTGGTTGGACTCAGCTTTTGAATACATCTTATCACTACTCGATCAACCTCCTACTTGAACAAATGATATGGATCAAGCTACAAAAGATAGAAATCTACCTAAGAAAGCAAAAGATAATCAATGCAAGAAAGTAAAGATAGGTAAATGGACATAAGAAACTACAAAGAATTAAGAACCAATGAGTGTATCAAACTCAAAGACCCTTAAACTAGTAGAATCGAACACCAATTTCTTACGTAGACCTCAAAGGAATCAGGATCTCGAGCAACCCACATTTCTAAAAAAGATGTCAACACAAGCTAATCCAAGCTTGAAATTCACTCTCAAAGGACAACTCATTCATATATCATCAAAAGTTGCAAATGAAATGACTAAGGCCTATATTTATAGTGTTTTCCTTTGCCTAAAATAGCCTATTACAAAAATATCCCAAAGTGACTATTTTTTAAATAATCCACATGGGCTCTTCAAAGTATGCTCCAAGATCCAAGCAACTATTCACACGTAGAATTGTTGGTTTAGGAGCCTACAAGGTGTCCACCGAATGCACCCTTGATCTCGTGGATTGATCTTGGCTTGGACCTCTTTCTATTGACCTCGAAAGATGTAGTCAAAAATTTTAAGGCCAATTCGGATCGTATCATCCTACCCTTCTTAAAAAGGATTCATCTTCAAATCCAAACCTTGCAAAACAAAAATAAGGACAAACAAACACAAATTCCTCAAGGCATGAGGGTTTGGGTTAGTACAATCAATCATATCATCATGCCAAGTTTGCACACACTTTACATATAACCAAGCATTCTTCAAGACATTGAAAGAAAAGTCAACATTTAAAGTGCAAAGGGGTTGGCTACGAAAAACATCAAGAATTTCCTCTAAGTTAGTTCCATTAACAATGTAACCAAGAAAATCATCACAGATTGGAACAACTAAAGGTTACAAGGAGGTTTAAGGGAATAAATTACCCTTCCAATCATGGGAAACTAGATTTACACACAAAATATGCTTAGCATCAGCATAACCATGCTCATACAATTCACACAAGTCATTCCCAAATATGGTTTGAAAGGAATCAACATCACCTAGGTAGGTTTTTAAGTCAAATACATTTAAAATATTATCTACCTTAGAATAAATGTCAGCATGAATCCAAGGAAAACTAGAAACAAGAGGGGGTAGTTTCATACCTTAGGAGAAAATACTTGAGCTTGATCTCTTGCCATCTAAAACTCCACCATGGGGAGTCATTCTCTTATGCATCAACTTGGAAGTTGGCACAATGCTAGTGATGAATATAGTGAATAACAAGTGCTTGGGTTTGGCACTAAGCTCTCCTTCTTGATTCCAAAGCTCCTCATATTCACCAATTGTATCACTCCTTACCATGAGGTTAAAATTTAATATCTCTCCCTCTTCAGGCCGAACATCTTCATTGGGAGATTTCATCATTAATCCACAAGGTATAAAAAGGTCCCCTTCAATTTTTGCTAATTACCCTTCATTTCGAAGGTCATCATTATCTTGAGGGATTTCCATACCACCATCATTTTTGGTCACCTTATCCCTAACAAAGAAATGATCACCCTCCACCAATATAATGTTCCTTCGGTTGGGGTATTCACTAGCCTTGTTACCCCAACCTTGACATTTAAAGCAAGTAATACCTTTAGAATTGGGATTAGAAGATGGACACCTTTGGATTGCCTTATCAATAGGCTTCATCTCTAAGGACTTGTTGAAATACTTGTCCTTGTTCCGCTCGGAGGAAGTAGAAGAATTGTAACCTTTATTGAAGGACTTCTTGGCACTGTTGTTCCTTTCAACTTTAATGGCCGCATCAACAAGATCTTTGATTTGGTCAAACTTATGGAAAACTAGTTGAGAAACAACTTCATAATCTAAACCACCTTTGAACCAAGCCATACAATGATTTGGGGGTTTGGTAATCTCAAGGCGAAGGATCAACTTTTGAAACTCCTTATAATAGTCTTCAATACCTCTACTCATTGTCTCAATTGTAGAGCCTTGTTAGTTTCTCTTGCTTAAAACTTTCCATAACATACCTCTCTCTCATATGTTCCTTCAATTCATCCCAATCCGGAAGGTTGGGATTACCATTTCTTTCCGTTTGTACTTTTTTTATCTCCCACCAAGTAGAAGCATACCCATAAAGTTGAGCAATCATGTGGGCAACTTTCTTATGTCCAGTTATCTCATTAAGTTAGAAGATCTTATTACATTATAGTTCCCAGTCAAGGTGGATAGATGGATCATTATTTCCTTTAAAGGTAGAAAGAGTGATCTAGATGGAGTTGAGACCCGTGTCTCTACCCAAATTTCATCCTTGATTCCATTGATAATCTCCTTGTACTTGAGGATGGTGTCCCAAGTTTCCTCTTCCATGTGGAATTGGACCAAACCTTCTTTCTCGTCCTCTGTGTCCTCCTCCTGAAGCTCCTCTTCTATTTTGTACAAATTCTGCAAAGAGAGCTACTTCATCTAACTCCTCATTTCCTATATAAGGTCCCTCACCTTCTACATCATCAATTTAGATTAGTTGGTTGCAATTATTCGGGACTCTAGGTGGTTGGCTTTGGTTAAATGGGGATCTCGATAGTTCTTAGGGAATTTGGACGTGGGGTTATTAGTTTTGTGGAGCTTCTTGGTGGACTTGGTTGAATTGTTGTTGTAGTGGACGAATGGGGTTTCGGTTATTTGGATAAGTAGTGGCTTGGATGATGGGTTCATGTATTTGTCTAGGTGGATTGAATATTTGGTAAAGTGTTTTCAGAGTTATAGTAGTGGAGGTATTGGGAGCATGACCACTAGAGGAAGCATGATAGTTTTGTGGGGTGGATGTGGTGGAGTTTATTTAGACTTCCAAGGTGTCCATTCTTTGTAAGAGAGACCCTTCCATCCCTTCCATTCTTTCTATTCTACTGTCCATTCTACTTTCATGGAATTCAAATTGTCTATCTATGGCATCAAACCTTTCCATGAGTGATCTAACCCAACTAGGCATCTCACTTTCATCTTCTATTGTACCTATTAAAATAAATACTAAACAAAAATTAAAAAAACAACAAATAAGTTAAAGGTTAGAAAATCAACCCCACAAGCTCTCAAAGTTCATACCTTTGATTGTCACTCAATTGGAGTTGCAAGTGTTGATAGCTCGTTTGTACTCCAATGAGATAACTTGGTACCAATTGTGGCTTGAGGTTGGAATGGATTTTTGTTTGAAAGACTCAAATAAACAAAAAATTGTGTTTGGGCGTGAATAAAAAACTAACAACGAAGTGAAAAGAGAAAATTTAGAAAGAAATAGGACAATGAAAGAAAGGACTCAAAAACTAATTCAAAACTAAGTAGATTGATTAATAGCCATTAATTAGTGTTAGAATAAAAGAAAAGAAGTTAAAGAATCAAAGAAAATAAACTAAGAGCCTAAATTTTAGCTTAGGCAATTTGGACGGTTGAGTGACGTGGGCTGCCTTAAATGACGATTGACGTTGGTTAATGTTTTGGAGATTTCTTGTTTCCAATTTGTATTCAATAAATCTTTAACTTTGAGGTGTGGTGATTGGTTTTGGATGAAAAAAAATACAAAGAATTGTACCCTTCAATTTTTCTTTCAAGCTCAAGAGAGTTTGAATTTTCTTGTGGTCCCCTCCTTTGTACTTTCTTTTGTCTTTTCTTTGAGAAAATTCCCCTTTGATACTTTTTGAATTCTTTCTTACTTTGGAAGACTTTCAATATCCTTGGAATATTCTTTGAGACAAACAAGTTCCACATCTTCTCTCACCACTTTTTTGGATCAAAAACCACTTTTTGAATGTTCTTCTTCAACAATATATGAAGATGATGAAGAACACCAAGAACATTCCAACTTGAACCCTACGTAAATGAACTTGGAATTGGACAAAACTTCGAGATCCAAGCTCACATTGAAATCCCAAACATAACTAACACATTTTTTCAACTCAAAATATCTACAAAAACCTTCCAAATTTGAGATCACACCTTCAAGCTTCTTTAACTCAAGCTCAACACTGGTGGATGACTCAAATCAACCCGGAATAAGCTCAAATTTGAGATCTAGATTCTATTAGTGCTAGGGAACAAGTATATAACTCTAGAAACACACAAAAAATACAAAAAATTATATGACTCAAGTCTCGGTCTAAGGGTAAAATCGGAAATAATTGTTTTATGGGATTTTTGTTTTTTTGACTCTTTTTTCATGATCTTCAAGATAGAAAACCCAAGATTGAATTAGTAGGAATGAAATCAACCTCAGTTTTGATACCAAATGATATGGATCGAGCTACGAAAGATGGAAATCTACCTAAAGAAGCAAAATATAATCGATGCAAGAAAGTAAAGATAGGTAAATTGACATAAGAAACTACAAAGAATTAAGAAACAATGAGTGTATCAAACTCAAAGACCCTTAAACTAGTAGAATCAAACACCAATTTATTATGTAGACCTCAAGGGAATCGGGTTCCTGAGCAACCCATATTTCTAAACAAGATATCAACACAAGCTAATCCAAGCTTGCACCTCAAAGGATCACTCATTCATATATCATCAAAGGTTACAAATGAAATGATTAAGTCCTCTATTTATAATGTTTTCCTTTGCCTAAAATAGACTATTACAAAAATAGCCCAAAAGTTTCTATTTTGGAAATAACCCACATAGGCTCTTCAAAGCATGCTCCAAGCTCCAAGCAACTATCAACACGTGGAGTTATGGGTTTAGGAGCCTAAACGGTGTCCACCGAATGCACTCTTGATCTCTTGACTTGATCATGGCTTGGACCTCTTTGTATTGGCATCAGAAGATATAGTTAAAAGTTGTAAGGCCAATCTAGATCGTATTAACAAATAAGGCTCATCCCATAGGTAGGAGCGAGAGTTATGAAATAGTTTCTTTTTTTGTTGACTAGTGGCCTCTAGAGGGTATACACCACTAACTAGAAAGTTCGCTATATCAGCATACCATGGAAGTTCTGCTTCACTCAATTCCATCGACTGATCATCCGAGAACTTTTCCCGAATACATAAGGTATCATCTACAACATAATCTTGACTTTCTAACCTAGATAAGTGGTCATCCACTTGATTCTTAGACCTTTTTCTATCACGTACTTCCAAATCAAATTCTTGTAGCAAAATAATCCATTTGATTAATCTCGGCTTTGCATTTTTCTTATTGAAAAAATATCAGATGACAACATGATCCATATGAACAATCACCTTTGTGCCCACCAAATATGCTTTGAATTTGTCAAACACATAGGCAAGGGCTAGCATCTCTTTCTCTATGACTGTATAATTGATTTGAGCCACATCCAAGGTCTCACTAGCATAATAGATAGAATGAAATACCTTTTCATTGTGCTGCCCTAGTACTCCTCCTACAACCACATCGCTTGCATCACACATTAGCTCGAACAGTAGTTCCCAGTCAGGAGAAATCAATATGGGTGCCTCTGTTAATCTTCTCTTCAAGTTCTCAAACTCTTTTTAACAGTTAGCTCCAAATTTGAATTTTACCTCTTTCTCCAGTAGATTGCACATAGGACTTTCTATCTTTGACAAGTCTTTGACAAACCTCATGTAAAACCCCACATGTCCAAGGAAACTTCTTGCACCTTTTATTAACAAGGGATATGGCAGCTTCACAATAACTTCCACTTTGTCTCTGTCCACCTCTAGTCCTCTTTGTGACACCTTATGACCAAGGATGATACCTTTCTTGACCAAAAAATGGCATTTCTCCCAGTTCAATACCATGTTAGTTTTCTCACATCGAGCTAAGACCCTGTCTAAATTTTGCAAACATTCATCAAACAAGTTATCGAATATAGAAAAATTATCCATAAGTAGCTCGACAAAATACTCTACCATGTCGTATAAGATAGCCATCATACACCTTTGGAAGGTAGCAGGTGCATTGCACCATCCAAATGGCATACGCCTGAAAGCATAAGTTCCATAAGGACATTTGAATATTGTCTTCTCTTGGTCATTTGGTGCTATGGATAACTGATTATTGCCGGAATAGCCATAAAGGAAGCAATAGTATTCTTGCCCAGTGAGTCTATCAAGAATTTGGTCAATAAATAGGATGGGATAATGGTCCTTTCGGGTGGCCTCATTTAGCTTCCTATAATATATACAGATCTTACACCCAGTCACAGTATGAGTTGGGATCAACTTATTATTATTGTTTGTCACAACTGTCATCCCTCCTTTCTTTGGAACGCACTGTATAGGACTGACCTATTTACTAACTAAGATAGGAAAAACTATCCCTGTGTCTATCTAATTGATCACTTTATTTCTGACTACCTCCTTCATCACTGGATTTAATCCTCGATGATGTTGGACACTCGGCTTGTGATCTTTTTTCAGAAATATTTTGTGCATGCAGAAAGCAGGATTAATTCCTTGAATGTCTGACATTTACCAAACGATCACCTTCTTTCTTATTTTAAGAATTCCCAATGCCTTATATACCTGTATATCAGAAAAATAATTGAGAATTATCGATAAAGTGTTATCATCACCAAGAAAAGCATATTTAAGATGAAATAGTAGAGCCTTAAGCTCTAACCTCGGTTCCTCTTTAATATATTTTCTAGGAGAGGGGACAAGAGGTCTATTCAAAGGCTCAAGTTAGTCTTTCTGGTAATGAAACTTGCCACATCTAGGATATGAACCATTTCAAATGCTTCAATATCACCAAAAATATCATATCCCACCAATGCTCACTCCAGTGGGTCCTTGGATGTAATAAGAAGGAACTGGGACTTAAGGTCTATGACTGTAATGGAAGACAATTCTTCACATATTGTTGGCAGCTTTATTGCCTTAAACATGTCAAAACCTCGACCTTATCATGAGCTCTCATTGTCAACTGCCCTACAGCCACATCAATCAAAGCACTTCCTACAGCTAAGAAAGGACTTCCCAAAATAAATGGGACTTTGGATCAGCAACAAAATCCAGACTAATGAAGTCGACCAGAAACATGAGCAAACCTACTTAAACTAACACATCTTCAATAATCCCATCTGGTCTGGCAAGAGAACGGTCCGCTAGCTGTAGAACCACTGAAGTAGTTCTTGAGCTACCTAGCCCCATCTTATTAAACAATAATGTAGGCATAAGGTTTATACTTTCTCCAAGATCACATAAGATCTAGCACAGACAGATTGCCTAATAGTGACCTGAATAGTGAAACAGCCTGGATCTTTAAGTTTTGTGGGCAACTTATTCTGAATTCTTGATGTGCACTCCTCAGTAAGTGAAAATATGGCATACTAGGTTAGACGGTTCTTATTTTCCATAATATCCTTTATGTACTTAACATATTTAAGAACACCCTGCAACACATTAAAAAGTAGAAGATTAATGTGAACCTATTTCAGGATATCAATAAATTTCTGATGGCAAGCTTCCTTCTTTTGCTTCCTTATCCTTTATGAGAATGGTGGAGGTGGATTTACACTTACCACCTTGGTTTTAGTGCTCTATGTTGTTTCATTCACAACCTTCTTCTTATCCTTTCCTTTATCTCCATCAACAGCTTTGTGAGTCACCTGCTTAGGTTCTAATTCCTTAAGTTATAGCCCACTCCGAGTAGAAACTGCATTCACTTGTTTTAGATTTGGATCAGTATCACTAGGTAAACCTCCCTGAGGTCTAGTATTTTGTGCTCCTGCAAGATGACCCTCTAAATCTCTAAGGTTTTCATAGCCATCTATTGGTTCTTCATATCTTCTACCAACTATTATTGAGTAGCCATAATCGGTTTCGACATCTCTTCTATATTACTTGACTGAGTAGTGGCTTGATTTCCTGGAGCATGTTGCTGTTAATTCTAAATTCCTGGCCCGTGATATTGATTTGTATTTTGTTCCTGATTTTCACCCCATGAGAAGTTGGAATGATTCCGTCAAATAGCATTGTAAGTATTTCCATAGTATTGATTCCCTTAGCAATTAGTGTTGCACACATAATTAATAGACTCTAGATTTGTTACACAAGTATCTACTATATGGTTACTTTTATCGCATAACTCACACCAAGTCTGAGCCTGATGTACTGCATTTGATGTTGTTGGTGTGATTCTGTCACGACCGAGGCTACCCCCTAGTCGTGACAATGGTGCTGACGGTCATAAGTGACCATAAGCTAACCCATGAGCTGGTACCTGCTATGAATACTAAATAAAGTAACAAAATACACATGTACAGAAGTAAACTGACAATGCCATAAGGTTTCAATACTTATAAGATAATGTAAAATTAGATACGAAAATACGTATCAAAATATTTCTGAATGACTAAAAATATCTGATAAAACCGACTAACTATCTAACTGACTGACTGCATGTCTAAAAATCTCTAAATTGACTAAAGATTTGATAGGACAGGCCCCAACTAACTCCAAAATAAACTAACTAAAAGAAAATGCTGGAATACTGAAATAACATAATAGGTCCTCGACATATGAGGACTCACCACAACTACTGCTGCTAAAAGGATGAATTGTCTAAGCGCGGTTAGGAAACTACGCATCTAAACCTATGATATAAGATATCATATTGTGAAGAAAATATACAGTCAGTACTTTGAATGTACTGGGATATGAGATAAGGTTAGGATGAAATACATAGGTTTATGTGCATGAAATACTGACTGATTGAATAGCATGAGATAATAATAGATTGAATAACATAAGATAACTGATGCATAATATGTGTGAAATATGTGAAATCTGTAAAATCTGAGAATGCATGATCAATTATATAACATGATACTAAAATAGTATGTAAACTGAAATGCTGAAATCTGATAATTGAATAACTGATAAACTGTATGCTATGGTCAAGCAAACCTGAACTAAATTCTATACTAAATTCTGAACTGAGACTGTGGGATCTAGCTATAACCAACATGCCTCAAATCTATTACTGGGGTCTAACATGTAACCCTAGTTGGAAGGGTGTTAGTACCGTGCCACGGATACTAATGTTGGTTGTGTGGATCCACTAATCTGACGTCTTGAAGGACTAAGGTGTCATGCCTAACTGAGAAGGGACCCCTCAAAGTCTCGGTGGTGTCATAGGTCTAGAACTTAGGGACTACTACTAATGTATAATGCCTACTGACGAGGGAGGTAAGTGTCTCATGCCTAACTGATGGGTGAGACGCCATCCCTATGTTTACTCGGTGCTAAGTTTTACTCCCAGCTGAAAGACACTAATTACTGGACTAAACTGAGCCAACAACTGGACGTATTACTAACTGAATGACAAGGCTCATGGTTTATTTGAAACCATTCTGAAGATACTAAAAACTATGTAAACAGCTAAGTAACGAGTGTTCATAACCCTCCATGACTCAATGGAACAATAATAGGAACACATGAAAGCTTTGAAACCTTAGAAGGGAATCATTGTTCCAAATTCAACACTTAGTCATTTCATCAAACACATGAGGGTCATGAATTAAAGCATGGGAATGGTTTAAAAACATGTAATAATAACATAGCTTCAATAATAAAACTATGAATCAAGGATTTAACATGAAAATATCATCATTCAGCTAATTCCCTTGAAAAACAATTGCAAACGTAAAGTATAACCAAGATCTATAAAACTTCATGGAGATAATTCATCATAAACATGCAATTTCATAATTTAAAACATGAAAATTGATTCTTGGACTCCATGGGTGGAAAGGGCCCATGGATGAATATCTCACATACCTTAATTGATGAATTTGTAAAGGTTCTTGATGATTTTCTTAAAAATTATGCTTGAATCCTTTATTTTTTTAAGAGGTTAGGTTTGTTGTTGAGAGAGAATGCTTTTTTAAGAGATTGTTTCAAATAAGATGACAAATTATGCTTTTGGAACCCTCATTCCTGGGTTATGGACCAATTGGGTGAAGGAAAAAGACCTAATTGTCCTTGCAAAAATGAGAACAAAAGATGGAAAAATAAGGGGCGGGCGATGGGGAAAGCGCCGTGGGCTCTGGACTGTTGGACTGACCCCCGTACCGTGAGTTCTGCCGTGGGCATTCCTAGTAGTGCATTGGAGGGCGTGCCACAGGCTTATCCTAGTGCTGCTACTATTTTAGTAATCCAAACACACCCCTACGCTCATCCAAAAAATCTAAAACTCACCTGAGATGTACTATTGGCAACCACGATCATGAATCAACTTAAAAACTAATGTTCCAAGGTCGGGAAGATCAAAAATTAAATCATCAAAGTTTAAGGGTATTTGAAAATGACTAAGTCCTAACAATTAGTGAAATTTTCTAACTCTTAGACACCTTTAATATGCAATAGCGAGCTAGATTGAGCTAAGATCTTACAGGGTCTTACAATATCTCCACCTTGGGAACATTTGTCCTTGAATGAGACTGATTAAGCCGATAATACTGAGGAACTGAGATTACATACTGAATATGTATAACTAAAAACATGGTTACATGACTGAGTCAAAAACATGATGAATGACTGAACTGATTCGTGAATGCATGAAATGACATGAAGATGATTATATGGCAGGAACTGAGAATGGAAAAGTGATAATCTAAGGAAAACTGTTACCTTAAGTTGAATTAGTGTTTGCGGAGAAAATATGAGGGTACTTGGTATGCATATCTGCTTCTGTTTCTCAAGTGGCTCCCTTAATGGACTGATTTTGCCAAAGAACTTTGACCAATGAAACCTCTTTGTTCCTTAATTTGTGAATCTGACGATCAAGGATCTCGACAGAGATTTCTTCGTAAAAAAGCCTATCCTGAATATCTGTGCTTTATAAAGGAACAACTATAGCTAGATCACCAATATATTCTTTAGTAAACAAACATAGAACACTGGATGCACTGATGTCAAACATGCAGGCAACTCAAGCTCATACCTATGTTCCCATAATGACTCAAGATTCTGTAAGGGCCAACATATCGAGGATTGAGTTTCCCTTTCTTGCCAAATCTCTTCACTCCCTTCATGGGAGAGATTTTCAAATAGACCAAATTACCAACCTCAAACTCAAGATCTCTTTTCCTCACATATGCATAGGATTTCTATCGCCTTTAGGCTGTCTTAAGCCTCTTCCTAATTATCTGAACTTTCTCCATTGCATCATATACTGAATTAGGCCCTATTAACGCACTCTCACCTACCTCAAACCAACCAATAAGAGATCTTAATCTCCTCCTATATAGAGCCTCAAATGAAGCCATCTGAATAGTGGAGTGATAACTATTATTGTATACAAACTCAATCAATGGTAAATGATCATCCCAACTATCCTTGAAATCAATAACACATGCTCTCAATATTTCCTCTAGGGTCTAAACGGTCCTCTCTGCCTGACCATTTGTCTAAGGATGAAAAGATGTACTGAGATGAACTTGGGTACCAAGACCCTTCTGAAAAGCTTTACAAAAGTAAGAGGTAAATTGAGTACCTTTATCTAAAATGATTGACAACGGGACACCATGCAACCTAAACAACTCTCTAAGATAGAGCTTGGCATAATTCTTGGCTAAATGGGAAGTATGGATTGGAAAGAAGCGGGATGATTTGGTTATTCTGTCTACAATTACCCATATCGAATTGTGCTGTTAATGCGTACAGGGAAACCCTGTCACAAAATCACTGCTCACCTCTTCCCACTTCCAATTGGGATACATTGTGCCACTAGGCCTCTGGTGCTCAACCTTAACCATCTGAAAATTAGGACACTTATCTACAAACTCCATAATATCCCTCTTTATACCACTCCACCAATAGATTTCCCACAAATCACGATGCATATTAGTGGCTCCTAGGTGAATAAAGTAACGTGCACTACGCATTTCTGCTAAAATTCCATTGTCTCAACCCATCAATACATGGCACACACAATCTACCCTGACATTGCAACACACCATCTCCCCCTTGGGAGAAAACCTTCACTTTGTTATCTCTAACTGATTCTTTCAACTTAATCAAACTAGAATCCCTATCTTGCTTTTCTTTCACTTTGGCAACAAAAGAAGATTCCAAACTATTCAGAACCCATATACTACCCTCAGCTATATCAACCAGTCGAACACCTAATCTAGCAAGCTGATGAAGTTTTGGACTAACTTATTCTTATCATTATCAACATGAGCAACACTACCCATAGACAATCTACTAAGGGTCTGCCACTACATTGTCCTTGCCCGGATGATACAATGCACTCATATCATAATCTTTCAACAATTCTAACCATCTTCTCTGACGAAGATTCAAATCTTTATGTGAGAACACATACTGCAAACTTTTATGATCCGTGAATGCATCAACATGAACCCCATCTAAGTAGTGTCTCCAAAATTTCAAGGCAAAAACAACAATTGCTAATTCAAGATCATAGGTAGGGTAATTCTTTTTATGGGGTTTAAGTTTTCTAGAGGCATAGGCTATGACTTTACCTCTATGCATTAACACACAACCAATCCCAACTCTGAAAGTATCATAGTAAACAACAAACCCCTCTGAATCATCGAGTAAAGTCAAAACTGGGGCTGAGGTGAGTTGAGTCTTGAACTCCTGAAAACTCTTTTCACAAGAATCTGACCACTGAAACTTGACTTTCTTTTGAGTCAATCAAGACATGGGGGATGCAATAGACTAAAACCCTTGAAAAAACCTTTGTTAATAGCCAACCAAACCCAAGAAACTTTCGATATCTGATGGAGATATAGGTCTGGGCCAGTTACTCACTACTTTGGTCTTTTGAGGGTCAACTCTAATTCCATCACCGGAAAGAATATGGCCAAGGAAAGCTACTGATCTTATCCAAAACTCTCACTTACTAAATTTGGAGAATAGTTGATGGTCTCTAAGAGTCTGTAATACGATTCTAAGATTGTCTGCGTGATAATTTTCACTATGGGAGTAGACAAGAATATCATCAATGTAGACTATGATGAACATGTCCAAGTACTTCTTGAACACTCTGTTCATCAAGTCCATGAAAGGTGTTGGGGCATTCGTTCGTTCAAAATACATAACTAGAAATTTGAAGTGACCATATCGGGTTATGTAAGCTATTTTTAGAATGTCACATTCTCTGACTCTGAGCTGATGATAGCCGGATCTAAGGTCTTTCTTAGAGAAATAACTGGCACCCTGAAGTTGGTCGAGTAATTCATCAATTTTATGAGTGGCTACTTATTCTTGATAGTGACTTTGTTCAACTGACGATAATCGATACACATTCTAAGAGAACCATCTTTATTACGCATAAACAAGACTGGAGCATCCCAAGGGGAAATATTGGGCCTGATGAATCCCTTATCTAAAAGATTATTCAACTGTTATTTCAACTCTCTAATCTCAGCTAGAGCCATTCTGTAGGGAGGAACAGAGATAGGCTAAGAAAATCTAGAAAGATCTTTAGGGAATACATCTTGAAACACCCTTACTACTGAAACTGACTTGAGACTGAGAGTCTCAGAATTAGAGTCTTTGACCCGAATAAGATGGTAAACACACCCCTTAGATATCATCTTTCTCACTCTAAGTATGACATAATTCAACCCCTAAGCGTTGAATTATATTACCCCTCCATTCAATGACTGGTTAATCTAGAAACTAAAACTGAACAAATTTATTTCTACAGTCAACTGAAGCATAGCATGAGTGGAGCCAATCTATGCCGAGACTGACATCAAAATTGGTCATCTCTAACTCCACAAGATCTACTGAAGTGACTTTCTGGGATATTATGATCGAACAGTTCCTTTATACCTATTGGCTACAATAGAGACACCTTCTATAGTAGATACTGAGAAGGGTTCTGCTAAAGTCTCGGGACTGACATCAAAATTAAAAGCTATAAAGAAGGTTACAAAATAAAGTGAAGCCCTAGGGTCTAGTAAAGCATAAACATAAATATGAAAGACCTGTAACATACCCGTAACCACATCAGGAGAGCTTTCCTAATCATGATAGGACTGAAGTGCATAAAGCCTATTCTGATGTTGTCCACTGGTGGCACTGGAAATAGTGCCCTACTGAGTCGGGTGACCTGCTGGTGCTGCTAAAGAGTTAGTCTGACCCTGCTAGCGATCATTCCTACCCTTCCACATACTTACAAGACACTCTCTCATACTGTGGCCTGGCTTGTCACTTCCAAAACAAACATCACTACCAGTTCTACACACATCCTGATGATTCCTGCCATATTTTATGCAAAGTGGATTAGTACGACCGCTATTCATGCTACCCTAAGACTTAGAGTCTGGTGCTCTATCCCGACTGTCATTTCTGAATTTTGGCACTGGATCACTAGCTGAAGATAGAGCTAGGGATGGAAACTTCTGACGGAACTGAGAACGGTTACCACCTTCTGACTTTGGCAGAGCAAAACTAAAGCTACCTATTCTAGACTTTTTATTCTCCCTCTCTTTCTCTTTAAGCTATGTTTCTCAATATGTTGAGCATGGACCATAATCCTAGATATGTCCATCTCCTTAATCAACATAGTGGTCCTACACTTCTTGACCGTACTATCAGCTACACCAGAAACAAACTTACTCATTCTAGACCTATTATCAGACACCATATGAGGAGCATACCTCGCCAACTAAGTAAACTTAATTGAATTCTCCATCACACTCATACTACCCTATTTTAAGTTAATAAAATCCAACGCCTTAGCTTCCCTTAACTCTAAAGAAAAGAACTTGTCTAAAAAGGTTATAGCAAACTCCTCCTACTCTACAGGCTCTACATCTGTGCCTCTATCCTCCTTTCACTGCTTAAACTAGGTATGAGCTATGTCCTGCAACTGGTAAGAATCCAAATCTTCACTCTCACTATACGTAACACCCATAATATCAGTCACCTTCTGAAACATATCAAGGAACTCATGTGGATCCTCATCAAACTTAGATCCTAAAAATTGAGGGGGATTCATTCGGGCAAAGTCCTAAATTCTAGCTATAGCTATGTTTACCACTGGGTTAGTTGGGGTAACAGCCTGCTGATTGTTCTAAGTAGCTACTGAATGAGCAAGAGTAATGAATCCAGTTCTAAACTCGGCATGAGAGACATGCTCATTCAGGGGATTTTTCTGAATAGGTAGAGTGTGGGCTAATTTCTATTTCTCCTTCGATTGTTTCTTTTGGGAGGCATTATCTATAAAAGAAAGAAAGAATAAATTAGAAAGAGAGTTTAAATAGAGCTCATGCTCTTTCGTATGACATAAACTCTAAAAGAAGGGAAACTTTTCCTAAAACATCTCGAGCCTCTTGTCGATAAGTGTGGCGCGCTTCACACCCATACATAAGACTCAACTCAACGCAACTTTCAGACTCCCTAGGACACTATAAAACCTTAGTCTCTGATACCAAGTTTTTTTAATGACCCGAGGAACCCCTAGTCACAACAATAGTGCTTAAGGTCACAAGTAACCATAAGCTAACCCATGAGCTAGTACCTGCTGTGAATAGTGAACAAAGTAACAAAATGCACATGTGCGGAAGTAAACTGAAAACACCATAAGGTTTCAATACTGATAAGATAATGTAAAATTGGATACTGAAATATATATCAAAACATGTTTGAATGACTGAAAACATCATATAAAATTGACTGACTATCTAACTAACTGACTGTATGTCTAAAAGACTCTAAACTAACTGAAGAGTTGATAGGACAGGCCCCAACTTACTCCAAAATAAACTAACTAAAAGGAAATGCGGGAATACTAAAATAACATAACAGGTCCTTGACACATGAGGACTCACCACAACTACTGCTGCTAATAAGCTAAACTGTCTAAGTGCGGTCAGGAAACTGAGCGTCTGAACATATAATATAAGACATCATAGCGCAAAGAAAATATGCGGTCCATACTTTGAATGTACTGGTATATGAGATAAGGTTAGGTTGAAATGCATAGGTTCATGTGCATGAAAAACTAACTGACTTAATAGTATGAGATAATGACTGACTGAATAACATGAGATAACTAATACATAATACGCATAAAATCTGTAAAATCTGAGAATGCATGACCAAGCATATAACATGATACTGAAATAGTTTATAAATTGAAATACTAAAATTTGATAACTGAATAACTGATAAACTATATGCTATGGCCAAGCAAAACTGAACTGAATTTTGTACTGAATACTTAACTGAGATGATGGGAGCTAGCTATAACTGGCATGCCCCAAATCTATTACTTGAGTATAACCTGTAACCACAATTAGAAGGGTGTTAGTACTGTGCCACGAGTACTAACACTGGCTGTGTGGATCCACTAATCTGATATCCCGAAGGACTAGGGTGTCATGCCTAACTGATGGGGGACCCCTTAAAGTCTACAGTGGAAGCATAGGTCGGGAGCTTAGGGACTTCTACTAACATCTCATGCCTACTGAAAGTGGGGGAAATTGCCTCATGACTAACTGACGGGGGAGATGCCATCCCTATTTTCACTCGATGCTAAGTTTTACTCCCAGTTGAAAGACAAAGATTACTGGACTAAACTGAGCTTAACTGAGCCAACAACTGAACATGTTACTAACTGAATGATAAGGCTCATGGTTTAGCTAAAACCATTATGAAGATACTAAAAACTATGTAAACAACTACGTAACGGGTGCTCTTTACCCTTTAGGACTCAATAGAACAAGAACACATGAAAGCTTTGAAACCTTAGAAGGGAATCATTATTCCAAATTTAACAATTAGTCATTTCATCAAACACATGAGGGTCATAAATTAAAGCATGGGAATGGTTTAAAACATGTAATGATAACATAGCTTCAATACTAAAACCATGAATTAATGATTTCTCATGAAAATATCATCATTCAAACGTGTAAGGGCTAATTCACTTGAAAAACAATTGCAAACATAATGTATAACCAAGATCCATAAAACTTCATGGAGATAATTCATCATAAATATGTAATTTTATAATTTAAAACATACAGATGGATTCTTGGAATCCTTGGTTGGAAAGGATCCATGGATGAACATCACACATATCTTAATTGATGAATTTATGAAGGTTGTTGATGATTTTCTTGAAAATTAAGCTTGAATCCCTTGTTTTTTTGAAGAGTTTAGGGTTTGTTCATGAGAGAGAATGATTTCTTTTGAGAGAATTTTGTGAATAAGGTGACAAATTATGCTTTTGGGACCCTCAATCCCGTGTTATGGACCAATTGGGTGAAGGAAAAAGACCCAATTGCCCTTGCAAAAACAAGAACAAAAGATAGAAAAATAAGGGGCGGACGATGGGGCACGTGCTGCAGGATCTTGACCGCCGGACTAACCCCCGCACCGTGGGCTCTACCGTGAGCATCCTTAGCAGTGCACCGGATGGCTTACCGCGGGGTTATCCCGATGCTTTTACTATTTCAGTGATCCAAACACACCCCTACACTCGTCCAAAAATTTCGAAACTCACCCAAGATGTACTATTGACTACCTCGATCATTAATCAACTTAAAATTAATGTTTCGAGGTCGGGATGATTAAAAATAAAATCATAAAAGTTTAAGGGGCTTTGGAAATGACTAAGTGCTAACTCTTAGTGAAATTTTCTAACTTTAGGACCCCTTTAATATGCAATAGTGAGCTATATTGAGCTAAGATCTTACAGGGTCTTACAGATCCCCAGATTTATATTGCTAAAATACATAGTTATCTGGTTTTGTTAATAAGCAATCTGTGCTGCTATAGCCGTCAATTGATCGACCTCAAGCACCCGTAGAACTTTCTTTCGAGTGCTCCTCATTGTATCTGCATTCCACTCAGGATTCCCCTATGAAATTTGATTCAGCAATGTGTACAATTCATCCTAAGTCTTTATTAGTGCTTATCCACCTACAGTTGAATCTAGGAGAATCTTAGTATTTTTCTCGAAACCCTCAATAAAAGTGTGCACAACCACATCATTGGTCTGATGATGGTTAGGACAATATCAGAGAATAGAATTAAATCTTTCCCAAGCTTGGTACAGATTCTCTCTATCTCTTACCTGAAACTCAAAATGTTTCTTCTCAACTGTGCGGTCTTTCCAGAAGGAAAAACCCAAATAAGAAATTTATGAGCTAAGTCATCCCAGGAAGTGATGGAGTTTTGTAGTTCTGCCTTCAACAACCACTTTGCTTCCCCAAATAGAGAAAAGGGAAAAAGAGTCAGTCTAACATAATCAGTAGATACCCAGTGGGAATGTAAGTATCACTGATATCAAAGAAGTTTTGCATATACTAATGTGGGTCTTCATGAGATAAATGTGTGAATTGCCCACTTATGTGCAAGAGTTGCACAATGTTTTTTCAGTTCAAATCAACCACTCACATCTGGTTTGTGAATGCTATTAGTAGCATTGTTCATGAGCAGGATTGTCACTCCTGGATGTGCCTAGCCATTGGTGCATTAGCACAACCAATACCTGTTGAATCTTCCATAGTTAATTGTTGAATTGGATGCTATATTATAGATTCTCTCCTTCATTGATGAAATACTCACTCAAGTTCAAATACAGCTCAACCAATTCTCTTTCCCTTACCAGTCTAATATGTCAATTTTCCTGTAAAAGTCAACCACTAAGATCAAGTTGTTAACACTCAAATCTTATTATCAAAAGCAAAAATTTAGAGAATTACTAATTACTTAAACCCTTAGCAACGACGCCAAAAAGCTTGTTGGGGTGTACTGCACACGCAAGTGTACGTGATCAGAAAAGTAATATAGTGACTCAAAAGAATCGGATGTCAAACCCAACTGCTTATTTAGAAAGTAACTTAATTTTAGTATCAATAATATTATATTCAAGTGTTATGAGTATCAAAATATTTGTAATATTTTTGTAACTAAATAACTAATAATGAGTAATAAGGTGTGACAATGGAAATATAAGCAAAGATGTAAGTAATACGGAGGAAATTCCAGGGCTAAGGTACTATCTGCTATCATGTAATTCGCTATCCTTATCATTGGTCGTATTGGCCATTGGGTTTTTGATTCACTGGGTAAATATTATGATTATGGTCTTTCAAGCCTCTAATTTTATACTTAAAAGGACATCACAACTACATAATTAAGCGGGGATGCGATGATCCATTTTAGATGCTTTAAGTTATCTTCCTATAATTGAACCAAACAAGGTGATCTAGGTATATTTCTATCCTAGATGTTACTTCAAATCCTTCATTATGTAGAAGAATAAGAACTTGCTACTTAAACTCTTTGATCTATCCTAATGTTCCTCGTTTTGGGTTCACAAGAGAATTAAACATATATTTCAATAGTGATCAATCATTAAAATAGTAAGAGCAAGAGATTAAGAACAACCCATACAATAAACCAACGTTTAACCAACTCTAAGAATATCAAACTACACTCATGTGTTCGGCCTTAACCCCAAAACAAGGGAATTTAGCCACTGATGTTCTAAATCAACATCCACAGAATATAAATAATCATACCAAATTCAAAGTAGAAAGTTGAATGATGAAAGAACCCTAAAAAGACCCTCGTATGTGTCTTTCCTTGATATTCCGTATGCCAAATATAGTACTCTAATATCACAAGTTTTCCTTTTATAGTAGTGTTGATCTTCATATTTGTAACACCTAAACGTGTCACACTCTTATTGCATAGGATAAGTGGCATTGTACTCCAGTATCTTGGAAGCGTATTGGAATTCGCCAATTCACTTTTATGATACCTACATGCCACACCCTTATTGCGGAGGATAAGTGGCATGGTACACTAATATCATCCCTATTCACTGGAAATTTCCATTATCTTTCATCCCACCAACATGCCATATCCTTATCGAGAAAGTTAGGGTCTGTGGTACGCTAGTATATTAATTTTTGCATTTCCATCCTTTGTTTGTACTCATCCTCTTTCGGCCTTAGTCCAGTGCTTTGCAAGCTTAGTTCTACTCTTCTCATGCTCAGTGTTTTGCATCCTAGTACTTTTCATGATCCATCAGCTTTAAGTTTATGATCCACCATATTCATTTTTTATCACATTCGAACCCTGCAACACTAGTCATATCCATTATCTCGAGAATACAAATTTGACTCAAACACAAGACAGTTTTCCATCTTTATCTCATAGAACAAGTATATATATGGGTAATAATTGGCACTTGGATGTATAAATATGCCTAAGATCAATACATAAGAGTGGGTAGAACCCAAATCAATCAAAGAATATGCATCAAATGAACAAACAGAAAGGATACCTATAACCACTATATTTGAGGCCTGAACTTCCTTCCTAGTGAGTGCAAAGACTCTCAACTATCCTCTACCAGCACTTCCTTATACTTGATTTCTAGCAACCTAATCTCCATTACCTCGACCTCTTTTTCTAGTACCTGCAGTATTATGAGTAGCCTGAATAAGTATAGTTAACTGACTAGAACCCTAACTAACATTTCTCAAAGGCTGAGGACAATCCTTGATTCGATGACCTAACTGACCACATTGAAAACACTCTCCAGTCAATACATGACACTAGACCATATGTGATTTGCTGCAAGTCTGGCAAGATGGAGTAGTGGCATACATATCCCCAGAACTATGGTTTCCATGAGATGCTGAAGACCCCTAAGTACCCTATCTAGAAGGTGGCTTATATGTAGACTGTGAAACCGTATCTTTCCCTGTCTGATGACTCTATTAATTTCTTTGATTTCCTTCTTGCACTAAAGTTACCACTGAAAGATCCCTCTATCTTAGACTTTTTACGAACATCATAAGTTGTCGCTCTGCACTTCCCTTATGCTTAATTTTTCTCGCAAGATCCATTGTCTTATAATAGTCAAGACTTTTATCTGTGGGGCTACTGCATTATAAAGACGAGCAACCAACCTATTAAAAAACCTATGGACTCAAGTTGCTTCTGTGGAGACAAAGTATAAAGCATATCTAGATAGCTTACAAAATTTGGTATTATAAGTCAACACATCCATATCTGTAGTCTAGACTAATTTCCCAAACTGATTTGTATATTTCTGCTTTTGACTATTAGGAAGAAAGTTATCCATGAAGAACTTAGTGAACTCATCCCATGACAGCGGTGTTGTTCCAACAGGCCTTCCTAGAAATAGTGTATTATACCAAGTGTTATCCATGTCCTCCAATTTGTATGATGCAAGCTCCACAACCCTCTCACTAGAACATCCTAGTGTACACAGTGCCTTGAATGTACCATCCAACAAGCTTTGAGGATCACCTAAAATATCTTGTGAATTTTTGTAATTTCAACTTAAGGAACTCCTACAAAGATACCTCCTTGTTTCCAAACTTGTAAATCTGAATGGGTGCCTAAAACTGTTGTAGTGGCTGGCAGAATGGTGCTGACCAACCCACTCCTATCAATCCAGTTGGTCAGACAAGACCTCTATGGCTCTTTGTATGGATGCAAGTGCCTCAGCATACTTCCCTCATGAGATGGTGGAGGTGGACTAGCATCTTTTTTAGGAGTGGCTCTCTTGAAATTCTCAGAGTGGTAGTGTGATTCCTTGTGGTCTCACCACTACTCCTACCTTGGCCCCTTCTGTTAGCTCCGCCTCTTCCCCTACCATTAGTTTCTCAAGTGAAAACCATCTAATAGAAAAACAAAACAATTACACTCATCTAATTAGTCCTAAACATCACACACACAAGGAAGAATGAGAAAGAAAATCAAGACACATCCTATCACATTCTCGCATAATTACAATTATAGAAATGGCTGAAAATATAATCATCATTGAGATTCTACTACTATCATGTTCTCCAATAGTCACAAAGATATCCTGGCTCTGATACCAACTTTGTCATGACCTAAAATAGGATCATGACCGGCACTAAGGAGGTTAGAACTCCAAAGCAAGCCTCGTCAATATTCTACAAAAAATTAGACAGAGTTTTCCCTATTTTTGGACCTATCAAGAAAATCCCCTTTCTCAAATCTACAACACAACAATCCAACATCACAACCAACGCACCAATAACACCAACATAATTCACCAAAATCATCAACAACCCATTCACACAAAATAACAATACAAAATCCATCACCAAACTATGTAAAGAAGTCAATAACTTCACAAGTCCACAATAACGAAAGAATACCCAAACTATAAAGACATGACTATGGAGCGACTCTAAGAGTTTTCAAGGAAAAAATCATAACAAATAAATGAATGGTTGCCCATACGAACAAATACGGGGCTCACCAAAAATATGTCAACTTGAATCTTCTAGCTAACAAAATCCTCACCAACGTCACCTACGTTATCTGTAAAAATAATAGCAAGGAATGAGATGCTATCTCAGTGAGTAATAACACTTAACCACAATTGTTTTAAAGGGAATAAGTCATAAAACAACAAAAAATAAATGCTTCTTCAAAAAATAACAACGATAAACAGTATCATTTGTTTCATCTAAGCAAGATGCACTAATTATTCAGTAATAAACTCATTAAGCATTGTGTCTTATCAAATATTACATATTTGGGAGGTTTTCAAGAATGAATCATGTTTAAGTTCATGTCAAATCATATTATAATTAACTTGAGAAAAACACACGTCAAGATACTTATGTCTCAGGTAAATGAAATAACATTCACCATAATAGTATCATATCTCAAATAACTATTTCAATATCATATCAAGTAAAAGACTTTCCCCATGTGCAATCTCAAACCATTCAGTAACTCTAGTTTCATCAAAATCATGTATAAAATATACAAGGTAAGAAACAAAAATTATGGTAAGGTTACTACTCACAGTACACTTGTGCAATACCAAACATGTCACCTTGAACAATTCGTATGACTTCCTTCAGTCAAATCTATAATCACAAACACAAGTCTCGTGTCATGTTCATGAACTACCAAATAGATTTAGGTTCAATCTAATCAAATTTCCTCTTGGTTCCATTCCGAAATGACCTCTGTTAGGTTACATATAATCATATCAACATAATTATCTTATTGGTCTTTCCACTTCAGATCAATAGGACATTATTAATAGTTGGTTTGCTACGAAATTCCTAGATAATGGTACCATGACGGTTAAACATTCATACTTTGTCCAAATTCAGAATTCAATCCATATTTGTCAATAAGCAAGTAAGTAAAGGGGTCTGATTAGGGAAATTTTTCAGATACACTATATTGCTTTTTATTTAGACCAAAGCTTTATTCTTATTCCTCCACTTAATCTCTTTTTCTCGGATTTGCTTTGTTGAACCCTTCAAGTTCTCAATTTAAACTCAAAAATCATTAAATATCATATATATATATAATACTATTTGAGATAGAAGCAAGAACATATATTTACCTTGTGATTTAGGGTGATGAAAATGAAGCAAACAATACCTCTAACATGATTTTTTTCCCGATCAATTGGCTACTTCTATTTGCTACAGAAGAGGGGTTTTTGTATTTTTTGTTTCTTGGGTTGCTATAGCCGTGAAATACCCCAATTCCCCTAATCCCTCTTTGTTTTGATTTTCTCACATGCAGATGGGCTTAAGACCATTTTATTCCTTTTTATTTTAAAACTTATCTTTTAAAAAAAATAATTCTGATGCCCTTTTAATGGGGTATCACAGAGTAAGGGTGGGCATGGTATGGTACATACCGAACCAAAATTTTTGATACCGTGGTTTTTGATATTATGATATTTGGTATGGTATATGGTATACATTTTAAATTTTTTTGGTATATGGTATGGTATACGGTATCTACAAATGACATACCGAAATATCGAATACCATACCGAAGTATATATAGTTACATAAGTAACTTTTATATTTATATATATATATATATATATATACACAAAAAAAAAATACTTAGTATTAGTATAAAAATATTTAGACTTTGAAACATTTGCTACTCTTATCTTGATTGAAATGTCTTTTTGGTGTAATTGACTAATAAAAGGAATTGTTTGTACTTCTTTTTCAATATTTCTACATGTGTAATGCATTTTTATGATACAATTAAGACATGCTTTTTAAAAGTCGAAGTAATAATACTCTAGTATACGAGTATATATTATCAAAGTTAAACAAACTATGATTACCGATTACCATACCTCAAAATACCGAAACCAAACATCAAAATACCGAACCATAACAAATTAATATGGTATGGTAACGGTATAATGTTTTTAAAAATAGAATATTAAAATTACCGTAGTGAAGTTTCAAATACCGTACCATACCATACCATGTCCACCCATATCACAGAGGACCTATTAAAAAGAGAATTGTGCCACTTATATGCAACAGAATTGAGAAAAAAGATCTTTAGTGTTGATTGATCTTTTGTATCAAAGCTTTCAATAGGGGTAGAAACAATCTTTCACACATCAACAAAAACACCAAATATGTGATATGAAAAGTAAGTGGTAAATGCTGCAAATCCTTTTATTTTAGGTTTAAAACTTTTTATATAAAATTAAAATCAGAGAAATCTTTGAGGTATGCTTCTCAAATCTCAATACTTTTTCTCTTTCTCAGCTATTAATGTATTTTTTGCGAATGTATTTGTAGTCATTGCGTTGTAGTGGATATTGATATTATTTATATGATTAGAATGTCATTTATTTTTAATTCGGATATGTGATTTTTAGCTAATATCGTTGTATTTTTACTGGTACCCCCTTTTTTCCTTGATAATTCCATTGTCACGACCCAAAAATCTATAGGTCATAATGGAACTTGTCCCGACGAACCTTGACAAGTAAACCTATACACAAGGGGGAAAAGACAGATATAACCCCAAGGTAAGGCTTCTGGAATAAATTCGAACCATACAAGTATAACAAATGCAGAAGAAAACATAACCATGTAGCCATAACTCCCAAAACCAGGTGTCAACAGTATAAGAAGGTATCTAGTACATCTCGAATCTAAAAGAAATACATAAGGTATCCAAACACAAGAGAAACTCTATCTCTGAAATGAAAGTAAAGACATAGTCTATAGAGAAAGGTAGTAGAAGACATATGAATGCCTGAAAATCATCAACTACCTTGAAAGCACCAATAATCGCCCCAGTCAAACAGCGTGGGGCACACCCGAACATGAATCTGTACCAAAAAGGTACAGTAGGAGTGAGTACGATTCACTTTTACTTTGTAGGTATCATAGGTCGACCGAACAAAGTTAAAAATAAAATACACAAAATACACACTAAGGACATGTCACCTCAAATCAGAAAATGTCCCACAACAGTAGGTCACACTATTTACACTAACAGTTTTAATACATATATATCAAATACAACAACAATACAACAAGTATAACACAAATATACATTATATCACATGCAAATATAAACAGAGAAGAATATGTATATACAGGATGGTCAAGTATAAGTGACTAGATATCGATCAAGTAGGCATATAACAAGTCAATATAAAAATCCAATCACAACATCAATCACAATAAAGTAAATGCAATGAATAATATGATGATGATGATGCACGAGGTGGGAACATAGCCTTGAGATTGGCACATATCCTTGAGGTTGGCACGTAGCCTTGAGATTGGCACAATGCTCTTGAGGTTGGCACATAGCCTCAAGCAATATTTAGTATTTACAGTGTTTCAAATAATTCCAATATTTCTAGTAATTCTAGTATTTCCAGTGTTTCCAAAGCACATACATAACATAAGATGAAAATCAAGTCCATTTACACGACAATAAGTAAATATAAAGCAATAAAACAAACAAGTGAAATAAAGAATATGATGACATGGGAATAATGATGCAAGGTGCACAACTATTCAAAACGAGTATTTTCACAATGAATCCACATGATGTATTACCACAACCAATCCATGTGATGTATTTCCACAACCAGCCACAATGCTACAATTCCACAACCGCGTGAGTCAATATCCACTCACTATTTCGACTATCCATAAATTTTCCACTTGATTTATATGCCCACAAATTATGAATAAATCACAATACACCAAAGACATCACAATAGACATTTCTAACATCACAGTAAAATTATTCGCATGTATTCTAGGCTATCAACATCACATAAGACGCCGCATAGTCACACAGATTACTTGATATCTCAGATTCAACAAGTACATTATGTACAGGCCCCCGCATGGGAACAACACATAGATAGCCATGTTTCAGGATTAGTTCCTACTCTTAACATGCATTTTGGTATACAAATTAACTACCCAGCCCAGTTTAAAGAGTTAGGCCATAACCTACCTCGAATGCCGAAAATGGTCCGCTACACTCTACACCCGAAGTCCTACTACTCACAAACGATCCCAAAATCAATAAAAACCAAGAAGTATAGAATCTACGGATCAAAAAAAAAACCAACAATATCCATATTGCCTACTTTTGGTTCGAGGACAAAATGAACCTCCGAAATGGATTTTCAAAAAAGAAGGGCAAAATCATAACTTTACTTCAAAAATGTGTTTTCCCTATTTTTAGGAATCTACAGCTGAAACCCAAGTCACATCGAATTAAAAATGAGGTTCAAATCAAAGAAAAATCATTCTTAAGCTTTACCGGATAAATTCTTTGAAATCCATTAAAAATTCAAGAAACGAGGATGGTTTGAAGATGAAATCGAGGAAAAATAAGTAATTATAGGATTAGAAACATTATTCAAATAAAAAGGAGTGAAATTTGGGGATAAATCAAGTAATAAGGTTTTGGGGGTTTTTGAATAATGAATCAAGAATTGAAGTAAGAAAAGGATGAAATCTCACCTTAAATCCGTAAAGCATGAAATTAATGTTACTTCCTAAGAACCCAAAAACTTCACTTTTAAGCTCTCACACTATATTAGAATTTATCTCTGAAGAGGCAAGGTAAAAATGGGCAAAAAGTCTGGCAAAAGGGGTCTATTTATACTCATATCAGGTTACTAGGTGTATGAAGCATAAATCACATGCCCTATACGCGATTTACACATAATCCATACACCAAATGTATTTTACCCTTTGTACACCAGTTAACCTAGTGCACCAAATTTTTAAGTCCAAAATGGACTTCAATGGGGTGCCCGAGATTCATTCGGAATCTGATTTACGAAAATGAACTATGTAACCCTACTAAATTCGATGTTTCGGACACATTGGTGAACTTAGATTTTTGAAAAGGCATCATTTTCACAAAGTTTACCCTCAAAATCTGAAATCATCATTTTCCAAATCGAAGGTTAAAATGAGATTTAAAACTCGTAAAACCAAACCAAACATGTTACCACCTTAAAATCAACATTTTGAATCTGTTGGCATAATTCTTTCAACCATCTATCACACGGATAAAAAAAAATAACCACATAAGTATATAATAAGGCTCTCGAAGCCTTCAAAAGCCACAACATCACATAGAAGGCACCAAAATAAATTGAGAACCGTGCCACTCACCCCCACACCCCAGAAATACCACAATGCAACTATAAGGAGTGGTAAAATAGTCATTTCACATCGAAACTCATATTTGATCAAATTTTCAGGTTGTTACATCATCCACCACTAAAAAATCTAGTCCATCCTTGAACTAAGGCAAAAAAATACCTGAATCAACGAAGAGCTGAGGGTAAGAACTATGCATATCAAACTCTACCTCCCAAATAGCCTCATCTACAGGCCGATGTCGCCACTAAATCTTAACCACAGGGTTAACTCTAGAGCGTAATCACCTAACATCCCTATATAAAATGGAGACTGGCTCCTTAACAAAGGACAACTGCTCATCTAACAAACCAAATCCTAATGAATGACATGTGACTCATCAGGAATATAATGGCGGAGCATAGAAACATGAAAAACTGGATGAATAACCGATAAATCTTGGGACAAAGCTAACTCATAGGCCACATCACCAACAGTCCAAAGAATCTCAAATGGACCAATATACCTGGGGCTGAGCTAGAACCTCTTCCCAAACCTCATCACACCCTTAATGGGTGAAACTCGAAGGAAAACACGATCACTAATCCAAATCTCAAGGCACAAAGTCTATGATCAGCATAGCACTTCTGCCTACTCCGAGTCGCTCTAAGTCTATCCTAAATGACCCGAACTCTATCCAAAGACTCACGAAACAAGTCCATACCTCGAGGTCTCACCTCTGAAACATCAAACCAACCCACTAGGGAGAGACAACACCTACCATACAATGCCTTAAAAGAATTCATATCAATACTGGAATAGTAGCTATTATTATATGCAAACTCTACTAAAGCCAAATGTTGCTCCCACTGGCCACCAGAATCTATCATGCATGCGGGAAGCATATCCTCCAAAACCTGGATAGTTTTCTCTGACTGGTCATCAGTTTGGGGTGAAACACTGTGCTAAGATCAACCCAAGTGCCCAACTTATCCTGAATAGTCTTCTAAAAGTGAGATGTGAATATCGAACCATGATCTAAAATGATAGAGACTAGAACACCATGCAGATACATAATCTTAAGGCATCTGCAACCATATTAGCCTTGCCAAGATGGTAAAGAATAGTCAAGTCAAAATCCTTAAGCAGCTCTAGCCAATGAAGCTGCCTCATATTAAGATCTTGTTGGGTGAAGTATTGACGACTACGATGATTTGAGAAAATCTCACTCACAATGGACTCCATACAAGTAGTTCCTCCATAACTTCAAAGAAAACACAACTGTGCACAACTCTAAATAGTGGATGGGATAATTCCTCTCATGAGGCTTCAACTAACGAGATGTATAAGCAATTACCTTACCCTATTGAATCAACACAACACCTAACCCAACACCTGAAGCATCATAAAAGATGGTAAAATCCGCGCCCTCTATGGGCAAAGTTAAAATAGGAGATGAAGTCAACAAATACTTGAGCTTTTGAATGCTGTCCTCACAAGCATTAGACCACTAAAAAAAATCTTCTTCTAAGTCAACTTAGTCAACAGAGATGCAATAGATGAAAAAACCTCAATAAAAAACTGATAATAACCAGCAAAACCAACAAAACTCCAAATCTCTACGGGCGAAGTAGGTCTAGCTCAATCACAAACCACTGCAACTTTGGCTGGATCAACCATAATACTATTCTTAGTCATCACGTGACCCAAGAAAGAAACAAACTCCAACCAAAACTCGCACTTGGAGAACTTAGCATACAACTTCTCATCCCTTAGTATCTGAAGAACAATCCACAAATGTTCCTCCGACTTAGCCTCACTCTTGGAATTAATCTAAGATATCATTTATAAATACAATAAATAAAGGAGTTGAGATACAATTGAAATACTCATATCATCAACTCCATGACATGACAAAGAACTCATAATGACCATATTGAGTCTGAAAAGCTATCTTCGAAATATCCAAAAATCTAATCCTCAGCTAGCGATAACCAAATCTTAAATCAATTTTTGAAAACACCACAACACCCTAAAGCTGATCAAATAAATCATCAATGCAAGGAACATGATACTTATTCATAATCGTCACCTTATTTAACTTTCGACAATCAATACACAAATGTATAGACCCATCCTTCTACCTTACAAACAAGATAGGCGCACCCCAAGGCGATACACTAGTTTGGATAAATCTCTTATCTAATAACTCCTACAACTGATCCTTTAGTTCCTTTAGCTCAGATGGGGACATTCTATAAGGAGAAATAGAAATTGGTTTGGTGTCTGACTCAAAATTAATAGCAAAATCAATATCATGGTTCGGAGGCATACCAGGAAAATTCATAGGGAACACATCCACAAACTCACAAACAACACGAACAAAATCTAAGAAAGGAGGTAAAATAATAATAGTATTATGAATATGAGCCAAATAAGATAAACATCCCCTCTCAGCCAATCTATGAGCCTGAATATAGGATATGAGACTCTTAGGACCTGAATAAAGCATATCCTTCCAAGCTATCCTTGGCAAATCCAGTGAAGCTAAAGTCACGGTCTTAGCATAACAATCTAAGACAGGATGATAAGGAGCCAGCCAATCCATACTTAAAATAACATCAAAATCAACCATATCTAACATAATCAAATCTACCCAAGTCTCACGGCCACAAAAAGTCAAAACACAAGATCAGTACACCCAATCCACCACTAAAGAATCTCCTACCAGGGTAGATACACCAATAAGCATGGCAAGAGGCTCACTAACAGAATTAAAACCTAAAACAAAATATGTAGACACATCAAAAAAAGTTGATTTGGGGTCAAATAACACAGATGCAGATTTGAAACAAATAGGGATGATACCTGTGATCACAATATCAGAAGCCTCCGCCTTCGACCTAGTGAGTATAGCATAACACTGACAACGACCACCAACTGGCTGAGTAGCCCCACAACCACCACCGCAGGCTCTACTACCTCTACCTATCATACCTCTGGTAGTAGCCCTACCTCTCACTGCTGAAATAGAAGTGACTTTAATCACATAATAGGGGTAGTCCTTGGCCAAATGGCCAATCTCACAATACATATAATAAGTCCTATGATCCACCATAATAGGAGAAGGAACCACTGGGACCTAATGGACATGCTGTACTACTGAACCAAAAGACCCACGAGAATAGCTAAAATATCTACCTTGAGAATCTGTCCGAACCTACCAAAATGGCACACCTTCTTGATGCCTCCCTGAGATACTCGAGAAATAGATCTATGTTTCCTTGCTTGGTTCTCTATACTCTAGAATAACACCCCAAATACTACTATATACACTATGGCTCGCTGAAGACTAGGAGGCATAGAAAGCCTAGCTGGCAGAGACCCCACCTAAGAAGGCAACATAGATGAAAGCTGAACTCCTGATCTCAAAACACCATACTTAAATGCCGATGCTAAAGGAGGTGTAACACTCAGGGTCTGAGGAGTACCTAAAACTGAAGTAGGTGCAACTGGAGGAACACAAAAACCATACTCTTACACAGATGGAGGTGCCATGCTTGGAGATGGGGGATACCAAATAAACTTAAAGGGGAACCTTCTAAATAGGTCAACAGATGAATCAACAAACCCTCTAATAAGACTGAGGTAGAAGAACTCTGAGAAATTAGAGTGCAACTCATATCTCCAATTTGCTCAACACGAGGCTCAAGATAGAGTCCTCTAGCACTCCCCCTAGACGGGGTTAATCCACGGGCCCGTCCACTCTATCGAGTTTGTCCATGACTCGAGGCTTGCCCTCTCAATAAAAGCTCTACATCTCTGATCACACTGGACCTATTTGACTCTATCTGTGCAGAAAGAATGAAACACAACTTAGAATATAGGGTATGAAAGAACTTCACACGATAAGGGATAAAATAAGGAAAGTTTCCTCAAGACATCATATAGCCTTTCAAAGATAGATATGAACGTATATGTACCAATCCGTGAGACTATATTAGACATCTCATTCTTACACCATTGAGACCAATAAAACCTGGCTCTGATACCAATTTGTCATGACCCAAAATCTATAGGTCATGATGGCACTTATCGCGGTGAATTTTGAAAAGTAATCCTATCACACAAACCCATACACAGGGGAAAAAAACAAAAATAAAACCAAGGTAAGGCTTCTAGAATAAATTTGAACCATACAAGTATAACAAATACAAAAGAAAACATAACCATATAGCTATAACTCCCAAAACCAGGTGTCAACAGTAAAAGAATGTATCTAGTACAACTCGAATCCAAAAGAAACACATAAGGTATCCAAAAAACAAGAACAAATTTGTATATAAAATGAAAGTAAGGACATAGTCTATAGAAAGAGGTAGTAGAAGACATTCGAATGCCTAAAAATCATCAACTACCTTGAAAGATCCAATAATCACCTGAGTCAAGCAACATGGGGTGCACCTAAACCTGAATCTGCACCAAAAAGATACAGTTGGAGTGAGTATGGTTCACTTATACTTATTAGGTATATAGGCCTACCAAGAAAAGTAGAAAATAAAGTACACAAAATACACACTAAGGACACGTCATACAATTAAAAAATATCCCACAACAGTAGCCCACACTGCTTATACTAACAGTTTTAATATATATATATATATATACAAACACAACAACAGTACAACAAGTATAACACAAGAATACATTATATCACATATGGATTTAAGGTGAGATTTTATCCCTTTCTTACTTTAATTCTTGATTCATTATTCAAAACCCCAAAACTTTATTACTTGATTTATCCCCAAATTTCACTCCTTTTACTTGAATACTATTTCTAATCCTGTAATTACTTGTTTTTCCTCTATTTCATCTTCAAACCATTCTTGATTCTTGAATTTTTAATGGATTTCAAAGGATTTGCCTGGTAAAGCTTAAAAATAGTTTTTCTTCTATTTGAACCTCATTTTTAATTCGATTTGAGTTGGGTTTTTAGTTGTAGATTTCTAAAAATAGAGGAAACATGTTTTTGAAGTAAAGTTATAATTTTACCCTTTTTTTTAAAACCCATTTTAGGGATCCCTTTTGACTCCGAACTAAAAGTAGGTAATATGGGTATTTTTGGATTTGATTTGATCTGTAGATTCTATATTTCTTAGTTTTAGTTGATTTTGGGATCGTTAATGAGGATTAGGACTTTGCAATCAAAGTGTAGCAGATTAGTTCAACATTTGAGGTAGGTTATGGTTTAACTCTTCAGACTGGGCTGGGTAGTTCATCTGTATAACAAAATACATGTTAATGGTGGAAACTAATCATAAAATATGGCTATCTATGTGTTGTGTTTGTGTGGGGTCTGTATTTGATGTAATTGTTGAATCTGAGATATCATGTGATCTATGTGACTGTGCGGGATCTCATGTGATTTTGATAGCCCAAAATACATGTGAATAATTGTATTGTGCTGTTAGAAATGCCTAATGTGATGTCTTTGACATATTTTGATATACTCATACTTCGTGGGCATATGAATCATGTGGAAAATTTATGGATAGTAGAAATAGTTATTGGATATTGGCTCACGTGTTTGTGGAATTGTAACATTATGGTTGGTTGTGGAAATACATCATATGAATTGGTTGTGGAAATACATCACATGGATTGGTTGTGGATTCATTGTGGAAATACTTATTTTGAATGGTTATGAACCTTGCATCATCATTCTCATGTCGCCATATGCATCATTTCACTTATTTTTTTGTTTTATTGCTTTATATTTACTTGTTGTCATATAAGTGTACTTGATTTATGTCTCATGTTATGTATGTGCTTTGGAAACACTAGAAATACTGGAATTACTAGAAATATTAAAAACACTAGAAATACTGAATATTGCCCGGGGTTGTGTGCCAACCTTAAGGCTGTATGTCAATCTCAAGGTTGTGTTCCAACCTCAAGGTTGTGTGCCAATCTTAAGGTTGTGTGCCCACCTCGTGCATCATCATCATATAATACATTGCATTTACTTTATTGTGATTGGATTTCCCTATTGATTTGTTATATGTCTACACAAATGAACTATGTAACCCCGCTAAATTTAATATTTTGGATACGTTGGCGAAATCGGATTTTCAAAAAGACATCATTTTCACAAATTTGACCCCCAAAACTCAAAATCATCATTTTCCAAACAGATGGTCGAAATGAGATTTAAAAGTCATAAAACCAAACCAAACATGTTACCACTCTAAAATCAATGTTTCGAATCTACTGGCACAGTCGTTCAGCCATCCGTCATACGGATCAAAAGATAACCACATAAGTGTATAATAAGGCTCTCGAAGCCTAAAAACTACAATATCACACAAAAGTCACCAAAATAAATTAGGAATCGTACCAATCAACCCCATACCCCAAAATACCACAATGCGACTATGGGAGGGGTAAAATAGTCATTTCACATAGAAATACATATTTCATATATTTCATCAAATTCCCAGGTCGTTACATTTGTTACATATTTGGCACTATCATTTTTGTTCACTAACTTGATTATTCTTACATTTTAAATAACGGATAAAATAGTTGCAGGCTAACAAACACAAAGAAGATTCTTTGCTTGAGTTTTGAAGTTGGTGGTTGTTCTGGGTTTCAATGTGAATTCTTTATAGATGATACAATCAATTCAGAGGATTTGTGATGAAAAATTTTGAAAAAATTCATGAAAGAACAAATTATATTGTATATGAAAGTATCATAGATTCATCATGGGACGTTATAGATCATCATCTTGAAAAGGCCTTTAGCCGATTCAGAAACATTTAGTTGACAACTTTGTACTTTTTCATAATTCAATTTTCTTAGAAGCTTTTCATTTTTGGATTGTCGTTAGTTGGAAGTCACAGGTGCAGCGAAGATCTATTTAGTCAAGAGTTGAGAAGTTCAATAACCATACTATGTTAGACTAGAACATGGAGGTGTATCTACTTAAATGAAAAAACTGTATGTTTGTAGAGTAAGTGTGCGCCAGCATTCACACATGCACACACACACATACAGACACACACACACACACACATACACACATATATATATATATATTGATTTATTGGAACATAATGAATTTGAGCTTTTTATACATGCAATTTTATACTTTAACATAAACACACGTATCCTAATCTATTATTTATAATTATGAGTTCGTACTTATTATTTATCACAGTTTTTATAAATTTTATATATAAATATATGTTTTACAACAAAAGTAATAGATTCAAATGAATTTGATACCATACACTACATGCGTTTCGATCTGCACTCATATGCATACTTCTCCTGCTCAACTATTTATGGAAATCACCTTACCAACAAAGTCTTAAAAACAACATATTCAAAATACTTCGACAAATAATTTTTGAAGAGGATAGAGTGTAAGCAACTTTGTTTCTACCCCATGGAGCGCTTGTTGAGAAATATAGTATAGTAATCAATCTGAAAGATAGGGTTATTAGAGAAAATATACCAAAATCAATTTAATCACTCCATTTGAAGAGAATCAATTAAAAAGCATAAGTTAGTAAACTCACTTCCCTCTATGTTTGATTAGAAAAACAGGGATGAAAGGCCTAATTTTAGGTGGGCTAGTGGGATTCAAGTTTGAATTTGAATTTTTCTCGATCTGAAATTAGTACCGTGATTAATTCACTACCAGTGGCAAAAGTCGTCCTGAAGCGGATCACCCTGATGCCTATAATGAAAGGATAGACTTTCATCATCTACAAACTTGAAGTGATTTTTTTTTATTGCATTAAGGTTGCAAAAACCTACTCCTAACTAAACAAAGACTCATTTGAATAGCCACCATCATTACTAATCTAGGAGGTCAATACTAGTAAGAGGCCCACAAATACCCTAGTTTATTAGGTATAACATGTTTAGGTCAACTATAAAGCCATACTAACCAAATTGCTTTTTTGCAGCCTTGTGGAGTCACAGTAAATCAAATGGTCAGGAAGGGAAGAAATTAAACAATTTGGACAGAACAAAACAAATTTAAAGGATAAGATACGTAGAGTGTGAACCAAAGTTCATAGGTGGATCAAAGTCAAAAGGCAAATTAAAGTCATTGATTATACATAGACGAAGACAAAGAATAGTTAGATGAAGTCGTCGAAACACTTGCAATGCAGTCCCAAATATAGGAAGCTAACTTCCTAAGATGAATGGGTCACTTTTTGTTCCATACTTCCCGAAAGAACTCTTAACTTCATTACGAGAATATCGATTTGAAAATACCTGAAGTAGGATTACTTAACAATCCTTGTTAGCTTAACTCCCTTCTCAAGGGATGAAACCATAAATGGAAAAGTAAAGGGATGAACTATTATGCTTTAGATGTTATATGAACCCCTAACAAGAAACCAAAGGCATAGAGCTATTGGATCATAAATCTTTTTAGTTTGTCCTTAAGGTTTTTCTTTCAACAATATAAAATCCTTTCTTAATTTACAAACACTTATGTGATAATATTCCTAACAAATATTATATTTGATTTGACTGTATGACATCACTTCCTCAATGTAATGAAAAACTAGAATCATGGAAGCGATGAAAGCATATCTACTTTTGTCGGCTAACATAATGGATCAATACAAGGGGAAAATATCATAGAAACCTAAGCTAGATATCATCAACCCAAAGAACAAAGTCTAGTTTTCTTATTGAGATGAGCATGAGTGGTCAAGCCCTACAATAAGATTGTGCACCTAACCTAAGTCTGGGATACTATTGTGTGTTCTAATTCTTCTAGTGAGATCTTGTGACCGGCATAGTGAACACAAGCTAACAAAAAAAGAATGAGTGGGGAGAAACTTGAAACTCTTTAAGAATTAAGAAAGAACCTACCTCTACCCTAAAGAAACAGTGAGGCTGACATTGATTCTGCAGAAAGGCAGGATATCTTATAGTGTAGCTTACCTAGTCCACTAATACTCAGTTGTGAAAGGTTCTTACTCGAGTCCAATGTAAAGAAAACCTTGTGAATAATGTGGCTCCATACAGGCATACAAAGCCCCTAAAACCATAACAAAGACAAGAACAATTATAGGGAGAACGCAAGTGTTCTCGAGCTAGTTCGGACTCATTTAGTATACAAGACTTACATTCTATTGAACCCACCAATTCGAGATCAAAATTTAAGATTTTTTAGAAGGGGGAGAAATTAGGTTCTGAATAGCAATCAACAACCTTTTCTTATTTTACTTCAGATAGCTTTTCGTCTCCTTCATAGCTGAAAGTTCTCCAAAAGTATAAAATCTGGAGGAATTTAAACCATCCATTTCGGTGTAATTAGATTCTTTCAATAGCTCATAGACCTGGATATATATATATATATATATATATATATATAAAGCTAGATATAGACAAGGTGATGTAGAACCTCTCTTTGACTAAGGTTCCTATTTATCTTTATTTTTCTGCCTTTTTTGTCCTTTTCTAAAAAAAATTCAATTATTTTATTTTAAAAAGTCATCTCCATAATTCACACCTCTACATATTAATAAAGTCTAATATTAATTAATATTAATAATGTGCATAACTCACATACCTCTCGTGTTCATAAACCCTAATATAGGATAATTAAGAAATCAACTAGATAAATGATCGTGATTCAATCTTTCAAGAAGCTCCTTGTAATGACCCTTCAGGTTATTTTCTATATTTCTACTTATTTTCATCATTAGAACTTTTCTATAGCTGCTCCAAGTCATTCATGACTTGCTGGAACTAATAGTTTGATTACCGGACAGTTTGTTTAGTTTTTAGAACCAATTCCCTAGTTGAATTTTTCGTTGGTTCCAAATGGCCACCAAGAAAAAATGTTAGTACGATGACCTCAAATATGAATTATGATTGTGCCACCAGCTTTGGAATGTTGATTTTAGGTAGGTGGACCTCTAGTTTGGGTCTCGAGGAACTCGAGCTCATTTTGAACTATTGGTCGAAAGTTAAAAAAATAAAATATGGGTATGGGAACCACATTTGGTCTAAACTACCTCGGATGGAAAGTTTGACTATGCCATTAATTCTGAAATATCAAATTTAGTTTGATGCATAGTTCATTTGCATATACAGGATTTCAAACGAATCTTAAGCACCCGAACGAGCTCATTTTAGGACTTGGAAAATCTAGTGCACCAGACTTCAGGGGCAACGTGATATAGGAACTTTTTACCATGATAACGACTCACTTTGTAGAGGAGATACCATGATCGTAAAGGGGTGTCGCGATCGCGACTCGTATGGCAGATAAAAGATGGTGCAATTGTGAGGCCTCGAGTCGCGATAGCAACTGCCGAGGACCTAAAATGGATATAAAATGACACATTTTCCATGATTTTAGGACATTATTCATCATTTACTTTATATTTGGGATGGTTTTTAGGCATTGTATTGATGAAATGTATGACTTGGGTTAGTTAGACTGTTTAGGCCATGTGGAAACCAAAGAGTTGAAATACTTAGCTTGTTTCCTTATGCCTTTGGTGATTGGACTTCTTTACTCCTATTTACCATGAGAATGACTTAGATTGCTCATTATCTTATTTCCTTATGCCTTTGGTGATTAGACTTCTTTACTCCTGTTTACCATGAGAATGCCTTAGATTGCTCAATATTAAGTAAAATGCTTGAGTTAATCATGTGTAGGGTAAGTTTGGATTTAGCTACTTACACTAGTGAAGGTTGCCTTAGCTTTCCTTAGAATTAGCTACAGTGTATGAGAAGAATCTCTACCTTATGACTAATTGTGGCTTGTTATACATCTAAAAGTGGATTTAGATACCTTAATCCTAGTTCGGATAGATTTTTCTTAATATGGAACTTGGGGATTAGGAGTGGACTCTTAACCCATTTTAAGTTATGACAGATGTTAGTTTGTTAACCTTTTACGCTAATTAGAATCTTAGAAACATGTATTGAGGAATTATGGGGTAATCTTGATACTTGATGGTTTTGTTGGTCAATGTTAGGGTTAAAACCTATTGATTATGCTATTACTTATGCTATTCATGATGTTGATTATATATATATATTGATTTGAGTCTGAAAGATGATTATGCGATTATATACCCGATTTGAGTCCGGCGGATGATTATAACACTATTGATTATCTATCAGTTCAAGTCTGGGTATTGATTATATTTATCATTTTAAGTCCATCTATTGATTATTTACCGGTAGAATTCAATCTATTGACTATACTTACTAGTTTGAGTCTAGGTATACATATTATGTTATGATGATATACTTCTTGTGATTAATAATATCAGGGGTGTGAGATTAGAAGTAGTAATTTGGTTAAGTTGGAAAATGAGGAAATGGTTATAATGTGGCATGACATAAATGGACTCTAGTGTTAAAATAACTAGTTGACAAATTATGCTTTATTGATAAATGAGGACTAGTGAATATATGATGACTAGCTGATAATTAAATTAGTCATAAGAGATGGATAGTTAATTAACGGTGACTAGTGTATGAATGATTATAAGGTTGCTATATGTTGGCAAATTGTGGAATGATGGTTAATTGATGAGTTGGATATTTGTAAGTGATGAATGGTTGCTTTATTCTATCTTGAGTGTACTCTTCAGGCGTATGGGAGTCTGTGATGAGTTATTTTTTTCTGCACTAATTGACATATGGGAGCCAATTTTTTTATTATGACTGTGTGTGTTGGTTCTTTATGTTATGTTATTATTATAATCTATTTACTTATCTATTCATAGCAATATTGAAGCTACTTCGGGTTGTCTATAGCTTGACTTAGTTTTATTATCTTGCATTTTATCATACTTATATCATGATTTAGCTCAGTCGGTCGATGAAGCCTACAAAGTACATTTTAATACTTATACTACACTTTTATACAGTATAGGTTCGAGTACTAACTACCGTCATTGACCATTGATCATGCTATGTTGATATTTTTAAAGATAGGGTGAGCTCTTGGAGTTTGAGTCACCCATTTCCTTGTCTTTTATATTCAGTCTTTTGTTATCGAGATAGATGTTGTTAACTATTCAAGACATTTGAGTTATATTATTATTAGACACTCTAGTACTAGCTCTACCAAGTCATGAGATAGTAACTTGTACTGACTGTTTTTATCTATTTAGAACACTTGGCTTATTTATATATTGTGTTCTTAAAATTACCCTATGTTGGGCATATTCCACCAAATTAACCCATTATGTCAGCTCTGGGTTATGGTTTGACTTACCTACTAGTGGGATTTAGTAGGTGCCATCTAGACTCATAAAATGGGTTGTGACAAATCGGTACCAGAACCAGGTTACACTGATATTATTGGTACAAGAGCAAGTGTCTAGTAAAGTCCTATGGATTGGAACGATGATGCATATTTCCTATCTTTAGGAGGCTATGGGACATTCTTAGGACTCCTTCACTTTTTTCGCACTTATCATGCTAAGAGCCTGAGTTGGTTTGTAAAAGTATTCCCTTAACTTTACTCTTTTGTAGGTGGCCGGGACATGTTCTATCGCTAAACGAGATAAGGGTCTCGAGATCGAGACTAGGGATCCTACTCCTGTTCATGGATGACCCATAGGTCGTGGACAACCTAGAGATGTATCCTCAGCTAGGGTCCCAGATAGGTGTAACACCCCGTACTTTTACCTAGCTTAAATTTATCCCAAAAATGTCAAAGGCTTGCTTTAAAGATAAATACACTTTTATACATGTGGAATTTTCAATCGATATAAAATGGAAAATTGAATAATCTTTCCATCGATATGAAATTCGCCTAAATCCAACACCCGACCGAAGAATTATGGCCATTTTAGTAAGACAGTATACCACCTGAGCCATCAGCGCGTCACAGAGCTCGCAAAATGGCAATTGTCAAAAAGCAGTGAGCCTCCGCAATATTGGCGCTTCGCACCAAGGCTCAATTTCAGAATTGTCCTATTCCAGTGTTCCAATGCAATACCACTGCATCGCGGTGAACTTCCAAGTCTCAATCAAAGTGGCAACGTGATATTACCGCATTGCGCCACCATGCAATTTTCCAGTTGTCATTTTCCAATGGCTTGGCGCGATGGTGGCACGTCGCGTCAGGGGTCCAGATCGAGAAATTTCACAAAAAATTAAGGTTGCGCCCAGGGTTAAAACAATCCTTTTCCATGATTTTATTCCGCCTAGATATGGGATTTAAGCCCTAAAAATGTTTAAACCCTTCATTATTCACTTTTTTTCCAAAATCAAAAGGTATTTTTCTCTCAAGAAAATAAATCCTAGCTCTCAAGAATCAAGGTCAATCCCAAGAATTTCTCCAAGAACTCATCAAATTAAGGTATGTTAGATGTTCATCCATGGATCTTTACCTTTCATGGAGCCCAAGAATCCTTTTTCGAAATACAAGATTTATGATTTATGATTTCCATGTTTGAATTAGATTGAATTCATGTTCATGATGTTTTTTGAGTTTTAATCCATGATTTAGATTGCAAGTTCCAAGAATTGATTCTAGTATGTGTTGAATTATGTGATATTCATGATAAACCCTTCAATTTAAAAGTTCATTATTGTAACCATGTTAACCCTACTAAGTGTTTATGATTTAATAAACCAAGTATGCTTCTTATGTGCTTGATAAATTGTCTATGAGAATGAAATAATGTCATTATAGCATTCTAACATGTATTCCCCATTCATGTACAAGTTAAGGCATTACAAGTATTTGATGGAATGTTTCTATGAATGAATTATGACCAAGTGAACATTGTTATGTTATTCAAGATTATGCTTTGCTTTAATTTTCATGCTATCGAGTCCTGGGGATATTTAATACCCGACAATTTAGCTGTTTACCTAGAGCCAGTATTGGTGATATGATAGTATCAGTCATTTCACAATCAGTAATACTCTCAGTCAGTTACAGAACTCAGTTAGTTACATAACTTAGGAAACTCATGTAAACTCTATATCAATCCAGTCCAGTTTAGTATGATCAGATCAATGTCTTTCAGTTGGGAGTAGGATTCATCACCGAGTGAGCCTAGGGATGGGGTCTCACCCGTTAGCTAGGACTGGGTCCCTAGAAAAAATCTCTAAGTTCCAGAACTACGTAGCCAGTGTAGGTTATGAGATGTCACCCGTTAGATAGGACTGACATACTCAAGGATCACCCTCTAGTTTAGGACAGATCTCAGGGGTCACCCGTTAATTAGGACTGACTCCACAGTAGTTGTTAGTACCCATGACACGGTGCTAACACCCTTTCAATTGGGGTTACAGATTGGACCCCAACTCAGTTACCTTATCTTATTTGGGGCATGTCGACTAAATGATTACCTTCCACAGTTTCATTCTTCAGTCTAGAACTCAGTTCAGTTCTACAGGTTTAGGACTATCAGACACAGTCAATCAGTATCAGTAAATCAGTTATCAGTAACTTCAGATATCAGTTATAGAGTTATCAAAAATCAATACTTAACTTCAGAAAAGCAAAGTTATAGTATACACGTACTCTTATATTCAGTTACTCTATATCATTTAGTCAGTTATTTTTCATGCATATGAACCCTTGCATTTAGCCTTACCTCATTTAGCATACCAGTACATTCCTACGTATTGATCGCTTACCCGTTTCTTGCGCTATGATATTTCATATCATAGGTTAGGATGCTCAGGTTCCTGACTGTGCTTAGCTAGATTAAGCCAGCAGTAGAAGACTTAGCAGTGAGTCCTCATCTATCGAGGATATGCTTTTTATTTTAGTATTTCAGTTTAGCAGTAGCTTAGTAGTCGGAGTTAGTTGAGGGCTTATCTCATCAACTCCACTTTTTAGACAGATTCAGTTAGAGGCTTTTTATATATTATTCAGTTTTACAGATGTTATATTTTATCAGTATTTCAGATATTTTGAACCTTGTGGCACTTCAGCCTATTTTTCCGCATTAATTACAACATTATTATCCAGTGCTCATAATAGATATCATTCATGGGTTATGTTGTGGTCCTTCAGGGTCATAAGTGTTGTATGATGGCTAGGGGGTAGTCCCAGGTCATTACAATAGGGGTCCTCCACCAGACCCTATTTTTGCTCCTGAGCTGGAGGTTATTCCGCCCCAGCCAGCGGTGGGCTAGGGATCATCCCAGGCTCCACCAGGGTTTATTTCTTCTTTAGTTCTTAGAGATGTATTGCTTCAGCTTTTCTAGATAGTTGGTGGTATTTTTCCCAATAATGCACAATCTACTAATCAGAGTGGTACTGAGGCAGGGGCGATGCTTGTAGCTGTGGCTCCCAGATTTTATGTTCCTCCTGCACCAATAGTTGCTCAGTCGATAATTTCTTAGCCAGTGGTTACTCAGCCTTCTATGTTTTCTGAGGAGCAGAAGATGTTGGGTAGATTCTTAAAATTGGCTTCACCTAGGTTTTCTAGTGCTCTGAGCGAGGATGCATATTAGTTCCTAATTACTTGTAAAGATAGGCTCCGTAATTTGTGCCTTGCTAAGAATCATGGATGGATTACACTATATTTATGTTCGATTTGGTTGCTAGACATTAGTGTAGAAGTTATATGGATTCTAAACCAGTTGGAACTTCTCCTTTGTCTTGCATTCGGTTCTATGAGATATTCTGGGAGAAGTACATGCCTGGTAGCCTTAGATAATGTTTGAGGGATCGGTTCTCTAGATTGGAGCAAGTCTCTATGACAGCTGTAGAGTATGAGGCTCATTTACATGAGTTAGCTACACCTATGACTTCTATTCTAGATACTGAGAATGAAAGAGTTTATTTTTTTATTAGAGGGTTGAGACTCCCCATTCGTATGTCTACTCAGAGTTTAGTTGTTGTGGGTAGGTCTTTTCCTAAGTTTTTGGATCATGCTCAGGTGATGGAGGAGATGCATCATGAGGGATAAAGGGGCAACGATAAGAGGCCTAGATATCAGGACAGTTTCAGTGGGAGCCATAGTAGTTCCTAATTTAAAGGTAGTAGTTCTCATGGTGGGTATTCTCTGTGTCCATCCTATCAGCCTCAGAGTCAGTCAGTTGACCGATTCAGACAACTCTTTAAATTACTAGCAGAGGTTAGTCTAGTGCTAGTGATCGCCCAGGCCAGGTTGGTGGTCTATCTTTGAGGGGTTCATTTTTTTTCCATTCTAGTTGTGGTAGTTACTCTGGGTCAACCAAATTTATTGGTTCTATTTTTGCTCTAGGTTTATGTTATAGTTGTGGGGGTCTTGGCCACTATTCTCAGGAGTGACCTCTCCATGGGGCAATTGTTGTTTTATCTTAGAGTGTTCCTACTATTAGAGTAGTTCATCCCTCAGCTATAGGTGGTTCTGATGGTCGCAGGGGTAGTTTCTAGGGTACTCGAGGAGGTTCTCAAGAAGGCAAGATAAGAGGTCAGTCAGGTGCCCAGCCAGGAGGCGGGCGTGGTCGGTTGTATGCAGTACTTGCTAGACCCGAGGCTGAGACTTTAGATGTTGTTGTTATAGGTATGATTTTGGTGTGCCGCCAGTCGTCCCTTGCTTTAATTGATCTAGGATCCACTTATTCTTATATATCTGCTTATTATGCACCACAGTTGGAGTTGTCTTGTGACTTATTATCCTACCATTGCACATATCGACTCCCATGGGTCATTCTTTAGAAGTGGATTGAGTTGTAAGAACATGTGTTGTGACTGTCAGTGATGTTGATACTTGCGTTGATCTTATTATTCTAGATATGGTGGATTTTGATATGATACAAGGCATGGACTGGTTATCCCACTATCATGGGGTCATAGATTATTTTTCCAAGACTGTTACCTTATCTATGCTCGATGTACCCCCAGTCATATGGTACAGAGCGGTTAGCCGCGTGTTGAGGGGGATTATTTCTTATGTTTGTGCTAGAAGGCTGATTTTGAGCAGTTTTGAGTCTTATCTCGTTTATATTTGTGATACTAGTATGAAGAGTCCGTTGCTTGATTTTGTTCCTATTGTTTGTGAGTTTTCTAATGTGTTTTCTATCGACCTACCTGGTATTCCCCTTGTCTATGAGATTTAGTTTGTCATTGATGTCGATCCTAGGACCCGACCTATTTCTATGGCACCTTACCGTATGGCTCCCACCAAGCTTAAAGAGCTAAACTCTAAACTTCAAGATCTTCTTAATTGGGGTATTATTAGACCAAATGTGTCTCCTTGGAGAGCTCCTATATTTCTTATGAAGAAGAAAGATAGCTCCAAGTGTATATGTATTAATTATAGCAGCTTAATAAGGTGACAGTGAAGAATCATTATCCAATGCCTCTTATTGATATTTTTTTACCAACTTCGGGGTGAGACAATATTTTCTAAGATTGATTTGAGATTTGGTTACCATCAGTTGAGGATTCAGGCTGAGGATATCCTGAAGACAACTTTTAGGACTCGTTATGGTTATTACGAGTTCTTAGTGATGTCATTTGGGTTGACTAATGCCCCAGTCGTATTCATGAATTTGATGAACCAAGTATTCAGGCCATATTTGGATTTCTTTGTGATTGTGTTCATTGACGACATCCTTATGTATTCAAGGAGTAGAGAGGAGCATGCACAGTATTTGAAGATCATGCTCCAGACTTTAAGAGATTATGTGCTTTTCGCCAAGTTCTCTAAGTGTGAGTTTCGGCTTAAATCGGTGGCATTCCTTGGACATGTGGTGTCTATAGATGATATTATGGTTGACCCAACTAAGATTGAGTGGATTCGTGATTAGGTTAGACCTACATCTTTGACTGAGGTTCATAGATTCATTGGTTTGGCTGATAATTATAGACAACTCATCGAGGTTTTTACTATTATTTCAGTGCCTATGACCAGATTGACTCAATAGGAGGTTCCTTTATGATGCTTCAAGGAGTGTGAGTTGAGCTTTGTATAGCTTAATATTTTTTTCATTTACACTCCTATTTTCGCTCTTCCTATTGAGGGTGGAGGATTCACCGTGTTTTGTAATGCTTCTGGTGTTGGTTTGGGTTATGTATTGATGTAGTAGGGTCGTTTTATTGCTTATGCTTCTAGACAGCTTAAGGTGCACAAGCACAACTACCTCACTCATGATTTGGAGTTGGAGGCAATAGTTTTTGTGCTTAATAGAGGCATCTTTATGGCGTGAATTGTGAGATTTTCACCGATCATCGCAGTCTTCAGCATCTTATAACCTAGAGGGATCTTAATGCTAGACATCATAGATGGACGGAGTTTCTTAAGGATTATGATATTTCAATCTTGTATCATCCAAGCAAGGCAAATGTGGTAGTAGATGCCTTGAGTCAGAAGGCAGTGAGTATGGGTATCTTGGCTTGTATTTCAGTTTCTCAGAGGTCATTGGCATGGGACATTTAGTCCTTATCCAACTTTATGGTTTACCTTAATATTTTAGATCCTAGGAGGATTTCGGCTAGTGTGAAGGCGAGGTCCTCACTATTTGAGCAGATTTAAGATTATCATTTTAAGGATAGTACGCTTCGCTTCCTTCCTGATTAGGTGTTGAGTGATGAGTCGAGAGGAACACCATAGATTCTGAGAGTGATTTGAGATTTGATGGTCATATTTGTGTTTTGAGGATTGATGCCTTGATTCAGTTGATTTTGCATGAGGCTAACAACTCTAGATATTCCATTCATCCCGGCACAGCCAAGATGTATAGAGATTTAAAACAACATTATTGGTGGAGGGGTATAAATAGAGATGTGGAAAACTTTGTAGCTCATTGCCTATGTTGTCAGCAGGTAAAGGTCGAGCATCAACAACCAAGTGGTTTGATTCAAAGATTTCCCATTCTTAAGTAGAAATAGGAGCAGATTACCATGGATTTTATTAGTGAGTTACGTCGCCTTCCCGTGGTTCTGATGGTATTTGGGTCATTGTAGATTGTTTGACCAAGTCAGCACACTTCATTCCTATTCAGATGTCCTTCAATCCCGAGAGATTGTCCCATATCTATGTTTGGGAGATAGTTTGTTTGCACGGTGTGCCTATTTCTATTATTTTGGTCATGGTTCTATGTTCACTTTGAGATTTTGGACAACTTTTCAGGAAGATTTGCGTACTAAGGTAGATCTTAGTACAACTTTTATCTGTAGACCGATGGCCAGTCCGAGCAGACTATTCAGGTGCTTGAGGATATGTTTCAAGCCTGTGTTATAGATTTTGGAGACCAGTGGGATGAGCACTTAGCCTTGTCAGAGTTTGCGTATAATAACAGTTATCATTCGAGTATTGAGATGGTTTCTTTTGAGGTTTTGTATGGTAGGAGATGTTATTCTCTTATTGGATGGTTTGAGACTTTTGAGGTTAGGCCATGTGGTACAGATTTACATTAGGAGTCATTGGATAGAGTCAAGGTGATTCAGGATAGGTTAAGAGTGGCTTGGAATAGGCAAAAGGTCTATGCAGATCGTAGGTTTTGTTCTTTTAGATTTGGAGTCGGTGACCGTGTATTCCTCCATATATTTCCCATGAAGGGTGTGATGAGATTTGGGAGGAAGGTCAAGCTTAGTCCTAGATATATTGGACCTTTTGAGATTCTTCGCACAATTGATGAAGTGTCTTATGAGTTAGCTTTACCTCCAGATTTTTTTGTTATCCATTCAATTTTCCATGTTTCTATGTTACGCCGATATATCCCTGATCGTTCTCATTTTCTTTGATGGGACTCAGTTTACTTGGACGAGCGTTTGACCTTTGTGGATGAGTTGGTGCTCATTTTGGCTAGTAATATGAGGTGATTTCTCACTAGAGAGATTTCTATAGTTAAAGTTCAGTAAATGCACCGCTCAGTGGAGGAGTCCACTTGGGAGATCAGAGCGAGATATGGACGTAGTATCCTTGCCTGTTCGAGACTTCAGTTATATCCTAATCCTTAACTTTCGCAGATAAAAGTTACTCTAGTAGTGGATATTGTAATGACCCTTCAAGTTATTTTCCATATTTCCACTTATTTCACTGTTAGATCTTTTCTATAGCTACCCCAAGTCATTTACAACTTTCTAGAACTAACAGATCAATTACCGGGCAGTTAGTTTAGTGTTTAGAGCCAATTCCCTATTTTGAATTCTTCGATGGTTCTAAATAGCCACCGGGAAAAACCTTCAGTACGATGACCTAGAATGAAAATTCTAAATGCGCTAGAAGATCCAAAATGCCGATTATAGGCTAGATCAACCTTTGGTTCGGGTCTCAAGGCACCTGGGCTCATTTAGACCAATTGATCAAAAAGTTAAGAAAATAAAATATAGGTATGGGACCCACATTTGGTCAAAAGGACCTTGAATGGAAAATTTTATTGTGCAATTAAGTTTGAAATGCCAAATTTAGTGTGGTTTCATAGTTCATTTACGTATACGAAATTTTGAATAAATCTCGCGCACCCGGTCGAGCCTATTTTGGGACTTGAAAAATTTAGTGCACCAGGTTTCTGGTGCACCGCGATAGCGGCACTTTGGCCTATGATAGTGACCCGCTTTATAGAGGCGATGTCTTGATTATGAAGTAGTTTCGCGATCGGACTCATGTAGCAGACGAAAGATGGTAAAATCACAAAGCCTCAGGTCGCGATAGCGACTGTCGAGGACCTGGAGTGGGTATAAATGACCCTTTTCCATGATTTTGGGTCATTCTTCATCATTTCTTTGAGAGATAAGAACCCTAAATAGTGTGAGAACTTAAAATTGAAGCTTGTTGGTGATTGGGAAGCTAGACTAATATTTATTTTCACGATTATCTTCTAATTTGAGGTAAGAATTCACCCTTTTCTTAGTGAAATTTTTTGATTTATTGCTCAAAACCCCAAAACCTTTAGGACTTGATTTTATCCCCAATTTAGCTTGATTTTCACCCACTTCTTATGGTAATGATTCCTTGAGCTTGATATTATGTTGGGTTGGTTTCGAAAACGTGATTTCCTTAAGTGGAACCCACATGAGGTTTTGGTATATTTTTTGGACCCAAAGCATGATGATGTAATATAGGTATATTTTTTCTCGTATTGATGAGTTGAATGCATTTATGATAGATTGGCATCTTGAGGAGGCTTCTCTGAAGGAAAAAATAGTGTTTTAGCGACTCATTAAGCTTTTTTCGGCGTCGAGGTAGGCTAGGTTTATTGTTTGTTCGATTGAGCTATTTCATATTATTCTTATGATATTGTGTTAGATTTGGGATGGGTTTTAGGTGTTATATTGATGAAATGCAATACCTGGGTTAGTTGGACCATTTAGGCCATATTGAAACCATAGAGTTGAAACACTTAGCTTGTTTCCTTATGCCTTTGATGAATTGGACTTCATTACTCATGTTTAGCATGAGAGTGCCTTAGATTGATCAAAATTAAGTAAAATGCTCTAGTTAATCATGTGTAGGGTAAGTTTGGCCTTAGTTGCTTACACTAGTAAAGGTTGCCTTAGTTTTCCTTAGAATTATCTAAAAGGCTTAGGAAGAATCTCTACCTTAGAGCTAATTGTGGCTTGCTATACATCTAAAAGTGCATTTAGATACCTTAAGCCTAGTTCGGGTACAATTTACCTAGAATGGAACTTGAGGATTAAGAGTGGACTCTTAACCCACTGTAAGCTATGACACATGTTAGTTTGTTAACCTTTTACGCTTATTAGACTCTTGAAATGTGTATTGAGGCAATATGGGTAAATCTTGATACTTGATGGTTTTGTTGGTCAATGAGAAGGTTGATGCCTATTAATTATGTTATTACTTATGCTATTGATGATATTATTCATGATGTTGATTCTATATATATATATATATATATATATATATATATATATATATATATATATATATATATATATATATATATACCTGTGTGAGTCCGAAAGATGATTATGCTATTGATTATATATCTGGTTCGAGTCTAGAGGATGATTATGACACTATTGATTATTTATCGGTTCAAGTCCAAGTATTGATTATATTTTTCGGCTCGAGTATGGATATTGACTGTATTTATCAGTTCGAGTTCGGGTATTCATATTATGCTATCATGATATACTTCTTGTGATTAGTGATATCAGAGTGTGAGATTGGAAGTAGCAATTTAGCTAAGTTGGAAAAAGAGGAAATGGTTATAATGTGGCATTACATAAATGAACTCTAGTTGTAAAATGACTAATTGATAAATGAGGACTAGTGAATATATGATGACTAGCCGATAATTGAATTAGTCATAAGATATGAATAGTTGATTAATCGTGACTAGTGTATGGATGATGTTAAGGTTTCTATATGTTGGTAAATTGTGGAATGATGGTTAAATGACGAGTTCGATATTTGTAAGCGATGAATGGTTGCTTTGTTCTATCTTGAGTGTACTCTCCAGGTGTATGAGAGTTTGTGATGAGTTAGTAACTTTCCACACCAATTGGTGTATGAAAGCCAATTTTGCAGTTATGACTGTATGTGTTGCATCTTTATGTTATGTTATTATTCCGATCTATTTACTTATCTATGCACAGCGATGTCGTAGCTACTTCAGGTTTTTCTATACCTTGACTTAATTTTAGTATCTTGCATTTTATCATACTTATATCATGATTTAGCTCAGTCGGTCGATGATGCCTACTGAGTACCCATTGTTTTAGTACTCATACTACATTTCTATACCTTTTGGTGCAGATCCGAGTAATAGCTATCTTCGTTGATCGTTGATCGTGTTGTGTTGATATTTCCATAGATAAGCTGAGCTCTTGGTGTTTGAGTCTCTCATTTTCCTCTATTTTTTATATTCAGTCTTTTATTATCGAGACAGATGTTGTTAAATATTTTAGACATTATAGTTGTATTATTATTAGATGCTCTTGTACTGGCTCTACCAGGTCGTGGGATGGTATCTTGTATTGACTGTTTTTATATATTTAGAACACTTGGCTTATTTATATATTGTGTTCTTGAAATTCGCTTATGTTGGGCATTTTTCACCAAATTAACCCATTGCTTTAGGTCCGGGTTATGGTTTGACTTGCCTACTGGAGGAATTTAAAGGTGCCATCGCCATCGTGACTCATAAAATGGGTCGTGACATTCCTCTGTCCTTCGGAGAAAGTCTTATTGGTGTAGCATGAAAATTGGGACAGCATTCAGAGAAGCAGGTCATAACTGAAAGTTACTCTTCTAGGCTACGTACTACTTCTGTTGGAGTAACATTTTACTATTTGTATTCTATAATTAGTAGATTCTTTCTACTCTTGTATTTTTTATCTTAATCTTATTAGAATTTTTTTGGTAGACGCTTTTGTTGCAAATGATGATGAAGATTAACACTATGAGCAGATGCAGAGCCAGAATTTAAGGTTAGGGGTTCTGAAAATTAAGATTAGATAGAAATCTCAAATTAATATATAATAATCGTCAGACGAAGGAACAAGTATCAATCTTCAATATATGTTTAAAAATAATCAGTTAAACACTACATAATATAAAAATTATCGTTGCAATTGCACTCGACGACTTGTCATATTCTGAAAATGATCAATGGCCACATCATTAAGGCCTCATTTGTTTGCACTTAATGGAGGTCTGAATCTGAATGGTTCAGACTTCAGACCATTAAGTGCATTTATTTTTTATTAAGGTGTTAACTCTTAATAGGTCTGAATAGGTCTTAATCATTCAGATCTAGAACCAAGTCTTAATAGGTCTGAAGGGATATTCTGGTGTTGGATAATATTCACCACTCTATTCATAATCAGCAATCAGCACCATTAACCATCTCTGCCACCGTCACCATTGTCAACCACCACCCACCACTACCAACCACCTCCACCATCACAACCACCATCGACAACAAATACCGCTACGTCACCTACTACCTCTTTTATTCTAATTATATTCATCGTCACCACTGCCGTCAACAACAACACAATCAACAACCACTACAAGCCAATCTTTCCTACCTACCAACTCATCTATCACAACTAGCACCACCACTAACTACCACTAATACATCATAACCTCTACACATTCTTTGGACGCCACCACCATTGTCACTAGTAACGCCACCTCTACCACCACTTCAACCAGTACCATCGCTACAATTTATCTCTTAAAAAGAAATACTACTTTATAAAATAGATCATGCTTTACAATTACTTATCATTTTTAAACCTTTACTTACAAATAAAATAAAAATTAATAAGTTAGAATTAAAAAAAATGACTATTGATTTCTTCATATCACAAACCCTCGAAGTCTCAAAAAAATAAAAAGTTAGGATTCTAATCACAATTATATTTGTCCATCACCTATACTATTTTTAAGCGAGATTATCATAACGAATGTTTTCAAGCCTCAAGTTCTCTCATACACCGAAGTAGAATTGGTAATGACTTTCTGAATTTGAATGCACATCTGAATGATTAAGATGTTGTCTCTAGATCTAAAAACTGAATGATTAAGACTGTTTATTTTTCAACATCTGAATTTGTAAAAAATATTTATTTGTATACATAATAAAATAAAAAATACAATTCAAATAAAAAATTAATTATATATTAAAAAAGTATGTAATTTAATACAACAAAATTATTAGTATTTGATTGAGAAAAAACATTTATGTTTGTTAGTGATAGTGGAGATGGTTTATAATAGTGGTTGCGGTGACAATGATTAATGTTAGTGATTAATAATGTTGGTGGTGATAATTGTGATGGTTGGTATTGTAGTGACTATTATGATGGTGGCGATTGATGGGGGTTGTTGTTGTTCTGATGTGACGTTGCTTGATGTTAGCAGTTTAAGGTGTTGATTGTGTTGGGTGAAACATGAATGCATGATGATTGACGATGTATTGGTGCTAGTTAAAGATGTTATTTGTTGTGATGGCGGAGATGGTTGTTAGTAGGCAAGCGAGTCTTAACTATTGACAGCCCTAAATACACAGCTGAGCCATTTGCTTGTCTATAAATTTAAGTTCACATGTTTATATTTAACTATAATGAATAAATTTTGTAATATAAATACAGGGTCCACGCAAAAGATAATGGGTTTGTCCGAACCCCTTATTATACTATAGTTCCTCTCCTGTCTATGAGTAGTTTTTCTTGTTGATGGCAAATTCTATCTCCTAAGGTAAGTGTTAGTAAATCGTGAACTAATTACAAGGATAAATTATAAGGATAAATTACTTATAACCACACCTTAAGTTTCTATTATAACTTAAAATCTCATCCAACTAAACTAATTACAAAAATTCCTTTTTACTCAAAATAGTTGTTTCTTTTCTGATACATTTAAAAAACCCACCCACATCCCTTTATTGTGCCGCAAATCAAGCTCAAAAATCAGAAAATATATCCCATGATTTTCTCAACTCACCCATTTTGAATTTCCACCATGTTCTCATCTTCATCTTCTACTTCAACATTCAAGTTACAACTTCCATTAACTTTCTTTTGAATTTCCACCATGTTTTCATCTACTATGCAATTAGATCTAACAACTCCATCTTTCCACCATTAACTTTCTTTTTTAATTTTCATCATTTCATTATGATATGAACGACATTGATTTTCGTGAAAATGGATTGAAATATCAAAACTTTCTGAACAAAATGGCTATGATATTTAAGCAAAACTTTTGATTGTTATTATTACAATTTCTATAAATTAATTTTCGTCCATCTGTTAGACTATTATGCATCAAAACATATTTTACTCTTCAGCAATATATCATATAAACTAATTGTAGTTTTATATCTTAATGTAAATTATATAATGTATCATATATTTTAAAAAATAAGTCAAGTATAATGCAAACTTAATTACAGTGATGTATCTCAACCAAAATAATTTAATGTAGCAGAAACTTAAATTAACAAAACAATAGTAGATATAATATTGTTGTATTTACATATAAAGTAATGTATCATAAGATATTTAGTTTTTAATACAATGTATCAGATAATTTTTACACATATAAAGTATTATGCAAAAAATATAATAATATATTAGAAACTACAAATAAATGTAATGTGTCATGAATTGTAGTGTATCATGAACTCAATGTTATTAAATGAGATATTCGTTATCATAATACAATATATCATAAGTTTTTACATAATAGGAAAACTTATAATATTTGTTATCATAAGTTATTAAATGACGTATATTAGGTAATTTAAACATCAATTTCTTTAATTAAGCGCATTAATTGCTCAACTGTAGGCTTAATTACCATTTTTAACCATAATTAAAGATTTATTAATGTATCATAAACTAATGTATCATGACGTTAACTAATGTATTATATCTGGAATTTTATGTAATTATTATAAAAGTAGGGAGAGAGAATAATTAGGTAGTAAAGTGTTGGAATTTATGTTGTTTACCCAAATTATAAAGCAGTTAATTGAATCTTCACCAACAAAGTAAAAGTTCAGTTAGCCAAAAATTTTGTTTAATTCTGTTAGGTAGCTTTTTTTATTTTTTAATTCTGATCAGATTATGTTTTGATTTGACTTTTTAATTTAGTTGTTGAAACTTTATGTTTTGTAAAATACCTTAGATCTCATTTTGGCAGGTAAACTTCACATTGAATCATTTTTTAAACAGACGTTCTTAAGATCAAAGGGTTGATAAATTTGTGTTCTTAGACCATCTTCACAATTAATATTTATAGATTTTTTTCAATTTTTTTAAAAATCAATCTACTGATTTTTTTTAGTTTCCCATTCGATGTTCGGTACCCGCATTGAAGTCCGACTAATCCGGATTCGCGCCGGGTACGACCCCATTTGGGGGTAGCGCTCCCTACCAAGGATTTTTCCATACCCAGGACTCGAACCCGAGACCTCTAGTTAAGAGAGGAGCAGCCTCATCCACTACACCACATCCTTTGGTTGTCAATCTACTGATTATTTATGAATCGATGAGAATATTTATAGATTTTTTTTTATTTTTTATAAAATTCAATCTACTGATTATTTGTGAATTGAGTATTAAAAGATGACAGTTTCATACAATAAGTACGAAGATTTTATGACCACACCAAGCATGGTTAAATGGGTACAAAACTATTATTTTCATATAATGACTACAAAAGGGTGACGCAATAAGATCTAAAATGGTAGATTAATAACAAACATCTTCAACCAAGAGTTAGGTTGTAGTTTGCATGGAAGCTTGTTCCTTTTTAATTAATGTAAAGGATAAAAATATTTTGTAATTCTCCGTGATAAATATGTGTAAATATCTATAAGTCATAAGTGTTTGCAGAATGGGAGATTCACTTCTTAGTAAATGTTACACATTCATTCAAATAAGGTTTATTATAATTGTAACTTTATGAATGAAAAGACATTCAGAAGTCTTGAAAGTTAATTGTCTTTATGACTATCATTAATTTAAAAAGTAATATTTCTTTATGTACATTAACTCTATATGTCTTCTTTTACTCTTTTGGTGGATGAAATAGTAATTGATGTGCCTATATAAGGAACGTCATTTGTGAGATAAACATGCAGAGTTCTTTCTTTAGCTCTATTTCACCTCTCTCATTATCTCAAGTAGCCATTTTTATTCTTTGTAAATTTCTGAGCAATTATTCTTTATATAACTTCAAACTTTCAGGCACGAGTGCATGTGTTTGGAAGAGTTGTGGAGCCATGGAGAGTGACCAACCTTAATGATTTGCACCGAAGTCGGGCCAACATCGCTTTCAAGAAAATGTCTTACCATTAATTTATCTGTTACTTATAAATCTGTTAAGAAAATATGTAATTGGTTGAAAAGAAATATGGTGTTGATGATGTAGGAAAGAAAAAGGTATATTGTTAGATAGTGGATTAAGTTCCAGATAGTTGATCATAAATCAATCATAGAACAGGTTCACGAGTATGAGAACTTGATTGTTGATGTTCAAATGGGGGTATGAAGAAATGTGAGATTTTTCAAGCCAATGTTCTACTTGAAAAATTCTCACCATCTTAGAGTGATTACAAAAATCAGTTAAAGCATAAGAAAAAAATATTTGACTCTTTAGGAATTGAGTCACATGAGAACTGAGAAGGCAAATTGTCCAAAAGATAAAATGGAATATCTTTCTTTTAGTTTTTCTAAAGCTAACCTTGTAAAATTTTCTAGTCCTATTATAAATGACAGGTTCAAAGAAAAATAAAAAAAAATCCTGAAAAGAAACATGTGAAGAAGAAAAAACACTTCAAGCTTCAAAGTCAAATTCAAAAATCAAGGGAGTTGAATGCTACCTAATACAAGGGAAAAACTTGAAGCATTAAGGACAAGTTGTCCATGCACATCTTGTTAAGGTTGATGAAATGATTGGTGATATAGTTGTCGACGCGAATTTGGTGGCGACTGACTGGATGCTGAACACAGATGCTTCAAGACATTTTTACGCCAATAAAAAATTATTTCATGACATCGAGGAGTCCATTGACAGCGAGTATATTTATATGGATAACTTTACGCCAACAAAAAATTATTTCATGACATTGAGGAGTCCATTGATGGCGAGTATGTTTACATAGATAACTTCATTACTACTGGAATGATGGGTAAAGAATTTCTTTTACTTAAATAGTCAACTTCTGAAAATTTTTAGCATTAAACAATGTTCTCTACTTCCCCTCCCTCCATAGAAAAACTTAATTTCTAGAGTACTTCTCAACAAAGCAAACCTTAAACTTATTTATTAAGCTGATAAAATAATTAATTTTCATGAAAAAGACTTTATCGGTAAGGAATATCTTAGTCGGGGTTTATTTATACTGGACATTGTTCAAGAAATTGTCAATAATGCAAGTATGTGGGGGTTAACATGAACTTTATGTCAAATTTATATAGTTATATACATATATCAATTTTTTATTGTTTTTACTTATGAATGGTGATACATATCTTGTATCAATCTTATATAGTTTCATACGTAAATATTTTGAGCAAAATTATTAGCCTTGAGCGAGATATACATATTTCATACCAATTTTTTATAATTTTTATACACAAAAATTGTAAGTGCAATTTTAAGCCTTGAGCGAGATCTACAGTATAATTTTGTGTATATTTAGGGGGAAGATAACTCCTGCTTATTTGGTAAACTAATTCTTTTTGTTACATTTAATAAATATGAATCTAATTTTGTACGTATAGAAATTCTTCCTGAATAAACGGGATTGTGTTGACATGTCAATTCTTCTAAACTTTTCTTAAAAACAAATAAAACTTACATAAATCTCAAAATATTTACCTCTAATTACACCCTATCCCATCTTTTATTAAAATTACAGGATATTCCATTTTTGTGTTTTCTAGATACATTTTGTTACAAGAGATACATAACGTCAGATACATAATATGCAACTGATCTGTCCGCTAAAAAAAATAACGCATAATGAATTTAATGAGGTGTAAATCACGCTTCTTAACCTTAAATAAATGATCAGAAATCCCCCAAAATACAAGATCAATTATTATGTTTATTTTTAAACTATCCTTCTCCTCATTCATGTTTTTGAAAAAATCATCTGCTCTCTTCTTTTAATATTTTTCTTCATTTTCGTAGCCACACAAGTTTTTCTCTAAACACCTATTGTTCTTCATACACATATAAGCATGCCGCATTTTTATGTTCATGACAGGGACGAACCTTATCAAGAGCAAAAGATGTTTATTCAAGGCCATCAATTTATTTAAGGTTGAGAAACAAAATTGGTGGCTTTTCACATTAGCTGCAGTATATACTTCTTATGCAGTTACTTTAAAGGCACACTGATACTCACTACTAGAAATTTTGAGAATTTCGAAAGAAAAACTGCCAACCTGTAACACTTTTAAATTAGTACTTCAACGTATATTAAAAGGTTACTTATTGAATGAATGTGATTTTGAGCCAAAAAATTGGATTCGATAACTTATCTAGAGCTTATTGTATCATATTACATCACTTTGACAATTCTACGTATGTGACTAGACATCGTGTACATATGTAGTGACAACACTTATTTAGGTTAATCAATTTTATTTGTTGTGATCATAAACGCTAGCTACCGAAATTACCAAGTAATATACATAATAATGTAATGCAATTTTATCAATCGATACATATTATTATGAAATATACATGTGTCTATAACAAGAGATACATTTTTTATAGTCTGTAAGAGATACATATTACATTATAACAATCTTATATGTATCTCAGAGATACAACTTCAGACAAAATATGGATAATTTTGACAGAGATACATGCTATATCCGAAATTATCAAGTAATATAGATAATACTGCTATGCGCTTTTATCAAGAGATACATATTATTATGAAAGATACATGTATCTGTAACAAGAGATACATTCTTTTTAAGTCTATAAGAGATACATACAACATTATAACAATCTTATATGTATCTCTTGTTATACTAATATGAATGTCTCTTATACATGTTACACTGAAGTTATCTAGCGTGAGATACATAAAGTAGATGTGTAATGTACACAGAGATACAACATGACAAAATGTATCTGATGTATTAAAAGATGTATTGACATCTTTGGACTTGGCATGTAACAATCTTATAACAAGAGATACATTTCTTAAGGTCTGTATGATATACATACTACATTATAACAATCTTATATGTATCTCTTTTTGTACTAATATGCATGACTCTTATACATGTTACACTGAAGTTATCTAACAAGAAATACATAAAGTAGATGTGTAATGTACACAGAGATACAAGATGACAAAATGTATCTGATGTATTGGAATATGTATTTGACACATGTGTATATTTGCAAATCAACTTGTATCTGGTAGATATAATCATATTTTTGTACAACACTTCAACTAAAATACTTCTTATAGATATTCAATATGTACAACATTTGTTATACTTCTTAACAGAACACTTGAAATATTCAACAGGAATACTTATAACCAATAATCAATATGTACTGCGATTGGAATATTTCTTAAAAGGAAGCACTTGAAATACTTCTTAAAAGAATATAATATTCTAACAATAGACTTCAACTTTAATTCAACAGACAACAACATCCACAAAGCTATTTGGGTACAGATTGATCATTACACAAGAGCAATCCTAATATCCTTTTTAATGTGCATAGCTGCACTTGTCTGGAGTTGAATTAGAAGAAAATGCAATGAATTCCTTGACATTGTTTGAAGTTAAAATAGAAGAAAAAATAATAAAATTTTTGACATTATTTGAGGTTGAAATAGAAGAAAAAATAATGAAATTCTTGACATTGTTTGAGGTTGAAATAGAAGAAAAAATAATGAAACGCATATACATTTATACAAGAAAAACTAACAAAAGAACTACCAAAAACGTTAAGGAGGAGAAAGAAGTGTGAACCATGAAGAAAGGGGAAGAGATGGGGCGGAAGGAGAGGGAGGATAAAGTTTCTGAAAAAAACTTTGTAGATATAAGAAAAATCATATTGGAAAAAATATTTGATAAATATTTTATGACTCTGTTGTTATCTTCTAGCTGACGTCCTTATCTTCTTGGTTGATTTTTTCTTTTATTCTAGCTGGACTTCTATCTTCTAGCTGGCGTCCTTATCTTCTTGGTTGATTTTTTCTCTTATTCTAGCTGGACTTCTAGGATAATATTATCTCCTCCATTACATCTCCAGCATTTGAGCCATATATTGTATATAATAAATTTATTGTACGGACAGATAATACACAGGTACGTTGGTGGTTAACAAAGAAAATACAAAATTCAGTTACAACGAAAGAGATTCGAAGACTAGTAATTTCTTCTGTGGTTTGTTGTTTTATTTTATCTATTTCCTTTTTTCTGTCTATCTCTTCGTTTTCTCTTTCCATTCTTACCATGGCTGCCTACTATAATAGATCTATATATTACCTAAGTTATTCGCACCCCCTACAAATGGTATCAGAGCCTATGCTAATTAAAGTTACGAAAGTAGTATATATTTGGATTTATTTGATTAATTTATTAATTATGATAAAATTAGATTTAGATATCCACCAAAATATTATAAATATTGTTTAGATGAATAACGTACAGAAATTACAAAAATATAAAGAATTAAAACAAATAATATCTTAAAAACATAAAGAATTAAAAATAAGGATAGAAAGACTACAGTATAACATAATTGCTGGAGTTAGTAAAAACTCAATAAATGCACAAAAATAAGAAATATCAAATTTAGAATCAACAATAGATAGTCTAGAATATATATATCAACATAACCTATATACATTTAAATAAAATGAACAAAGAAGAATTTATAATAGATGAAAAAACATATGAAAATCACGAAGGATTAAAAATAAAAATAGTATTCTCTAATTTAGGAAGGAGATATAAGAAAATAGGTGAACATTTATATTTAATGTTAGAAAAAGAAGAATTAAAATTAGAAGATAAGTTGGCAGCCATGGTAAGAATAGAAAGAGAAAACGAAGAGATAGACAGAAAAAAGGAAATAGATAAGATAAAACAACAAACCAAAGAAGAAATACAAAAAATAGAAGAAACTAAAAATAGTAGGATTACTGAATTAGAAAAAGAACTACAAATGCTAAAAGATTTATATGAAAAGAAACAAAAAGAAAAAGAAGAAAAAGATAAAGAACAAAAATTATTAAACGAGATAAATTAATTAGAAATAAAAAATAAAGAACCACAAACCAGTGAATTCGAAATAAATACAATAGATGCTGAAAAAACAAATAATTATGATTCGGAAGATAGTGAAACATATACAGAAATTTTAGAAAACATAGAAAAACTAGAAATTAATGAAAAACAAGAAGTAATGAATAAAGAAAATCTAGAACTAATAAATACAGGAGTAAATACTTTAGATAAAAATATAATATCTAGTACATCAGAAATAAGAAAACCAATCTATAATTACAAAAATAAGTTTAAAAGATATAATCCAAGGGATGAATATAATAAATGGACACCAAAACAAATAATTAATTACAACTTTTTAGATTTAGACTGTGTAATAGACACAAATAAAACAATACAATTATGGGTAGGATACATGTCAAAACAATTATTAGATAATAAAATAGATACAACAAATACACCAGAATATATAGAAAAGACATTAATAGGAACAATAAAATTATGGTTTTTAAACCTAGCCGAAGCAAGTAAAAAAGTACTAAGATCTGATAATAAAACAGAAGGAACATCAATACCTACTAAAATACTACCAACAAAAATATTGAAAAAATATGAAATAACTATAAGAGAAGAATTTAGTAGTATAACAACAGAAGAAGAAGAGCAAAATAAAGAGAAAGATACGAATATGAATTTAATGTTAAAATTAGCAATATGTAATATGTGCTATATAGATGAGTATACGTGCGCATTTAAAGAATATTATTATAAAGAAACATATAATGTAGAAGAAAGTAAATAAATAAGAAGATTATATTTTAGTAAATTACCTAAACCATTTAGTTAAAAAATAATAAAAAGTTGGGATGAAGCAAAAATAGTAGATACCCTAGGAGCAAGAATAAAATTTTTACAACAATGGTATAGAATTTATGTGAAAAATATAGAGAAGAAATAAAAATGGAAAAAACATTAATAAGAAATTTAGTATGTTGCGAAGATAAAATAACACCTCAATTTGGATGTGAAGAAAGATATTATAAGAAAAGAAAAAGGCATAAGAAATACAAAAAATCAAAATATAAATATAAGAAACCAAGAAAAAGATATTATGTAAAAAATTATAAACATAAAAGACCATATAGAAAAAAGAAATTTATAAAAGAATGTACTTGTTATAATTGTGGAAAATTAGGACATTTAGCTAGAGATTGTAAATTACCAAAAAACCCAAAAAATAAACAAATATCATAAATAAAAATAGAAAATACAGAATATATGCAGATAGATTATATAGATTATGAATTAGAAAGTGAAGATAGTATATATGAAATTTCGGAAAATGAAACAGATAATGAAATAGATAGTGAATTAGATGAATCAAATGACTGAAGAAGATATAAAAATGAATCAAATAACTGAAGATATAAAAATAATAATAAAGGAAGAATATTTAAATGAAGAAGGAACATATCAAAAAATAATATTGACAGTAATATATTTGACGAAATAAAAGGAAAAGAGTTAGACTTAAGTATAGAAAAAATATTTAAAATACCAACAATAAAAAATATATTTAGTAGAAAAAAGAAAGAATACTACGTAGTAAGCCAAAAAGAACATGTAATAGATTGTAGATATGCAAAAGGAAGAGCTAGTATACCACTAGTAACAAAAAAAATAATTAATAAAGAAATAAACGATATAAAAAGTAAAGACCCAATAAAATATATACATCTTGAAGGAATAGAGATATTAATAAAAACATGTTTTAGAGAAGGAATAGATACACCAATAGAATTATATTTAGCAGATGATAGAATTATAAAATCTATAGAAAAAAGTATAATAACAGCCATAAAAGGAAATTTTATATACCAAAAATTTAAATTTATAATAAGTGCGAATTATTCAGTAGCAATAACAGATAAAAATATAGATAAATCATTAGTATTATATTGGAAAATATCAGGAATAGAACTAACTCCATTAAGTAAAATATTTACAGCAAGATGTAAAAATCTATATGTATTAACAACAAAACATAAAATAACAGGAAAAAATAAAATTAATAAAATACAAATAGAAAGCCCTTTTGAACAATTTGTAAAAACAATTGATAATAATGATTATAGTTAGAAAGACATAAACATAGAAGAAGATTTAGAAATAATAAATAATAGAATAAGTACAACAAAAAGAATAGATCATGAAAAAACAGAATCATCAAGCTCATAAAAAAGAACAAGTTATGAAACAACTTCAACAGTTAATTTAAATCAATATTATATAACAGGAACAATAAATGAAAAAGAATATTTAATACTCTTAAACACAAGACAAGAAGAAAATTATATAGCAAAATATCTAGTAAAAAGTGAAGAAATAAAATCTAATAGTGATATATGCCCAGATCTACCAAGGAGTCTAATAAACATTAAAGATACGACAGAAAAAGAAATAATAATAGGAGTTAGAAAAATAAAAATAGAATTTGAAATAAAGGAAGAAATGCAAAAAGCAGACATAATATTAGGAATAAAATGGTTAGAACAAGTAAAATCATACAATATAGAACATACACTATCCATAACATATAATAAAGAAAGATTATTCATAAAAAGAACTTTAACATGATATGAAAATATATGTACTTATAAAAATAATAGTAGAAGGATATTATGATAGGTATTATACACCTATGATAGATACAGGAGCAGAAGCAAACTTATGTAGATACAACTATTTACCAGAAAGTAAATGAGATAAATTAAAAACATCAATAGTAGTCAAAGGATTTAATAATGAAGAAAGCTTAATTACATATAAAGCTAAAAATGTAAAAATACAGATATGAGATAAAATAATAACAATAGAAGAAATCTATAATTATGAACTAACATCAAAAGATATGCTTTTAGGAATGTCATTTTTAGATAAATTATACCCATATATAATAATTAAAACAGATTGGTGGTTTACAACACCATGAAAACAAAAAGTAAGGGCAAAAAGAGTTATTAATAAAATAAAAAAGAAAACTGATTGGATAGAAGGAAGTGAAAAAATTACACAAAAGTTAGAAAATATAAAAAATACAGAAGACACAGTAGAACTAGTTGTATTTTCGATAAATAAAAAAGAAATAACTATATTTTCAATAGATAAGGTAGAAATAATAAAGAAAAAATTAAGACAATTATATAGTAAAGATCCATTAAGAGGATGGAAAAAACATAAAACTACTATAAAAATTGAATTAATAGATAAAAATAGCATAATAACTCAAAAACCATTAACATATAATTTTGACGATTTAAAAGAATTTAAAATGCATATAGATGAATTATTAGAAAAACAGTATATACAAAAAAGCAATAGTAAATACAATAGTCCAGCATTTATAGTAAATAAACATAGTGAACAAAAAAGAGGAAAAAGTAGAATGGTTATTGATTAGAGAAACCTAAATGCAAAAACTATAACATATAATTATCCAATACCAAATAAGATATTAAAAATAAAACAAATACAAGGATATAATTATTTTAGTAAATTTGATTGTAAATCAGGATTTTACCACTTAAAGTTAGATGAAAATTCTAAAAAATTAACCGCATTTACGGTACCACAAAGATTTTATGAATGGAACATATTACCATTTGGATATAAAAATGCACCAGGTAGATATCAACATTTTATGGATAGTTATTTTAAACAATTACCTAATTGTATAGTATACATAGATGATATACTACTATATACAAAAACTAAAGAGGAACATTTAAGATTATTAGAACAATTTACAGATATAATAGAAAAATCGAGAATAGTTTAAGTGAAAAGAAAGCCGAAATTATGAAAAACCAAATAGAGTTTTTAAGAATACAAATAGATAAAAGTGGAGTAAAAATGCAACAACATATAGTACAAAAATTAATAAATTCAAAAGAAGAATTAGATACAAAAAAGAAATTACAATCATTTTTATGATTAGTAAACCAAGTAAGAGAATATTTACCAAAACTAGTAGAAAACCTAAAGCCTTTACAGAAAAAATTAAAAAAGAACATAGAATATAATTACAACGAAGAAGATAAAAAACAAGTCCAGAAAATAAAAATACTTTGTAAAGAATTACCAAAATTACAATTCCGAGACGAAGATAAAAAATTTATATATATAGTAGAAGTAGATGCAAGTGAATATAGTTATGGAGGAGTACTTAAATATAGGTACGAAAATGAAAAATCAGAACATCATTGCAGATACTACTCAGGTACATTTAACGAAACAAATATAAAATGGGAAATAAATAGAAAAGAATTATGTTCATTATATAAATGTTTATTAGCATTTGAGCCATATATTGTATATAACAAATTTATTATACGGACAGATAATACACAGGTACGTTGGTGGTTAACAAAGAAAATACAAAATTCAGTTACAACGTAAGAGATTCGGAGACTAGTATTAGATATATTAAATTTTACATTTACAATTGAAGTAATTAGTACTAACAAAAATGTTATTGCAGATTACATATCAAGACAAAGTTACACAGACTGATATAATAGAAGATGATGCTTTAGAAAAGATACTCAAAACCCTAACTACACTTTCAATGAAAGTGGACAGTATGGGTAATGAAATAGAAAAGCTAAAGACTAATGAAGTTAAACTGAAGTCTAAAGCTACAAATCAGCTAACTCCGCAGTGTGCAGAGCTATGTCGATCGGAAGACATTAAAATTTCAGAGCTAAAAAGAGACGTTGGGACACTCCATAAAACCTATAACGTTTATCAATCTATAATTGCAGGTACAAGCAAAGGAGTTAGATATCAGAACATGAACATGAATAAGATATTTGAAAAACCATTTATACCAAAAATACAAAAATACCCCTTGTACATACCCCCACAAATTACCACATATCGAGATAGTTTGAACCAAGATAAAAAGGCTTATAACCATATAGCCCGAGGATATATAGAAAATATCTACAAAGTACAAACTTTTCTAAACCTTAACCCCAGAGCTACAAATATCCAAGAACCAAACACAAACTATATAACCCAAAAATGGCAAGGTTACAACAAGCTAATCGCACTACCCAAAACCAATCTAAGCTTAATAAAAACATGTTTCGACTATGGATTATTAAATACTGTATATACCCAAGATGGAGAAGAACTAACAACTATAGAAGAATTACATAAAGTATTCACCACCTATAAAAGAGTAACCAAAGAAAATCTATTTTATATAAAGTCTTATACTGCACCAGCAGAGATATTATACAACGAGATCAAACCAGTTATACAAGTTGTAAAAATAGGATTAACCAGAGATATGATTATACCGGAATATATTGTACAACAGCCAGAGATACCCAAAATCGAGATACCTGATTTTTATGCAAATAAACGACTTATTGAATTAGCTACAATTATTCAAGAATTAGCAAATAATTACATCAATAGAAACCCAATATGGAGCTATTATTCAAGAGACCATCAAATGATTTATTCAAATTCAAGAGAGCTACGACAAACAAATATGGAAGATGTTAGACAATGGATAATAACTTTACTTAACCCAGAAAAACAATCTACTGCAAGAGCAATTAGGAAAGGATTTATTTCAGACGGATTATTAACAAGATATTGCAAGATAATTGGACACAAATATCCAGACCATCAATGTTCGAGATGTAATGGAGGAGATAATATTATCCCAGAAGTCCAACTAGAATAAAAGAAAAAATCAACCAAGAAGATAAGGACGCCAGCTAGAAGATAACAACAGAGCAATAATGCAAAAAATAAAAGACAAGCTATTAAATTATGAAAGCGACATGTAGATAGCTTTCTTGATTTCCTTTACGTAAATAATGTTTAGGAACTATGGGCTTTTTAATTTTGTTGACTTTTTGGCACTTGCCATAATTGCTTTTTTGTCTTTGCAAGACTTTTTGTAAAAGATGTAATTATTAAGTAGGAGACGTGTAAAGATATATTAGGACAGGTGTAAAGTAAAATAGTATACACACTTTCATTCTTAGGTTATAAATAGACGAGCATTTTGCTCAGTTAGAGGCAAGTCTTCATGTGTTGAAACAAGCCTCCTTCTTTGTAAACAAAAAACTTTTGAATATTTAAAGTAGATATATTTCTAAGAAAAATCTATGGATGAACAAAGCCCAGAATTATCAAATCTACCAGAACAAGTATATTTATTTATGATTATGAATAGCTAAATTCATAAATTCCTGACAATCATGATATGATAAAATAGGTTCATGTTAGTTACTTTATAGTAGAATTATTCGAAAAATAGCATGTTAAGAAGTTTATTAGCAAAGTGGAAAAGGAGAAAAATTCCTAAGAACTATGCCATCCTAAAGGTGAAACCGGTGAGGCAAGAAAGCCGTGATAGGAGAGTAGCCAAAGTAGAGGCGCTGTTTAAGGGAAAAGTATCCAGATAACCATGCTAATAGTGACCGAAGAATATGTTATTTAAGAATAATCTAGTATATAGTAATCTAAAATGATCATATTTTGTTATGTATGATTGAAGGAAATATTTTGAAAAAGCATCATATGAAAAATGAATACTTATTTATCTAACGAAATGGTAGATAAATTTAAAATACTTATTTTGTATGTACTTAAGGATATAGAAATACTTACATACCAAACCTACACATCAACCATGATAAATTACGTATATTTAGAGAATTGGAAAATGGATATAAAAAATATACAATTAATAGAAAAACTAATGAAAACAAATTTAGAAGAATATATGAGAACCAAAGATATAAAATATATAGAATATCTTAATGAAAATATAGAGGAATTAATAAGATTAAAACGAACAACTAAAGAAAATTATGAAAAAGCATTTAATTAACCCACCTAAATGACAAATAATTTTGAAGTTCTAGTTTTATACATACTTAGAGATATAGAAATTATAGACATAAAAAAAATAATATGGGAAAAAATATTTAACATTGAAGATGAAGAGTTAGATATAAATCAGATAGAAGATGAGTTAGGAGAAATATACTTAAGTGATGACAATCACTATTGCTACCTAGATAATTATTCAGATGGCTATTATACAGATTAAAAAATGCTAGAATATATTCAAAGAGTTAGAGAAAAACAAAGTTGGCTATACGAAGAAATTAATTATAGAAACCAACTTAGAAAAGGAAGAGAACAATTAAAAGAAAGATTAATCTGGATAAATAAAACCATAAAACAACTAGAATTAAAAGACAGTTTAGAATATGATTTAGACATAGAATTATTCATAGACGAAAAAGACAGGATAATTAACGAAATAGGTAACCTAGAATTTAACATCAGATATAATACAATTAGAATAAATTATTATAAAGAAATTTGCAGTATCACAACTACTTTAGGATAAAATGATAGACTATGAATATTTAAAATATTAGAGACAAGATATGGAAGAAATAAGATTAACAGAAATACTTATGAAAGAGAATTTAATTGAATATTTTAGAACAAAAGATATAGAATATTTAAAATACCTCCAAAATAATATACAAGAATTACAAAGACTAAGAGAAAAAACTAAAGAATATTACAGTAAAGCATTTAATAAAATACCATCTAATCACCTCCCAAAATATGAACATTAATAAAATTAAAATAAATACACTAAAAATAAAAATGTTTAGAGAAGTTAATAAATATCCACGCACAAATAAAAATAGATCCATTAGAACTATAATAGATCTATATATTACCCAAGTTATCCGCACCCCCCTACAAATGGTATCAGAGCCTATGCTAATTAAAGTTACAGAAGTAGTATATACAATTAATAGAAAAACTAATGAAAACAAATTTAGAAAAATATATGAGAACCAAAGATATAAAATATATAGAATACCTTAATGAAAATATAAAGGAATTAATAAGATTTAAGGATAGTGGATTCTTTACTAGTAGGAAAGAATCAATGTAGATCTGAAATTCATCCTTCTCCGTATCTCATCATATATCTGGAATTCGTGAAGCTATTAATGTAGATCTATTATTGTTAGAGAATGAGGAGGTACATTTATCATTATTTAAAAGTTCAATCTCCATTAATAGAGGTTTAAGCTAAAAGAAAGTTGGGTGAAGAAGACAATGTGGGGGGCTTTTTGTAATTATTTAGGGAATAAAACATGTGTCATTAATTCATTGGATATAATTGCCATGTATTTTGGCTTTTAAAAAAATAATTAATTGTGTGTATATAATGATGTGGCAATGTAACATTAGATGACACAAATTAATTGGTCGGGTAATCCACGGTGGCAGTGAGTGGGAACCACGCACCAGAGCTGATGTCGAAAGGTGCCAAAATGACATATTTTATAGCTACTTGAGGTGCCAAAAGTGAACAATGTATGTAGACACGTAATTTTGTCCCTCCGAAAGATTAATTTTCACCTATTTACCTTTTTCTATCGTGTACCACCAACCGTGTAATTATCCCTCACAAAAGAACAAAAAATAACAACCCTTAACAAGATTTATCTTATTCTAAGAACCACACCTACCCCACCCCACACCCTACCTTACCTCACCTCCTACCCCTCACCCCACTTACCCCCTCACGTTTTTTATCCCTTGGAGAAGAAAACAAAAAAAAATGGAGGGGCCCACGTGATATCTTCTTGACCATCATTTACACATCACCTTCACAATATACATATATTCCATACACACCCAGAATATAGAGGGAGGGGACCACAACAATAAAAAGGGGGAAGGGAAAATACAATACGGGGCGAGAACAAACATTATACTCTGACAACGAAAAAAAAAACCATTCATATTTTTTCTTCCACTGAAAATACTCTCCACTGAACACACATACAGGGGTCCTTCTCCATTTTTCTCTCTCTCACACACACACTAACACACCCACTTCATCATGAACACTACTCAAAAATCTATGGAATAGATATTCACATCCACCATTAACACCACACGGCACCTCACAAAACCAATCTCTCCACCATTAGTGCACACAACTCACATCACTCTCACGCTCTACACAAAACCACACACATAACCATACAGAGATTGAGGTGGGAGAGAAACACATTAAGATCAAGAGAGGAGAGACAAAGGAGAGAAACCCACTGAAAAATTGAGAGAGAGAGAGAAAGAGATCGGAGACCGGTAAGTTTTCGCCTGAAGCTCGCCAGTTCCAAAGAGTCAAATGGTTTTCAAAAGGATTTTTAAAGTTTACATGGCACACCGAGTTTATGTCAAGTGGCGACTCTGAATAAAAATATAAATAATTCCTTTTCGAAACAAATTTTCAATCTTTTGTCACTCAATAAATCAAAACCCTTTTGAACCTTATCACTATAAATAATCTTTTATCATTCAATAAATTAAAACCCTTTTGTCACTATAAAATTTGTTGTAAACAAACTGATATACATTTACTTGAATTTTTGATTGGTAAGATTAAATTGCATAATTTGATGCATATCAATGAGAATAAATCTGAAACATAAGCTGGGCAAATAAGTCTCAAGTGACAATTTCTGAAAAACCTATAAAACTGACCACATAATCTATTTGACTGCCTGAAAGCCTCTAAATAAGATAAGTGTAATACCCCGTACTTCTACCTAGCTTAAAATTGTCTAAAAATATTAATGACTTGCTATGAATATGAATACACATTTATACATGTGGAATTTTCAAGATTTTGACTTTTTTCTGTGTGGAAAATTGAATAAGCTTTCCATCGATATCAAATTCATCCAAATCCGACACCCGGGCGAAGAGTTAGAGCCATTTTAGTAAAGACAGTGTGCCACCTGAGCCATCAACGCGTCACGAAGCATGCCAAAATGGAAAATCGTCAAAATCCAGTGGGCTTCTGCGATTATGGAGCATCGCGCCAAGGCTCAAATCCAGAGTTGTCAATTTCCAGTGTCTCAATACGATACTACCGCGTCGCGGTAAGATTCCAGGTCCCATCCAATATTGCAATGCGATTTCACCGTGTCGCGTCGTCAGCTCAGTTCCCAGTAGGCAATTTTCAGTGGCACGATGCGATAGCATCACGTCGCGCCAGGTGCCCAAATCGGGTTTTCAGTGATGAAAAATAAAAACTTTCTAAGGGTAATTGGGTCTTTTCCATAACCCAGATTAGCTTTTAACCACGAAATTATGCCCTAAAAACCCTATTATATCACTTTTCCTCACTTTCTCTCAAGAACAAAATCATTCTCCCTCAAGGGGAGAAAACCCTAGCTCAAGAAAACAAGGCCAGTTCTAAGAATCTTTCCAAGAACCTCAAGAACTTAGATTTTTAGGTATGTCAAGTGTTGATTCATGGGCCCTTTTCACCCATGAAGCTCAAGGATCCCTTTTCAATTCAAAGATTGTATATTTAAGAATGTTCATGGTTTATTTGAATTGGAATTCATGTTCATATTGTTGTTGGGTTTTGATGCATATTATAGACTATTGATTTTAAGAATTGATCTTAGTGCGTGATGATTTACGTGGTATTCTTGATAAACCCTTCAATTTGCAAGATAAATTATGTAGCCATGATAATTAGATTTATTGATTATTGTATAACCCAAGCATGCTCCCCATGTGTTTGATAAAATGCCTATGTGAAGAAAATAGTGCCTTCATAGCATGTTATTATGAATCCCCGTTCATGTACAAGTTAGTGCATGTAAAGTGTTTGATGAAATGTCTTAGTCAATGAATTATGGATATATGTAGCCATTGTTGTTCTTTCAATATTGTGCCATAATTTACTTTTATGCTATCGAGTCTTGGGGGTATTAAATACCCAATAATTTAGTTGTGTGCCTAGAGCTAGTGTCATGTTTTCACGATACTCTCAGTCAAGCCATGATCAGTAGAATTCAGTCAGTCATGTGACTCAAGAAAACTCAGTAAACTCAGTATCAGTACAGTCTTATTCAGTAATCTCAGTAATCTCAGGAATCTCAGTCAGTCATCATGTCCCCGTAGTATTCTGTTCGGGCCTCAGTAATCTCAGTCAGCTAGAAGAACTCAGTAGCATTCTGTGAGTTAATAGAATTCAGTAGTATTCCGTAAGTCAAGGAAATCCATTGAACTCAGTTCAATCTAGTTAATCAGTAAAATCAGTAATAGATCAGTCCAGCCTAGTATGAACTAAGAAATCAGTTTTATGTCTATTCAGTTGGGAGTAGGATTCAACACCGAGTGAACCCAGGGATGAGGACACACACTGTCAGCCAGTAGAGGGTGTGATCCTTAGTACCAATCCCTACATTCCAGAACTACGTAGCCAACATAGGTGGAGATGTACCCCTACGCGTCTAGGGACTATACATCTCATTTGAGTTTCCCTTACAAGAGGGGTTGACGAAATATCTCCCTGTCAGAGAGGGTTTACTCACAACTTGTATTTACTCGTGACATGGTACTGACACCCTTCCAGCTGGGGTTATAGGTTGGACCCCACCAGTTCAGATTTGGGGCATGTTGGTTAGATGATTAAATCCCACAGTTTCAGTTTTAGATTCAGTCTTCAGAATATAACTCAGTCCAGTTCTACAGAAATCAGGACTGTCAGACACAGTAACTCAGCTCAGTACAGAACTCAGCTAGTTCCATCAGATTTCAGGACTGTCAGACATAGTCACTCAGCTCAGTACGAAACTCAGCTAGTTCCATCAGATTTTAGGATTGTCACATATAGTCATCTAGCTCCGTATAACACTTAGATAAGTTATTTATAATCAGGACTGTCAGAAAAAGTCTTTCAGTTATCAGTTACCAGTAAACTCAGCTATCAGTAAATCTATGTGGTCAGTAGACTCAGTAGTCAGAACTCAGTATTCAGTCCTATCACGACCTCAGTTACAGTTACTTATTCATGCATGTATTCTCACGTTCATGTATACAGTCAGTTTTCATTGTTCATGCATATGAACCCTTGCATTCAGCTTACCTTGCTTGCCTACCAGTACATTCAATCGTACTGACACATTTGTGCTATGGTGTTTTATACTATAGGTTTAGAAGTACGAGCTCCCGAGCTTCCTTAGTAGATCAAACATTCAGTAGCCAGATTAGCAGTGAGTCCTCATCATTCGAGGATAGCATGATTATTTTATTACTTTATTATTTTAGTAGTCGGAGTTAGTTGGGGACATGTCCCATCAACTCTACAAATTTTAGACAATTTAAAGGCTTTCAGACTACAACATATTTCAGACAGTTTATTTTAGTTTTGAGTATCATTATACCCCATTACAAATATTGTTTTATATGCAGTATTAGTTTAGTTTGGAACCTTTGGCCTTACAGTTTATATTTTGCTTATTTACAGTATATTATTCAGTGCTCAGTTATAGATATCAGTCATGGGTTACCTTGTGGTCCTTCGGGGTCATGAGCACCGTGTAATATTCTGGGTATCGTATTCGGGCGTTACAAACTTGGTATCAGAGCCTAAGGTTCAACAGTGTCCTAGGAAGTCTGAAAAACCGTATCTAGTAGAGTCTTGTGTGTGGGTGTGTTGTGCACCACACTTATGTGTAGGAGGCTATGAGATGTTTTAGGAATAATTTCCCTTCTTTCAGTATTCATGTCGTGCTAGTGAGAATAATCTCCAATTATTTTCTGAGTCTAATCTGCTTCTTCCTCTCGCTTACAGAATATGCCTTCTAAAGGGGCTAGTGAAAGGAGAATTGGTAATCAGTCAGCACCTCAGCCCGTTCAGGCAGATCCCTTGGACCAATATGTTTCCCATGTAGAATTCATGACTTTATTTACTACTCTAGCCAATTCAGTCACAACTCAGAATGAACGACCAACTGCTGTTCCGGCCAACCCAGTGGCCAATTCAGATGATACCAGGATTTGGGACTTCACCCAAATAAATCCTCCCTTATTCTCAGGTTCTAAGTCCGAAGAGGATTCACAGGAATTCGTCGACCAGGTTCAGAGAGTCATAGACATCATGGGAGTGACTTCCAGTGAGAGTGCAGAGTTAGACACTTATCAGCTATAAGATATAGCCCATACATGGTTTAAACAGTGAAAGGTAAACAGGGGTACAGATGCAGAGCCCATAAAATAAAAAGAGTTTCCTACGACCTTCTTAGATAGATTCTTTCCCCTAGATCAGAAAGAAGACAAAGTGTTAGAGTTCATTAATCTCAGACAATATAGCATGAGCGTAAAAGAATACTCCCTCAAGTTCACCCAGTTATCTAGGTATGCTCCCCATGTAGTAGCAGACAGTAGATCCAGAATGAGTAAGTTTATGTCTTGGGTTTTAGGTAGAGTAGTTAAGGAGTGTAGGACTGCGATGTTGATTAAGGAAATAGACATATTTAGACTCATGGTCCATGCTCAATAGATTGAAGAGAAGAAACTTAAGAAGAATGAGAGAGAGAATAAGAGAGCCAGAATAGGTAGTTATAGTATTTCTCAGCCAGGGTCGTAGGGTGGTAACCGTTCTCAGCATAGCCAAAATTTTCCAGTTCTATATCCTTCCTCAGCCAGTGCTTCAGTTCCTAAGTTCAGAAACGGTAGCAAAGATAGGGAGACAGGCTCCAAATCTCAGAATAGTGCAAGCATTATTCTTACTCATCCGTTTTGTGAAGAATGTGGTAAGTATCATAAGAGTGTGTGTAGATTAGATAGTAATACATGTTTTGGGTGTGGCGAGTCAGGTTACAAGGTCTGACTCTGTCCTAAACCCGATCCACAAATCGCCCGAATCAGTAGGGTTTCATTTCCAGTACAGCCAGTGGGCAACGCCCAAACAGACTCTATGCACTTTAGTCTCGACAAGATAAGGAAAGTTCTCCCAATATAGTCACTGGTATATTGCAGATCTCTCATTTACATGTTTACGCTTCTTCAGATTCAGGAGCTTCTTTTTCTTTTATAACTCTTTGCATACCAGTCAACTTTAAGGTCAGACCAGATATTAATAGAACCTTTCTCAGTCTTCACCCAGTGGGTAAAACAATCATAGCCCAACGGGTATACGGGGACTGTCCGGTTATGATATCCCAAAAAGACAGGCCTTCAGGTTCTAGTAGTAATACCAATATGTGTAGGAAATCAGTAAGGGAAGATGATTCCCGGCCCATTCCTATCTCAATGCAAAGTTTTGTACTTCAACTATCATGATACTTACGCATTCTTCACGTCATAATTCCATGCACCCAACTTATATTCACGTGCTTTCCATAAAATAGTGTGTGTTTTAAGTTCCTAGTATGAGGAGTTTCGACTTACTCAGTGTTACGAATCATGTCCCATAAGTACAAAAATATCAAATTCAGGTCATGCAGCTCATGACTCATGCTTCACTCCTAGTGATTAGCCAAAACACAGATTATGTCACGTATACACTCAGTTTAGATACCTCGATGAATCCGTGATAATAATGTTCCATCCCTAAGCCCTCAATTACAACGTCATTCAGTAGTTAGTATCCAGTAAAGGACTCAGATATTCCTATAGAACCATGGCTTTCAGCTATCAGTTACTTAACCATCAGAATTCAGTACGTCCGTATCAGTCTAAACCTCAGTTATTAGAAAACCAGCATTCAGTCCCAGTACAGTCTTAGTTACGGTTACAGTCTCAAATACCGTTTTAGCTATAATCTCAGTCCCAGTCCTAGTCCAGTCAGATTAGAAACTTAGTTCACTTTCAGGATTACCCGACCATAGCTTATGGCTGTCAGTTACTCAGTTATTAGTATTTCAGTACCTCAGATTACAGAGAGTTTTCGAATTATGTCATACGCTTGGTCTCGTAATTTCAAGTAATATAGTTTTTATAAATCCATGCCCAGTCACCTCATGTCACTCGGTCACTCCTTACCTCATATGCATAATACTCTATAGCCTCAGGATAGTTATTCAGACTAAGTATAGTTTAGTCTTATATGCCTAACATTCATCTATCAGTCATTCAATTAATCAGATAAGTCAGTATGTTTAGACATTCGTGCTCAGCGCTCATGCAAATATTTTTAGTAGTCTTAGATGAAGAAAGGTACTTAAGTTAAGTACACGTTTCATTATGAGTTAGATCGATCAGCAAGTAATTCAGTCTAGCAGTCAGGCAACCAGTTTGTATGGTATGATTTCCTATCTTTCCACTTAGTCATACTATCAGAAAACTTAGGAATGTAACCATTCCAAGATAGAAAGTCCCAGTAGTTGCAAGATCATCTCAGTTCATGTATCATGTCTCATTTTCAGATCCCAGATATTCAATCACGATTCAGTTCGTAGGTGACCTGTGGCATCATCTTATTTTTCCTCAGTATCTCAGTCAAGTCAGTATTCTTCGAGGGACATCCCAAGAGGGAGATTCTCTATTACCCCCAAGCTATCATGTCCTAAACCCTCCAGTTTCTCCTCATCTAACGAAGCTAGTTTGGAGTAGTGGGTACCTATAGGTTGACCCTCTATCTCCAGTCTTAGTTGTACGCCATGAACTCAATGGCTCAGTTTAGTTCACGATACTCAGCCCATGTCACACATTACAGACTCAGTCATGTTCTCATGTTACGGTTCATGAGTCAGTTTAGTCATGTATTCACGCATCTGATATGCGTGATCAGCTTATCAGTACTCCCAGCTATGTATTTATATGTTAGTTCAACCATGAATTCATGCATCAGATATGTATGTTCGGTATACTTAGCTCATCAGTGATCCCAGTCATGCATTCATGAATCAGTACTCATGCATCAGATATGCATGCTTAGAATAAATCTCAGTAATTTCAATCATGTAGTCATGTTTTAGTTGTTCATGTTCAATATGTACTTCATCTTATTGTTTCTCCCATTTAAATCAATCCTATTCGAGGATGAATGTCCCCAAGGGGGAGATATTGTAATACTCCATACTTCTACCTAGCTTAAAATTATCCCAAAAATATTAAAGACTTGCTATGAAGATTAATCCACATTTATACATGTGGAATTTTCAAGATTTTAACTTTTTGTTGTGTGTAAAATTGAATAAGCTTTCCATCGATATTAAATTCTCCCAAATCCGATACCCAGGCGAAGAGTTAGAGCCATTTTAGTAAGATAGTACATCACCTGAGCCATCAACGCGTCGCGGACATCCCAAAATGGAAATTATCAAAATCTAGTGGGCCTCCGCGATTATGGCACATCGTGTTAAGGCTCAAATCTAGAGTTGTCAATATCCAGTGTCTCAACGTGATACCATCGCATCACGGTAAGATTTCAGGTCCCATCCAGTATTGAAACGCGATTTCACCGCATCACGCTGTCAACCCAGTTTCCAGTTGGCAATTTCCAGTGACACGATGTGATAGCGCCACGTCGCGCCAGGTTCCCAAATCGAGTTTTTAGTGACGAATAATAAAATCTTTCTAAGGGTAATTGGGTGTTTTCCATGACCCAGATCAACCTTTATCCACAAAATTATGCCCTGAAAACCCTATTATATCACTTTTCCTCCCTTTCTCTCAAGAACAAAATCATTCTCCCTCAAGATGCAAAAACCCTAGCTTAAGAAATCAAGGCCAATTCTAAGAATCTTTCCAAGAACCTCAAGAACTTAGATTCTTAGGTATGTCAAGTGTTGATTCATGAGCCCCTTTCACCCATGAAGCTCAAGGATCCCTTTTCAATTCAAAGATTGTATATTTAAGAATGTTCATGGTTTATTTGAATTGGAATTCATTTTCATGTTGTTGTTGCGTTTTGATCCATGTTATAGACTATTGATTTCAAGAATTGATCTTAGTGTGTGATGATTTACGTGGCATTCTTGAAAACCCCTTCAATTTGCAAGATGAATTATGTAGCCATGATAATTTGATTAATTGATTATTGTATAACCAAAGCTTGCTCCCCATGTGTTTGATAAAATGCCTATGTGAAGAAAATAGTGCCTTCATAGCATGTTATTATGAATCCCCATTCATGTACAAGTTAGTGCATGTAAAGTGTTTGATGAAATGTCTTAGTCAATGAATTATGGATATATGTAGCCATGGTTGTGCTTTCAAGCTTGTGCTATGATTTACTTTTATGCTATCGAGTCCCGGGGGTATTAAATACCCTACAATTTAGCTGTGTGCCTAGAGCCAGTGTCATGTTTTCACAATACTCTCAGTCAAGCCATGATCAGTAGAATTTAGTCAGTCATGTGACTCAGGAAAACTCAGTAAACTCAGTATCAGTCCAGTCCCATTCAATAATCTTAGTAATCTCAGTAATCTCAAGAATCTCAGTGATATCAGTCAGTCATCATGTCTCAGTAATATTCAGTTTAGACCTTAGTAAACTCAGTCAGATAGTAGAACTCAATAGCATTCTGTCAGTTAACAGAATTCAGTAGTATTCCGTCAGTCAACAGAAATCCAGTTAATTCAGTTTAATTTAGTTAATCAGTAACAGATCAGTCCAGCCTAGTATGAACTAGGAAATCAGTTCTGTGTCTATTCAGTTGGGAGTAGGATTCAACATCGAGTAAACCCGAGGATGAGGAGACACACTGTCAGCCAGTAGAGGGTGTGATCCTTAGTAGAAATCCCTGCATTCTAGAACTACGTAGCTAGCGTAGGTGGAGATGTATAGTCGGAGATGTACCCCTACGAGTCTAGGGACTATACATCTCATTTGAGTTTTTCTTACAGGAGGGATTGACGAAAGAGCTCCCTATTAGAGAGGGTTTACTCATATCTTGTCTTTACCCATGGAATGGTACTGACACCCTTCCAACTGGGGTTACAGGGTGGACCCCAACAGCTTAGATTCGGGGCATGTCAGTTAGATGATTACCTACCACAGTTTTAGTTTCAGATTTAGTCTTTAAAATAGAACTCATTGTAGTTCTATAGAAATCAGTATTGTCAGACACATTCACTTAGCTCAGTATGGAACTCAGCTTGTTCCATCAGAATTCAAGATTGTCAGACACAGTCACTCAGCTCAGTAGGGAACTCAGGTAGTTCCATCATATTTTAGGACTGTTAGATACAGTAATCCAGCTCCATATAACACTTAGATTAGTTATTTATAATCAGGACTATCAGAAATAGTCTTTCAGTTATCAGTTACCAGTAAACTTAGATATCAGTAAATCTATGTGGTCAGTAGACTCGGTAGTCAGAACTCAGTATTCAGTCCTATCACGACCTCAGTTACAGTTACTTATTCATGCATGTATTTTCACGTTCATGTATACAGTCAGTTATCATTGTTCATGCATATGAACCCTTGTATTTAGCTTACCTCATTTGCATACCAGTACATTCAATCGTACTAACGTATTTGCGCTATGGTGTTTATGCCATAGGTTTAGAAGCACGAGCTCCCAAGCATCCTTAGTAGATCAGACATTCAGCAGCCAAATTAGCAGTGAGTTCTTATCATTCGAGGATAGCACGATTATTTTATTATTTTATTATTTCAGTAATTCAGAGTTAGTTGCAGACATGTCCCATCAACTTCACAGATTTTAGACAGTTTATAGGCTTTTGAACTACAACATATTTCAGACATTTTATTTCAGTTTTGGGTATTGTTATACCCCATTACAGACATTATTTTATATGCAGCATTAGTTCAGTTTTGAACCTTATGGCCTTATAGTTTATATTTCTCTTATTTACAGTATATTATTCAGTGCTCAGTTATAGATATCAGTCATGGGTTAGCTTGTGGTCCTTCGGGGTCATCAGCATCGTGTAATGTTCTGGGTACCAGATTCGGGGCGTTACAATAAGTTGCTGGGATAAGCCCCCAACTAACTCTAACTGTCTGAAACTGAAATGATAATAATAATAATAAAAATATTGATACTAGTTTTCAAATGATGAGGACTCACCAATGTACAACTGTTGATATGGTGGTGGGATCGTTCTTTGCTTGTCTTGTTGTTGAGCGTCTGAACCTATATTATAAAACAATATAGCACAATAAGAAGTATACAGTTATTACTTTGAATGTACCAATCACGTGAGATATACATTACACTATGTAAGATAAGAATGTTGAAAATAACATGAGGATCTAAACATGAACTAAAAATTGTAGACTGATACAATAACCCGATAATAATCATGAAACAATATAATGTACTGAAATAATTGAATATAAGGTCATGAGAGGTCTGATACTGAAATACGGGAGCTACTCTTAATGGACAAACCCCATCTAAGATAAATAGGGCCCAACTAGTGACCCTAATTAGATAAGTGTTTAGTACCCTACCAAGGGTACAGATATTGGCTGATGTGGATCCACTAATATAATGTCCAAAGGACTATAAAGTCAATCTATGATGGTAATGTCATTCTGGAACTTGAGTTATCTGAACCGATTTTCTCCTTGAGCTAAGTACTACTCTCAACTGAAAGAAACTTATTTACTGAAATGCTAAAAAACATTGATATTGTGAAACTAAAAGGCAGATGCTTTATTTGAAAGCATTCTAAATCATGAAGACCCAAAGAATGAGTATTTAACTGACAATGCATGATATCCTAGGTCATCGGGTGTTCATAATCTGCCATCTCAAAAGAATACAACTATTATGACAATATCATAAATTGAGTGAATTTAAAGAATTTAATAACTCAAGACCAAAATCATAAATTTCATAATATAATTAGAATTTATGATCATGAACATGTAATGGTATTGAAATTCATGGTAAACATATGAATTACAATTCAATAATACTGATGGATTGAGATATCAAGGAATTTACAATATTCATGAACCCTAAGCTTTAAAGAATGAACTAAACTGGGGAATTCAGTTAACTTTGGGACTCAATGGGTAAAAGAAAAACCATTGATGAAATCTCACTTACCTGGAGATGAAAAATCTAAATAAATCTTTGAAATTAAATGTTTGAAGAAGATGAACCCTAGCTCTGTCTTGGGGAAAGTAATCGCCTCTTTTCTCTATGTTAAAACTAAGTGTCAAATATTTTTCTTAGTAATGAGGGCTTAGGGTAACATTAACCTTAATAATCATCGTTCAAATAATTTAAACAACATAGTTTTGATGTTAAAAGAGTTAGAAAAGATGGATGTGCCCTTTTAAATTCATAACTGGAAAGTTGCTAGAAGGCACATACGAGACCTTTCCACAATCACAGGCCCACCTACGATCATGGGTGGTGCTCGTGGTTAGGAGATAAAAGAGAGATCTCTAAAATCCACTAGATGAGCCTTGATACAATTGTGATACCTACCTATGATCTTACCCTGGTTCATAGATTGAAGGTTTCAACCGTATCAACCTTAGAAGTTACGATTGTACCTAAGATCGTGGTTTTAACAATGGCTCATGGTTTTTTTATCATGGTTGGAAGATATAATTGTCAACCTTTACATGTTTGGGGTTGTTTCGATTAGAGGTTAGCATTTTACGGTCATACAATCTCACTAGGATCATACCTATGGTCGTAGATTCTCTCTACTAGACAATGTTTCACTAAAATAGCTATAAGTTTTTACTCCGATATTGGATTAAGATGAAACTGGATGCTTGGAAATATAATTTAAATATCTATCATTTGATAGGTCTTGATCTTAAAAATACTTTGGAATATTAAAGTTATTCTCGTTTGAAGATGATTATAGAAAGATGCTTCTCAAGAAATCAATCGGTAAGAAAGGTTTTGACATGGCCAAGAGTTAGGAGTTACTTGTGGACTTAATACATATATAAATCACTTCCCATACATTAAAAACATGATGTTGGTTTTTACATGTACTTGAATCATGATTATAATCTTAGCTTAAATTTTTAGAGTGTTACAATATCTCCCTCGTGGTGTCACTCATCCCCGAATGAAAACTTATTAAGCTAAGAAGTTAGGAAAAGAGTTGCAATCCCATCATTGAATCTCTAAGATCTGAACATTGACATGATACAGAGTCTATAACTGAAATATGGGCTAAACCAAACTCATGAATATATGTTATGACATGTTAGTAGTTGAAGGACATGATATAGAAAGAATTAATTTATTAAGGGGAAAATATTACCTCAAGCTAGGACCGAGATCAAAGAGAAAAGTGGGGGTACTTGATCATCATATCTACCTCTGCTTTAAAAGTAGATCCATCAACTATGTTATTTCACTAAAGAACTTTTACCAAAGTGACCTTCTTATTTCTTAACATACGAATCTGACGGTCAGGGATCTCAACTAGGACCCTTCATAACAAAGATTATTTTTCACACCCACACTCTATAAGGACAAAACTAATGCGAGATAAAAAATGTATCTTTTTAACAAGGAAAAATGAAATACTGGATACACTGATGCTATGTCTGTAGGTAAATTTAACTCATAGGCTACATGGCCAAAACGACCCATGGTCTTATAAGGACTAGTATAGAAGGGATTGATTTTTCCCTTCTTATCAAATCTCTTCACCCCTTTCATGGGTGAACCTTTTAAGTATACAAAATCACCAATAGAAAAATCTTCTCTCATATGCATAGGACTTCTGACAACTTTGAGTTATTCCCAGCCTTTGTCTAATTAGATGAACTTTTTCCATAGCCACATAAACTGAATCTGGGCCTATCAATGCAGCTTTAAAAACTTCAAACCAACCAATATGAGATCTACACCTTCTACCATAAAGTGATTCAAACAGCGTCATCTAAATACTGGAGTGATAGCTGTTATAATAAGAAAACTCAATCAAAGGCAAATGATCATCCCAACTACCTTTGAAAGTGATCATACACGCTCTTAACATGTCCTCAAGGTCTGAATGGTCAGACCATCTATCTGTGGGTGAAAATCTGTACTAAGATTAACTTGAGTACCAAGACCCTTTTGAAATATTTTCTAAGATCAAGAGTTAAATCTAGTACCTCTATCTTAAATGATAGTCAAAGAGACTCCATAAAATTTAGCCAACTCACTAAGGTAGATTCTAGCATAGTCCTCGACTAAATCTGAAGTGTTAACTAGAAAGAATAGGTGGACTTAGTCATTTAGTCTATGATAACCTAAATATAATCATGTTGTTGATGAGTATGAGGCAACCCTCTAATGAAGTCCATATTCACCATTTTCCACTTCCAAGTAGGAATACTATTTATACCACTAAGTCTCTGGTGCTCAACCTTAACCTGCTGCCAATTGGGATACTTAACCATAAATTTGAGATATCCCTTTTCTTGTCATTACACCAATAGACTTTTTATAAATCATGGTATATCTTAGTGGCCCTGGGGTGTATAGAATATCGAGAACTATGAACTTCTTCTAAAATCCACTATACCAAGTTATTAATATCCAAAATAAATAGTCAACCCTGACAACGAAGAACATCATCTCCTCTTGGGAGAAAACATCAACCTTCTGGATCTGGACTGGTTCTTTCAACCTAAGAAAAATTGGATCAAACTATTTCTTTTGTTTCACCTCGGCTATCAAAGAGGATTCTAAACCATTTTGAATCATGATATTAACTTTGGCTGAATCAACTAACCGAACTCCCAATCTATCTAGAATGTGAACCTCATGAACCAAATCTTTTCATTTTCCACATGAGCAACACTTTTCATAGATAATCTTCTAAGAGCATCGGCCACCATGTTGTTTTTATCCAAATTATACAAGACACTTATATCATAATACTTCAAAAACTCTAGCCATCTCCTCTAACAAAGATTTAGATCTTTCTGACTGAACACATACTGAAGGCTCTTGTGATTTGTGAACATATCAACATGAACCCCATAGAGATAATGCCTCCAAATGTTTAAGGCAAAAACATCTATTGCCAACTCAAGATCATGAGTCGGGTAGTTCTTCTCATGAGGCTTGAGATTTTTAGAGGCATATGCTATAACCTTGCATTGTGGTATCAACACACAACCAAGTATAACTCTAGAAACATCATAATAAAAAACAAAACCATCTAAAACCTGTGGTATATTCAAAACTGGAGTGGAGGTGAGTTGAGTTACTCCTAAAAACTATTTTCAGATGATTTAGACCACTAAAATTTGACTTTTTTCTGAGTTAGTCTGTGCATGGAAGAAATAATAGATGAAAATCCTTTGACAAACCATCAGTAGTAACTGGCTAGACCCAAGAAACTCATAAATCTGATAGAGATATAGGTCTAAGCTGGTTCCTTACTGCTTGGGCATTTAAGGATCAACCGCATGCCATCATTAAAAATAATGACCAAAAATGCTACTGATTTGAACTACAATACACACTTATTGAACTTAGCAAATAATTAGTGATCTGTAAAGTCTGCAAGAGAATCCTCAAATTCTCAACATGTTCATTAATACTTCAAAATAAATGATGATGTTATCTATGAAGACAGTGATGAATATGTCCAAGCTACTTCAACACCCTATTCATCAAGTCCGCAAAAGTTGCTGTCATGACCTGAGGTTACACCCTAGTCATAACACGGTACTTAGAACTACAAGTGATCCCATGCTAACCCATGTACTGGAATGATACTTGAGAAACTAATTTAAATTATACAAAAACTAAATTTACTAAGAGGAAACATAATCATGAGAAAATCAAAATTAATGTAATATTGGTAAAGTTTACAACATGATAAAACTGAAGAAAGATCTTGAATTACTTGAATGACTATGACTGACCATCTATGAAGCCTCTACTATACTGACTATGCTGGGACATGTCTCCAACTACCACTAATCAATACATAAGGATAATCAAAATACAACACATAAATTGCAATGGACTGGAGTTCCCGAAATAGGAGAACTTATCACCTGCTGGTTGAAAGTTGAGAACTATTGGACCCTGGTGTGTGGACTACTTCTGGTACCTACATTATGAAATAATGTAGCCACACAGAAGTATATGTGGTCAGTACTTCTATAATGTATTGAGTAAGTGGGGGTGAAATGCAATAAGTAAAACTGAATAGATACATAATCTTAAAACATTAATGCTAAGTGCAAGTAGACTCGCCAAGAGACTGAAATCAACTGAAAGTCGAAGTATCTTAAAACATGAGTAACAAACATAATATGATAAGCTGGTGAATCACTACACTTAGTTTTCTTAAATCTTTACTTTTGTAGAATAAGTAGAATTGAAGCTGGGAAACGGTAAAACATGAATACTGTATATATATATCTATGTAAAGCTGAACATGCTGTAAAACTGAATTAAGGGTCATGTATGGATACTGAGCATGAAAATATGAACATGTAAAACTAAGAATGCATGACCAAGCATAAACATATACTAAAATAATTTATAATCTGAATAACTGAAATCTGAAATCTGTATAACTGAATAAGTGATATCTATACACTTGGTCATGCAAAACTGAACCGAACTACTATGAATACTGCACTGAGATTGTGGGAGCTAACTAAAACTGACATGCCCCAATTTGAGCTATCGGGATCCAACCTATAACCCAGTTGAAAGGGTGATGATAACTTGCCAAGGGTACCAACACATGACAGACGATGTGGATCCATAAGGCTGATGTCCCAAAGAACGAGGGTGTCATCCGTAATTGATGGAGGACCCCTCATAATCTACGATGGTGTCATAGGTTTGAAACTTAGGAAATGCAACTAATGTCTTAAGCCTAACTGACGGGGGAGATGCCCCTGTGCTCACTCGGTGCTAAGTGTTATTCCCAACTGAATGACACTGGTATTATTATTTGTTTAATATGACATGGTACTACACTGATAAGTGCTGAACAAGAACATGATAATCTAAATGTGATAATGAAATCATGGACCGACTGACTCATTACTTGAAAAGTCTGAAACGTAACTAAATATGTAGGTACGGGTGTTCATAACCCTTCAGTACTGAATAATACTTTGAATATGATAACAACGCTTAAAATAGTGGTATAAAGTCATAGTTCAGAGACCAAAAACATAAGACATTTCAGTGAATGATAAAATACATAAATTTGAACATGGGGATAAGGTAAACTTGGGTGGATAACAACTTCACATGGTTTAGTTCATAATCTGATGGTTTAACATGAAATCAATGGAACATGACATGGAAAATTAAAATTTAAAATATGAAGTAACTTAATTCACATGGGAACACTTCTTGAGATGGCTTGAA